>ML800756.1:133179-146668 GCA_009831015.1 Picea engelmannii
AATGTTAAAGTATTGGAGAACTTTCTATTTATGGAAAGTGGTTAACCCTAAAATAAGGAAAATAGGTTAAGTGACCTAAACATGGGTTAAGTGACCTAAATGATGAAAGTATAAATAAGATAGCAATGGTCTCTTGTAGATCATCCTTTTTGTGGATCAATGGAGAGCTTCTTGTGGGAATATATTTTGGAGTATTGATGGAGAGATTCCTGTGAGAGCTTCTTGAGAATTTTTGGTGTGGAACACTTGAGGATATTGAATATCTATAGGTGACTGAGGTAACCAAGGATATCTAAGCCGAAATGCTGAGGAAAGTGAATAAAAGAAGGCCGAAATGCAAGGAAGGATAAATTCTTTTGATGGTGCTTTCTAAGGTATGTTATTTACAGGTCATCTCACCATTTTCACTATACCTTTTTTTCTGTAATGATTCTGGTTCTGAAATTGCTATGAAAGTGAGAAAACATAGCCAAGTATCTATGGTTAAAAACTCATCTTGTGGGTCGTTGTATTTTGGGAGTTATACTCCGTGGAAAATAGGGTTTGTGGCCAGTCCTGAAACTAGTCAAAATCAGGTGTTTCGGGTAAAAACGTCATAAATTCTTCATAAAAGATCCAAATTCAGTGAGACAAAATGTGGTGGTTATGGTACAGTCTGTATTATGTTGTGTAACAGTTTCAAATTATTTCATAAAACACTTTGTGCAGGGAACGCTCTACAAGGTCGCTCTCTAGAATAAGCCAGAATTCAGCAAGGTATTCCATTTTTCTATAACTCATTTTCTGAGAGGTTCCAAGTAGTGCCACTTGGAGGAATTGCATAAAAAACACTGAAGAACATTGTGTATCATTTTTATATATTCATTCAGTACAGGTACAAAGTTATGATTATTTCAAGTTAGGGTTGTTGACTAATCCAAAACTAGTCATGGTTGAGACAAGCAGTTGATGAGTTGGCACACACATGAGGTGTATAGTTGGTGATGTTGGTACATATTGATGAGTTATTGTTGATGAGTGGTTGACACATGATTTTTATATACTTGTTACATGGTTGGATGCACTTGTTTATGGTACAGGTTGATTACAGGTTGTTTGGCACAGGTTGGTGCATGGTTGATGCTCTTGTTTATGGTACAGATTGATATCTGTTGAGGGTTGTTGCCTCATCTCAGTTGGTGCTGAGAATTCAAGTTGAGTCTTGCATATAGAGCTGGTGCTCTTGTAGAGTTGTACTCTATTCAGTTGTTGTTGATAAACCCCAAGGATTGTAGTCCGAAATAAAAAGAAAATTGTACATACATACTGTGTTCTTTGTGTTCATTATGGTGATGACTTGTTGATGATATATTGCTGATATATGTTTCTGATATGTGCTCACATCTAACTGGTTATAAATGACAACAATGGGTAATGAATAATTATTGAATGCTAATTGATGAGTTTTTGTGCAAGAGAGAAGTTTTGGGAAAAAGAGCCCCACACTCATTCACCCCCCCTCTAAGTGTGGTAGGTGTGTCCAACAATTTAGACCCCCCCGTAGCCACACAAGTTGGTCAAATATCACATACACATAAGGAAAAATAAAAGACAGTTGTAGGAATTTGAAAAGGAAAACAATCTACCATCACCAGGTCCCTTAGAGTGGGGAGTGCCCTACACCCCTCTACATGATGATGTTCTTATCCTTGAATTTCAGATGGATTGGAGGCCCTTAGAAAATATTATCTCTCAAAGCATTGATCCTAAGACAAAAGAATGACACCATTTCGCTACAAGAAACAGTGTGTACTGTAGAAAAATCCACGGTGGTCCTGGAACCTTGGCTGAAGAGTAGGTCATTTAGTTCCTTAGATGTAGAAGGCATTTATGAGGGATTACTCATTGGATGGATCCTGGAGTACAAATCCCTACCTTATTCCTCTAGTAGGTCAACTATAATGGTCTCTCTAAGGCATAAATATTGTGATTTCTCATTTTCTACCATCAATGTTTATGGCCCTTACTCTGATAAAGTCCCTTTCTAGGAAACCCTGGCCACGATATATGTTTTTAAGGACCCCCTCACAATAGTAGGTCATGATTTTAATTTCACCCTCTATCTCCGAGATATATGGGGGAACAAACCGAGAGAGGATCGTCAGAGAGATTTCTTCCACTCCCTTATGGAAAACCTCCACCTAGTTGACCTAGAACCGACCAATATGAATCATACGTGGTGCAATTTCTGAATAGGGGAAGAATATGTTGTAATAAGATTAGACATATTTCTAATCTCAAAATCCTTTTTGGAATTAGGTTTCTAGTTTAATACATTGGTGGAGGAAGGGGGGTTATCAGACCATCACCCTATTTAGCTTCAATGGAGGTTGAGGTTGGAATCCTCCTTGACCCTGTTAAAAATAAGTCAGGTATGGCTCGATTATGAATAATATATAAACCTGGTCACATCCAATTGGGACATACTCTCTCCAAATAGATCGGGGCCTATGATGGTCCGATTCGTGGAAAATATGAAGAAAATCAAAAGTTCCACAAAACAATGGCTTCCTTTATGGAAGGCCATAACACCGAGGGAAATCACTACAATGGAGAATATTATTTCTTCTTTACTCAATCACATTGATGAAGTTCCTCTTAACCACACACAACTCGATGAGATAAAAATTCTGGAGGAAAAAAACAATGAATGGTTAAAGAAGGACAAATAGGTGTGGAGATTGAAGAGTAGAGCACTTTAGCTAAAGGTGGGAGATAATACCATGAAGTTTTTCCATAATTTCTCAAACCACCAAAAGAACACAAACACAATTTTAGAAATAAAACATGATAAAGGGTCCAAGGCATCCACTTTTAGTGAGAAAGCCAAAGCGGGAGCATGCCATTTTGAAAAACTCTTTGAAGCTCCCGAAGGTTTCCAGATATGAGAGATCCTAGAAGTGGTAAATAAATTTCCCAGATCATTTACAGAAGATATGAACAAGTCCCTCAATGAGGAAGTTTCGGAAGAAGAACTAAAAGATACCCTATTCTCAATGAAGAGTGGAAAAAGACTGTGACCAGATGGGGTCCCTGTAGAATTTTATAAATATTTATATGATATGATAAAGGATGACCTCCTTTTGATGGTTAGAGAATCAAAACAATCAGGAAAAGTACACGGGGCACTTAAATACAACTTCATTAGCCTCATTCCAAAGAAACAAAAGACAAAAAGTTTTGGGGACTTCGGACCTATTTCCTGTGCAAATGTCTCCTACAAATTGATCTTGAAGATCATCACTAGACACATTCGACCTATGTTGAGTGAGATTATTAGTGAAAAACAATTTTTTTTTCTAAAAAAATAGACAAATCCATGATGTGGTGGCCATTGCACAAGAAAATCTTCACTTTGTAAAAAACAAAAACCTCAAGGCAACCATCCTCAAACTAGACTTGGATAAGGCCTATGAAAGAGTCGATTGAAAATTCTTGAGGCTGGTACTCCTCCAGATGGGGATGAATCTAACGTCGATGAACTAGATAATGGGATGTTTAATAAGTGCCAATTTTGCAGTCCCTATCAATGGGTCCCCCTCACATTTTTTCAAGGTCTTGTGGGGACTTTTCCAAGGCTGCCCCCTTTCACCTTTCCTTTTTCTAATTGTGGTGGAAGCCCTCAATAGAATAATAAAAGAATATAGGGAAATAAGATACCTAATAAGTGTAAAGGTCTCCAAATATGAGACGATCTCTCATTTGTTGTTAGTTGATGACATATTCTATTGCATTTTTGGCACACATGAAAATCTGCATTCTCTCAAACAAATACTAGAGATTTATAGTAGAGCGACAAGAATGATGATTAATATGGAAAAGTCATGCATCATCCTAAATAATTTCTCCAATGCAGAAAAAACATCCCTCCACAACCTGATACCGGCTCAGAAAACTACCTTATCAGAAGGAATCAAATACCTCAGTTTCTACCTAAAGTCAGATTGTTACAAAAAAGAAGATTGGGGATGGCTTATTAGAAAGGTAGAAGCCCTTATTTCGATTTGGATTAACCGGATCTTATCGAGAGGTGGAATATTGATCCTTATTAGAGCCATCCCAGAGAGCATCCCAATGTATTGGAACTCTATTATGGTGATCCCTAAAGGAATGCTACAAAATATCAGGAGAATAAGTTTCCAATACCCATGGGAAGGACAAAAATTCCCAGGGGGAATACACCTTGTGTGTTGGTTGTCTATAGTTATTCTGAAAGAGCTTAGGGGATGGGGGTTAAATGAAATTATTCCTTTAACATAGTCCCTAGAAAGAAAGAGCCTCTAGAGGTTAACACAAAGTAACACCCTATGGGTACATGTTATGAACTCAAAATATTTTCCCAACTTGACAATCGAAGAATGGTTTCGATCCTCGATAAAAATCCTCAAAAGGAACATTAGTATGGAAGGATTTTGTTACTTATTTCCCATTGGTGGGTGCCTAGATATATTGGAAGGTGGGAAATGGACATAGAATCTTTTCGAGGAAGGACCCTTGGCTAGGGGAAAATAATAATTTCAAACTATTAGAATCCCTTGTCCACACCCTTCGAGATATTGAACTAATGACCTTATATGATGCATGTGTCAAGACCCCACAACTAAGAGGGCCTGAGGGGTGGAAATTTGTGGATAGACTTGGTCTCAAGGATGATCTATTAGTTTAATGGAATGCATACATTAGTTTGTTATGTGAAAATTACATCACAGTGGACAAGGAAAATGTGGAATCCTTATGTTGGACCCAAAACCAAAAGTATGGATCCTACATGGACCAAGGTAAATATGGGATAATCTTGGAAAGAAGAATGACACCAAGGCCATAGAAAGTGGTGGTGGAAACCACTCTGGAATTTTAAATCCCCCCCAGATGCAAAGTAACCCTATGGATTTCCCTCAACAACAAGTTGTTCACGTGGGACAACCTCATAAAGAGAGGTTGGGTAGGTATGAGTCATTGTCTGCTATGCAAATCCAATTTTGAAATAGTTGCTCATATTTTTATCACTTTCCCATTTGTCGGTCAAGTAGCAGAGATGGTCAAAAAAGGTTGCAGACAAAGTCTGGCTAGAGAAACACATCACTAGAATAATACTATAAAGCATGGGTACAGGACAAGATGGTAAATTTGTATACAGGTATCCCAAGTATGATGATCTCTAACATATGGTGGGAAAGGAATCAAGCAGTGTTTAAAGACAAATTAGTCAACCCAAAGGGAATTGCTACACTTACTCTCACTAAGGCTACAAAGTTCAAGGAACATCCACATGCTAAAAACATGAGGAATCCCATCCCTCCTTCAATTAATTATGATACTTCGTGGGGAAATTTAGACAAGGCCAATGAAGGACACCCCCCTAGGTGTGGTGTAGGAATATTCCTACACATCAGTCACATCCATTATATTCATATATTTTATGCCCCTAGACCTGGCACAAACAACATAGTAGAATTTATTTCCCTTTGGACACTACTAGAAGCTGCAAAACAAAAGGACCTACATAAGCTCAAGTCTTCGGAGATTCCAAACTGGTTACTGACTGGGAAAGAAACAAAATATCTATAAAAAATATCAGGTTCTCTGCTATTACGACTCATGAGAGAGATCAAGCTCTCTTTTTAGTCTCAGAGAACTGAATACTAAAGCAAATGAGTTGTCCAAGGAGGCTCTGGAAAAACAACATGGAGCCTTTTGTTTCTGTGAATTTTATGATGGAGTAGAAACAGAGGTTATGGAGTTTCTCTTATGAAGGATCCAACTGTTGTTATGGTTGGTTGTATGTATCATCTCATTTTTTGAATAAACTATTGTTACGCAACGATATGTCAAGGGATTATCAGAAAATAGAGAGGTTGTAAATGTTTTTAGTGCCCCATTTAAGGGGAGGTCTTTTTTATACAACATAAAAGATCATAAGGGAGATTTATAGTGGGTATGGGAATGTATTAAATGTAAATTAAGAGATAGACAATGTCTTCGGTATTGATGGAACATGCATATTCCTTCTTTTTTTGAATGAATATAAAAATCTTTTTTTTTCCACGATTTTTTTTTCTTCATCACATTTCTCTATTGTTTTTTAATGCAAAAATGTATGTTCTAGAGATTTGACTTTGAATTTGATGAGCCATAAGTTTAAATCCTTAATTTCCCTAAAAATATTTAGGAATCTAAAATTTATAATGAATAATTTTTCCAAGAAAAAATAGAAATTTCCATTCATTGAGAAAAGAAATCACATTATTCAAATGTTCACAGAAAAATACAAATGAGTAAGCATAAGAGAAAATGAAACTTACAAGAACATAGATGCAAACTACACCAAAGTGCACTTACAAGAGTACATAAATATAATTACATATAATTTATTTCCCTTTAGGACATAATCATCAATTATTTTCATTTTCCCTTATTTTTTACCTCGAATGTAGATAAGTAACCTCCAGTGCATTGTAATATCCATCATCTATACCTCCTTAACATGTTCCACTATTTAAATTCTAGAAATAGAATGTAATGTCCCCCAACCTAGATGAGGTCCATTACGTGCAAAAAACTCATAAAAACTAAAAATTTCTACTAACTAGTTAATTTCCTATAGCTTATCAACTACAAATTACATACAGATTTAACTACTCTCTGTTGTCATTAAATTGATGCCTCTACAACATACTAAAATAGGAATGAATGAAACTAATAACTTAAACACGATAGCATATAAATCAGCCTTATATACAAAGTTCATGCACAATGTTATCGCACAGATTGTAGCTTAGGAAAATCCCAACCCAAACCAAAAAGGTGAGACAATTATGGGAGTACCTACCCATTGTCACCATAGATAAACATTCCCCTCTATTTAGTGATGATGAAATCACCACAAGGGGGAATCCCGATGACCCTAGGGGGATTGATATGGAAAGTGATATGATGATGCATGTGTGTCCCTATAGATCAGGTTTGGATATGGAGAAAGGCTTGAAGAAGCATATTGTGAGAGATTGAATGGTTGTCAAGTGTTGTGTGCCTACAAAACAATGTTAGCCCTACCTGGAACAAGATGAAACATGATAATCCGAGCCTTTAAACCATGGGAAATCATCAAGAAAACTTTATGTCCCAAAATTGAAGAAGTATAGAATTATATAGATCAACGATGAATGAAGTTAATATCTGCAAATCTAACCACCAAAATCAAGTATAAGATGATGAAAATAAAGCTAGCAATGACTAGTTAAACTTTCAATGATTTAAGAAAGAATTTGGTAATGTTTAGAGGGTTGTTATATGATGTTATCAACACGTTTTTATGACAGACAAATGGTTGTAGAAAACAATTGCTACAACAACAACTTCTAGCCACCAAGATCAATAAACAATCCCCCCAAAAGATAGCTAAAAACTAGTAGTTTAAATATGGAAGCTTGCAAGTGATTTTTAGTAGTAGAATGGTGAACAATAGATAAAAGAAAGATGATTTTGCAGCAAACTTAATGGATGTATCATTAATTTATAACAACAAATAGAAATAAAAGGCCAATCAAGACGCCCCTAGGGCACAAGAGGGATTATAACATGTAGAATCAAATCCAACTTAGACAATTGCAATATCTCAATATTTCATGTATACAAAATTATGAAACCATATTATATCTTCAATGCAAGTAGATTGGTGCCTTATAAATTGGTTTAATGGACTCTCTTGTGTAATATATAGGGTTTGTTACTTCTCTAGGGGTGTAAGCCCTTTTACTCCCTAAAGTAAACAAAACCTACCAAGGTAAATCTACTAGGGTGTGAGCCATTTTAATCCTTGTAGCAACCTTTCCAAAATGGCTTATTCAATGACAATAATGACAGATATTGGTGGAGGGTGTATTCCCTTATAATCCTCCAAGGGTTTATACCAAAACAACCTTGAAACAAGAATAAATAACACAATATGTAGAAAATTTCTTACCAATTCCAAGAGATAGCAAGATAAACCCTTCTTTACAAAGAATATTCCATCACAATAGAAAAGAAACAAGCAACATGAAATAGTGCCTTAGTTTCTTCCTCCAATAGAAAAGTAAAGCATCCACATAACAAAAGAGAGAGATAAATAGATTGTCCCAAGTAGGGAAAAAATTTCAGCCAAGAGTATGTAATCCTCAAGTGAGTTGTTTTATAAAAATGAAATGACAAGACCTTTATTTATACAAGGTCTTGTTAAACGAATTTGTCCACTTTTGAAAATTCAATCACAAATTAGGGAGGCCAACCTCGTCTATTTTTCCTTTTAAAACTTAAAATTTAAAAAATACATGAAATAAAACCCTTAGTAAGGGTGACGTCATACCCTAAAGGGTGACTCTAGGCCTCCAAGAGAAACATTTTTCCTTAGTATGAAGATCGTTGGGCCTCCCAAGGCCATGTGCCACCTCACCATGTGCTAAAGTGACAAGAAATCCATCTCTCTCCATCAAACCAAGCCACAATACTATCAAACCATGAAACCCCCATCTGAAAACCTAATCCCATGTGACGTCTAGGACCTAGAAGATGACGCCTTAGGCCCCCAAAGACCAATGTTGGGGTGTAAGGGGCTAGAATATTGTTGGCCCTTAACAAAGTTTCGAGGAACACTTGGTCATATTTGACCGTTTTTGGACTTCGACAGCTTGTCAAAGATGGAGCACAATGCGAAGTGGAGATCGTGGGAGCTAGACCCCTTTCATGGGTCCTTTTTGGGTTTTGGGGGATAATGTAATGGGTACGAGATGTCGGCCCATGGGTTTACCTGTGTTTAGGCCTATTTTGTAAAGTATAAATAAGTAGCTATGAAATGTAAGAGAGGAGAAGATAAGCTAAGTGCTAGTAAAGGCTTTGTGTATATTGTGTGACCGACTTGTAGAGCTGAGTGCAAGTGATGTAAGTGCTGAGTGCATGGATTGTAAGAAGGTTATGTTCTAGATCTACTCGGGGAAGGAGGATCTGGCGGGTGCACAAATATATCCTGTCCTATGCGGAGTACAAGTGTGAGATATGTGCTATAACCCGGTTGACCAAAGCTAATAAAGAATAAGAAGGATTTGTGGATGTAGCCCCAGGGTGGGGGTGAACCACGGTAACTCGGTGTGTTGTGCTCGGTGATTCGACCTAATGTGTTGGTCTCTTTCCATGTGGTGTGCTTGATATGATTATGCTATGTGCTTTGTTATGATATCCTTAGATAGATCCACTTTTCTTTGTGCTTCTTATATGTGTGGGTGTAGATTGACATATATGAAAGTGCAGAGTGATAGACCTATTTTGTTGTTGCTAAGTGCTAACTTAACCTAGATCTAAGTGAATGTTGTGGTGCTATGTGCCATATTCAGAGTGCCATGAGGGTTAAATAATGATGAATGACCTATGCTAAAGTGCTTGCTAAGAGTAAGAATCACAGATCTGTATCCCAGCTAAGGTTGCAAGCACCTGAGTCTTGCAACCACCCCTGCCTCTACCTCGAGTGAGACTTCATCTTCTTCGCAGGTGTTTCTGAAAGGGCTGGTAGTTAGGGTTTTGTTGGTGCATTTTTGAAGCGTTGAACCCTAGGTCTTCCCCTGTGCCAACAAATGGTTCCATTGTCGAGACCTGAAACTGTGATTGCTGGGAACTGAGGAAGAAGAAGATTTGTGCAAAAGAAAGCTCTGTGTGTAAATCTGTTACCCTAGTGCACAACTTTTTACTCGACCTATGAAGCTTTGTGCTAGGAATAAGGTTAGATCTAAAGAAAGGAAGATCAGATCCGAAGAAAAGAGGTAAGATCTGTAAGCTTTGTGCTCTAATAAAGGTAAGAATAGTCAAAAGTTCTTAGATATGGAAGCTTTGTGCTCTGTAGAAGTAAGATAAAGTGATTTTTTTTTTGTTTCTAGAGCATGGATCTAGATATGTTTGATAGATTATGTCCTAGCTTAAAAACTAGGGCATTAATAGATGAAAGAAATTTTGATATGAATAGATCTGATAAGTATAATGATATATATGTTATACCTATGCATAGAAAAAATGTTTGGACTAACAAATGGATGCAAGATCCTAGAAAGAAATTTTTGCAGGCTAGCCATTATGATCCTAGCGCGCAGTACAAGAAGAGTTGGGGATCATTGAAGAAAAAGATAGGATTAACTCTTTGTTACAGTTGCAGAAGACCAGGACATATTTCTAAGGAATGCCCTGGGAAAAAACCTAGTTGCCTCTGTTGTAAGGATATGGACCATGAAGTACTGGATTTCCCTATAATGATTGCTAGACTTGAAAATCTGAATATGGAGCAAACAAACCATGAAGGAGACCAAGAAACTAAGATTATAGAAGAACCCAGGAAAGAATCAAAGATTATGTTACCTAAAAATGAAAGAAAACCTAAATGAACATAAAGATACCAGTTTGTCAGAGATCTTCAAAGAAAAGGAGAAAATCGAAGTACGGATAGGAGACTTCGACATCGACTGTGCTCTAGATGAGGGAACACAGATGAAAATTATGAAAGAAAGTACTTGGGAAACCCTGGGAAGGCCTGTTATGGTTCCTTCACTAGGAAGAATAGGGTTGTTTAAAGGAAAAATGGTAACCCTATGTGGCATAATTACCCAGATAGCTATGAGTACCCATGGAGCTTCGACAGAGGAAGAGTTCAAAGTCATTAGATTTATTGAGGACCATGCCCCATTTCTATCTTTGTTAGGCAAGATCTGGATTGAAAAAGACTAGATCCGGAGAAAATAAGAAAAGGAAGCCCTATAACAGAAGAAGCAAGAACTCATGGAATTTATGACTAGAAGGATCGCCTACTTGATGGAGGGACAAGAGAATGGATCTCAGTTGTTGAACACCAGGGACCTAGATGTCAAATCTATAAGAGTATTAGAGGAACCATAGAAGACCGAAATACCTAATCCATATGAGGAAGGAGTATTACCCTTGGATCTGAAGAAAGAACCTCAGCCTCGCGAAGTGCCTATGTCAAGAGAAGATAATACTCAGAATGGAAAAAGGATGACCGAGATGAAGCTCACTGGGAAGAAGGCTAGGAAGCTAAGTAAGAAGAGAGCTAAGAACGAAAATTTACAGAAGGTTCCGGAGGAAACTTCGCAAAAGGAAAAACCACAAGAATTGAGCTTCGTCGGGATATCAGAACAACGACATATCCCACTTCGCCGAGGCGAAGTAATATAGCCGTTGGAAGTCAATATAACCATTCGAATGCCACTCTGAACGGGTCAGAAAACATTTATGGCTCGCTACTAGATCGTTTTACCATGCCATAACAGACAGAACATAAGTTAATGCAACCTCATACCCATTTCAAGCAGACCGTTGCTAAGTTTCCCTACTTAGTCTGTCGTGCCATGCACCGAGAATACTTTTTGCTAAGCGATAATTTGAGCCCAAAACTTGAGATTACTTCACCCTGTGATCATTTCCTTGTTCCCATACTGTTCACTGTAGTCTCTGAATTCATTTTACACCTGAGCTAGTTGACCCAAGCTTGTATGACTGACGAGCTCAACGCTGTTGAGAAAGTAGTTGAAGAAGTTTTAATTGACTTAATGACTGAGAGACTCATGTCGAAGTGAGGATTATCCATAGGAGTCCAAGCATCGTCAACTAGAGGACCCCAAGCCTCCCCTTCCACTGCTCGCGCCGGTCTATCCCGATCGACCGATGAGAAATAGACCAAGCACAAGGATGACATTGCAAATGCCACGCTTATCCCACGCATTCTACCTACTTACTTACCACCTCTAAGTGGTTCCATCAACTGGGACAGCGTACCTTATGACTTTGAGTACACTTTTATCACCGCGTACCTTCTGAAAGGGGTGCACGCAGTTCATTCTGACTAAGATAAGCTCGCAGCACTAAAATTTAGTGATTTTAACCTTGGAGATCGTAAGGTTTACAAAATGTTAGCCCCGCATAAGTACTTAACTAGGACCAAAGTCAAGAATTCTAAGATTCTCCCGCAGTCATGGACCCAGAACCTCATACAGTCCACATTTCTTAATGTAATGAAGATCCCGCACTTCGGCAGACACCAGGAAGTCAATGCATGCGTCAAGTTGTTGTTGTCTTGCTACCACAGAGGATACTTATGGTTGGACCACTGCATCACTGTGGATCTGACCTTGATCAATTAGATCACAGGCCTTAGTATGAAAGGCCTTGACCCACAAGATTTTTACCTTGGAAAGACCTCAGACCAAGCACTAGCGCAAAGGATAAAATAAACTTATGGTGATGTCGAGAAAGGCATGCAAGGCTACAAGGTAGCCTCTATCCAGAGTGGTGCAGTGCACCTTGCCTGTCAGTTGATCACGGGCAAGCTAGTTTGCAAGAACATACAAACATAAGTGACTGGATTTGTAGTCGACCTCGCAGGGAAGTGCGTCGAGGGACTACAGATGAACTGGGTGCAGTACCTTGTAAACCATCTAGAGCTTGATTGCAGAGAAGCGCAAGACCAAGGGTATGCGTTCCACTTTAGTTGGTTGCTCATACTAATTGATTTTATCACCTGGGAGCTACCAAAATGTGCTACTTTTCTGAAGATCGAACCCTTTGAACCACTGGCCATGAATTTTTGTACATTGTGGTACTCCAGCGACATAAACAAGTAGTGGCAATCCAATGTTGTCGTCCACTCTTATTACAACCAATTGAAGAATGAAATCCAGTCTAAATCGCGCCTCACCCCAAACACACTTCATAGGTTTAGGCCTTTGATAAAATTTAGCGTGGACTACCACTTCACCTATATCAAAGCATGCGCTGATGAGTACAAACAACAACTCCAGTCGTACTACAAGTTGACAAAAGAATACTTGGAGAAGATTACCAAGGAATGGTCAGCGGACCTCCTTGTTGCAGTGGACCCCGCAGAAATGTCCGATGTGAAAAGCCCTAAAGCTATGCCAGATACACCTAGAACAAGAAAGACTAAGAAGGATGATGAATTTCAAGATATCCATAGCACATCCACGAAGACTACTACTTTGATCTCACCTACGCAGGGAGGTGATGGTGAAGAACTAGGTGGAAAAAAGGTTGAGAAAAACAAAGGAAAGGTTACTCCGCCTAGAGAGGAGGAGGATCCCACAAAGAAAAGGAAGATTACCCCACCCAAGCCCTCATCCAGAAATAAAACTAAGGCCACTCAGACTACGTTTAAGACTACCCTCACATCGAACGACTTCGACTTCTTAATCATTGTGTTGAATGATGCTTCACTAGAGATCGCAGAAAAGTAAGAAGCGAAGCAGGAGGAGGTATTCATCTGTTAAGGTCCTAACCCGCACATAGATAGATTAATGTACTCGGATGTAATAAAGGTCAATATTAATAAGACCTTTCAATAAAATAGAATAAGGCGGATGTAAGAAGACCTAATAGAAGCTTCCGCTTCTAGAAGGATCTTCCT
>ML800756.1:165133-201354 GCA_009831015.1 Picea engelmannii
ACCTTTCCTTCATTTGGAAACTTTGGTCCTCCATATGTTGCCACACTGAGTCTTCCAGGACTCACTATTGGATTACCAGTTTGGTTGTTCCCCACTCTGGTGATCCCGAATCCTCCCAATGTTTCAACTGCACCTAATACTTTGGATGTCAATACACCACCCACACATCAACCTCATGTCGACTTTTCACCTTCTTCGCCCATCAACTCTCCTTCCATTTCTCCTTCTTCGCCTAGTGAAATCTCTAAAGCAAGTAGCTAGGTTGATCAGAAGAAGAAGAAACGGAAAGAGAAGAAGAAGAAGAGCCCGAAAATGACCAAGACCCCAACAAAATCAGATGTTAGCTCTAAGACACCAGTTACTGTCGATAGTATTGGGAGTGTTGATGAGGTCAACAATATTAAAAGGAAGAATCCAAAACCCAAATTCCCTTGCAGCCTTTGTAAGGGTGAACACTTTCTGAGGGATTGCCCCGGTCTTACCAAGGTCTTAGAAATGTGGTCCTCCACGTCATCGACCTCTGTTGGTCATGTCGATGATACCCTGTCAACTAGTGATGTTCAGGTTCGTAAGAAGAAGAAAACTGTCAAATTACCTTGCATGTTATGTAAAGGTAATCATTACTCTCACCTTTGTCCTCGCATGGACGAGGTTTCTTCTCTTTTGGAAAAACTTCAACTTCCAAAAGGTTATCATAAGCTTTCCTCCGACCCATCATTGGTTGATGGACTGGTCAATCTGGTTCCATCCCCGGTCAGTCCGGTTGATCAGGTGGTCAATCTAGTTTCCTCCTCGATTGAACCACGAACCCAAGTACTTGATCCAGTTCCGTCATCGATCAGCCCCGCTCTTCATCAAAAGAGTGACACCAAAGTGGTTGATCTGTTTTCATCCTCAATCGATCCCACTCTCCCGTTAGAGAGTGACACCAAAGCGGCCGATCTGTCTCCACCCGTCGACCCCATTCTTCCCTTGGAGAATGAAACTAAAGAGGTCGATCTAGTTTTACCATCGGTCGATCCCATTCCTCCATTGAGGAATGTCAAAGTGACTGATCCAGTCCCTTCCTCGGTCAGTCCCACTCTTCCTCTGAAGAGTGCTAAAGTTGTCTATCCAAGTCCACCATTGGTTGATCTAATCCAATCATCGGTTGATCCTACTCTCCTTCTAGAGAGTAAACCCGATAATGGCCATGTTTTTCTCGTTAATACAGACTCTACCATGCCTGGGGCCATTCCTCCTCCTCCCATGGAACCCCCTCCAAGTACTGAAGCCATCCTTTTTTATTGGGGTGCGCTAACTGGAGCTCGTCTTCCCTCCCAAAATCCTTTCCAGATTACAGTACAGGTTCGTGGTCGGGACGTTCCTCAAACACTGATAGATGAAGGTGTGTCTGTTAGTATTTTGTCTTCTGTTGCTTGGTACGCTTTGGGTTGTCTGCAGCTTGCACCGGTTACACATAATCTGTTAGCTTTTAACAGAAGAACTAGTCAACCTTTAGGGATCGTTCCTCAGTTTCCTATAACTTTGGGAGGGAAAACTGTCTTTATCGATGTCATGGTAGTCCGAGACCCCTTAGATTTCTCTTTACTCCTTGGGTGGGATTATGTCTATGCTATGAAATCTCTTGTATACACCCTTTTCCGTGTGATATATTTCCCTCACAATGGAAGAATTGTGACTATTGATCAACTTTCATTCATTGGCCCCGACTGGGTTACCTCCCTAAGTGGTTCTTATATGCAGACAATATCACCCCCGTCGCATGTCAATTATGTGGCATTGTCTCCCATGACCTCAACTTCTGACGATTTGGATCCGGTAGTTGACATGGTGATCTCTTCGGTAGGGTTATTGGAGCTTGATCTGCTTATCCCTGTCATGACCTTCGACATGTGTTCCTTCCAGAGTGATCATCTTCCATCCGACGAAGATCTCTTAGAAGCCATGACCGAGTTTCGTCCTTTGACATGGAACCCTTCCAGAGCATTATCCTCTTGGAAGCCATGATCAAGAAGCAACCATGAGCATAGTTTCTCTTCTCTGTGGAAAGATCGTTAAAAAATGAAACAGAGGCCACTAGCTTTCATGCAGGGGGCATCACGAGCATAGTTTCTCTTCTCTGTGGCAAGATCGTTAAAAAATGAAACAGAGGCTTTGAGCATAGTTTTCTTCTCTGTAGCAAGCTCGTTAAAAAATGGAACAATAATCTGGGGATTGAACCTGGAACCTTGAGCATAGTTTTTTTCATGTGTCAAGCTCGTTAAAAAATTAAACAATTACCTCTCCCTTCAAGTTGAGTCTTTCGCCAGATCTCGTAGATGTCGAGTCGATTCTGAAGTTAGGACTCGTTTTTGAACCTTCATTTCATCCACCTGTATCCTTTTTCTCCATCTAGCACAGAAATTGGTGACAACCTCAAAATCGATGAATGAATTGAAGCTTGGGGGGCATGTCTCCAGTCGTTGATGATCATTCTGGAGTCAAGCCACCAACTTTCAAGCTGGGGGCATACCGAGATTAGTCTTTGTTCTTTCTCGTGCTTGTAAATACATGAGAATGCAACTGGGTAAACTTTTATCTATTTTTTGGACCTGTATGGACACCACACGAAAAAGGAACCCCCCTGGAGTCTACTTTAAACCCTTTTCAGACTCTCTAAATATGAAAAGATTGTCGAGTGACCTTGCTTCCTTTCACACTCGTTAAAAGGTCAGAAAGGGCGTATTTTGAGCGATAGTTTAACCCTTTTTCGGTCTCGTTGGACTACTGTACGAAAAAGGAACTGAGAGAGTTCTCTTTTAAGTGTTTTTCCAAACTCTATAATCCCGAAAAACCTTCGAGTTTTCTGTCCTTGGACTCGTTAAAACACACATCGATCGACCCATATGGGACTGATCCCTTACTTCTTCCGGTTCGTTAAATAAAGGAAGAGGAACTTACCGAAGGTGAGTTATATCGAGCATGTGGTTTCCTCCTCGAGCTCATTAAATAAAAAAGAGTTACTCATCTATCTGGATGGGGGAAAAATTGAAAGGAGAAAGCCAAGCAGTCTCTTGGGAACATCATCCAACACTTCTTAGAGTCGCCCTTGAACAAGGCACTTTGTCACTTTGCATATATCATAATCCGCTGAACCTCTGCACTGAGTCAATCCTCCGAGTTCCTTTCACTCCTTTGGGTCACCTGACGCAAGTCACAGTATCCATTGCATAGTTTTGGTCCATGTCATGTTTTGATGTAGTGCCCCAATGTTCAAGGGAAGTATCTGCCTCGAGAGTCAGCCATCCCAAGTATCTTGCCCAAAAACCTGTGTCAGTCCATGTCTGTTCAATCTACCAATCACATCTCCATGTCTGTTTCGTGTCGTTGATGAGGGATACATCAAGGCCCTCCCTCGACGAGTCTATTCCTGTCGACTCCAACACATTATTCGGGAATCAGACTTAGAAACCAGTTAGTACTTTGGGACCTGCATGCCTCAATGGCAGGCCTCCTCACATTCGACAATGGTTTTACATCATTGACCTCTGATCGAATGATTCCATGGGTGTTCGACTTCAGCTCATCTATTCACATTCGCTGGAATGTACTAGGGTACCTTGGGAATCATTGACATTAATGGGGATCTCCCTCGCACTTGTTAACGGTTCACACCATTGACCGGTAATCAAGTGGTTTCTGCCATGTTCGACATCAAGACATCTATTCGCATGGTCAGATTCGTGCCATATTGAGATTGGTAAGAAGACCCTGGGTTGAGTGATCACTTTGATATGTGCTTTTCCTAGGCTGCGAAGGAATTTCTATTGGACAAAGAACACATACATTGTAACATAGATCCACTTTGTATTGGTCGTGGCTATGTCTTGTCATCTCGTAGATCCACTGTGTATTCTTCGTGGCTACGATCAGTCCGAGTCATCCGAGTATAGATCCACATTGTATCTTCGGTGGCTATACCTTTTTATCAATACAATTATGGATCTTTAGTGTATTTTATGGAGGCCATATCTTGCAAGTCTTGATCACCCAAGCATAGGTATGCCTGCCTTGGGTTTTGAAATATGTCATTATATTTGTTGGATGTTTGTGTGCATCTTCTGTTAGGTTCTCTGAGTCTATACCCTTGCTTGAATGTCTACAAAGCATTTCAGTTATCATTTCGCATATTCTAACTTCATACTTTAGGGGGAAATCTGTTACACATCAAAATTACTCACTTTGATAGTGTCACAAGTGTCGTCATTACAAAGGTCACAAGTGTCGCATTTTGCTCACAAGGTCGCAAGTGTCGCATGTTTCTCACAAGTGTCGCAAGTGTCAAGCAAAGCATACTGCCATGATGCCTATGTCGTGCCTATAACGACATGAGAAGGACACTTGAAACACCTCAAACATTTGATTTGGAAGAGGAGAAATGAGTCAGCAGGCTTGCAAACCTTTTTCCATCTGAAAGCACCTCAAAAACTGAGTTTTTGGAGGGGAGCGCTCCCCCTTACACTATATCAGAGCACCGACGCTCCCCCTTACACTATCAGGGAGCGTTATAACGCTCCCCTAGCCCTTTTGAGGGAGCGCTATAGATTTTGGAGCGCTGGCGCTTCCCTTAACCTTTTTAGGGAGTGCTACAATGCTCTAATGGCCCTTCTGAGGGAGCGCTACCTATTCTGGGCAGTTGTTAAGCTGTTGAGATGAATGGGGGAAGAATCCTTTCATTCTTGGGAGGCATTTGGATTCAAATCCCTAGTCCAACCATGATCCTAGGGAAGATCCTCAACTGAAGGAGGCAAATCCTCAACTTCCCCAAGGATATCTCAAGTGGTTAAAGCCTCTCCAAGGCTATATAAGCAAGCTTTCTAATGGTGAAAGAGGAATGGAAAAGGAGAATCACACCAAACTTATGATCTCATAAGTGGTGCTAGAATAGAGCTGATTGGGGAAGAACCTAAGATATGAAACTTATGATCTTGGAGGAAGCTCATAGTCAGCCTAAGGAGAGTGATCAGTGAAGCTGTTGTTATCCAGGTTGTGGATCTTTCAGGCAAGGGTTAGACGAAGAGGACTTGACGAAGTTGTCGCATTCACATCTACGATTGGAAGTACTGCTGTCGTTATTCTCATCAATATGACACGCTTGGCCTATTTCTTTCTAGTTCGTGTCTAATATCACATGAACTTATCATTTATTGATAGATCCGTTTTCAAGCTAATATCAATAGAGTAGGAAGTGGTCGTATCTTGCTTTGTCCGCAGAACTCAGCGAGGAGCAAAGGATTGGAGCACAACTCGAAGCGTGCAGGGACAAACGTCGATAACAGGTACTTCTATCATCCTTCCTTCTCATGTGTTAGTTTAGATGGATTTGAAAGGAAGTCAGTGTCCATGTTAAGCATTTTATGTCTAGAGTTAGGGTCAAGCTCTTAGAGTCAATCTACCTGTCCGCAGGAAGATTTTCCTACAACACTCAAGGCATCATCTCCTTAGTTATCCCTAGCATGGCGGGGGGGGGGGTATAACATCTGGCTCCTACTTGCTGACATGTGCTCATCGTAGAGTGCATGAGAACCTCAACATATCTCGGTAAGTCATGTGCATACACACACTGAAACAAACAAAAAGTTGGACATCAAGGATGTCACACTCACCCTTTTTTCATATAATAAAAATTTCAACTAATCTTAAAAGAAAAATATTTCATTTTTTCAAAAATTTATACACTAACATGTAATATGATTAAATAAAATGACCATAACAAGTATGTAATAACGCAAGTAGATAAAAATGAAAAGTGAGATATGACATGCAACTAAGCTTTCATGAGCATACAAATGCAAGTGCAAGGGAAAAGAAATGACCCGCCTACTTATTTGGGGCCCATGGCCCATGAAAAAGTCAAGTTCCATCTAGAAAATAAAGCTTGAGGAGAGATCCATTCACTGGCAATGATATCTTCCTCCCCTCGCCGGTAGAAAAATAGAAAGAATCAAACCCAGACTTTTCATCAATCTTATATGGTCCCATCCATAAACTGTAAAACTTCTTATGCATCCCAGGTTTGTCCCTTCTTTTGTCCCACATTAAAAAAAAATCTCCTTCCTTGAAATCCATTTGTCTTTCCTTGTGGTTGAGCGTTCCTTTGATTTTGTTCTAATTCTTTTCCATTTGATTGAAATCCTTTCTTTTAGTCTCATCCAGTTCTATGAGTTGATCAATTATTCCTTGCAATGATTTTTTATCAATGGAGAAATGTTGGGATATATGAAAGGACAAAATCTAAATATTTATGGACAACTGCGCTTCCATTCTGTAAAATAATTCGAAGTAGGTTTTTCTAGTGGAGGTTTTAACTGTTGTGTGATCTTACCAAAGATTATACTTGATTTTTCCGTCCCAACTCTTCTTGTTTTCTCCAACAAATTTCTTCATAATATTCATGGTGTTATTATTGTTGGACTCTTCCAAACCATTCCCTTGAGGGTAGTATTTTGAAGAGTGTGATAGAACAATCCCGTACTTGAAATAAAATTCATTTAGGGCTACTGAGGTGAAAGCATTGGAATTATTGGTGGTAATATTAGAAGGAACACCAAACCTACTAATTATCCTTTCTTCAAGGAAATTCATCACCACCTCTTTTTTTCCTTTTTCGTTGGGATGACATCTACCCATCGAGTGAATTAATATGTAGCAGTCAGGACCCATCGATAACCGCTACTGGAGTTATCCTTAAATTCACCAATAAAGTCCAATCCCCATTGTTGAAAAGGTGCTTCAACCACCATAGACTTTAGAGGAAGGGTAGAAAATCATTGTTTTCCCAAAAAGTATTAACAAGGTTGACAAGATCTGACATATCGATGTGTGTTAGAGAAGGTAGTAGGCCAATAATACCATACCCTCAAAATATTATGAGTGGTATTGTGAGCAGAAAAATTTCCTCCACAGTACCATGAATGAAGTTATGAAATTAACTTATTTGTATCTTCTTTAGTTACACGTATGATAATTTCTCCAATGATATTCCTCCATCCAATACCTTATTGTGTTATAAAATAATTCATGGATTTGAGTCTTAAATCCCTTATTTTTTGATCCACTATGTGATCTAGGCATGCAATATTCTTCAAATAATATATGATTTCTGAATACCATTCGTCATTCTTAATTTCACTTATGACAACATTGAACTATTCATTTCCCCTATCTCGATATCTTCTTGATTTCCTTTAGCCAAAATTTTGGCTAATCCTTTCCATTTTATTATCTTGGATCGATTTTTTTCTAGCTCATACTCTTGTATTTGTGACACTTATTTTCCTCTTGAACCAAGACAATCATATCGTGATAAAATGTCCTTCACCATTGGATAAGGGACACAATATTTAATATTGTTATACCCCACATACATTATAAAATGCTTAAGAGACTGAACAAGGGAATATGCTTACTTCTGAGTGATTGTATAATTCAGTTCTGACTCCCTGAGCACCTTTCTCATGAAAGCAATTGGTTTCATGTCTCCTTCATCATTTTTCTGCAAAAGAACTCTTGCAATGGTGTCATTTGAGGCAAATGAGAAGATTATGAATTATTTAGTAAAATTTGGGCTTACCAAGACTGTTGCAATAATTATATCCTCTTTAATATGCTGAAAATCCTTTTTACTACCATCATCCCACTCGAAACGGGCATCCTTTTTCAACAAATGATTCAATGGTTTGGCAATTTCGAAAAAAATTTGGGATGAATCTTCTAATGAAATTAATTTTACCAAAAAAATATTGTAAAGAATTCCTTGTTGAAAAGTCAACAAGAAACATGTGTCTAATTTATTTTTCCCTTAAATAAATTGGACAATAAATATTAATTCATTATCTCATTCATAACTGAGTGAGTTGGATTTGTAACAGATTCATAAGTGTAGTTAAGTGAGTTAAGATCAGTTGTACTAGTTGTAACTAAACATGCACTAGTGAGAGTTCAGTTAATCACTGAACTCACATGCAACTAAAGATTCTCCATGGTTAACTACATGCATGTCAGATCCAGAGGAGACCCAGTTGAGATAACAGGTGAAAGGGACAATTTGGCTATCGGTTGTGATTTGATCACACATGCAGTGGATATGCTTATGAGAATGTGAAAACTAGGCAATTGTATTCATTTGATCATTGTGAGAATTTGAATTGTAGAGATTGTGCAAAGGAGGCAGGTTGTCTGGACACGAAAATTAGCACATGTATTTGTTGATTCATGTATGACAATGTGAGACGATTGTATTGTACTGAGAGCTCTTGGATTAGAGTTTTGTATGAGATTGTTTCATGATTCATGATATACATAATATATGATAGTGGGTTTTTTAGCTTTACGCTTTCCCGGTAAAACTTTTGTGTTGTGTGTTATTGATATTTCACTTTGTGCATTGTGGTTGTGATCGTGGTTTAAATTGCTTCTGCAATAATAATAGTAGAAGCGATTCTGTATTTAACAAGTGGCGAAAATTGTTAGATCAGGAGAATCGCAGGAATACATTAATTTGTATCGAAATTTCTACATTCCTATCCTTAGGGAATATTCTCGATTACTTCGATTCTAGAAGGATATACTAAAATTCTATCCTTGTAGATGATATGTCCCAATAAATTTCCTTTATCTACCCCCAAAATCGATTTCTTGGGGTTGAGAGAGATACTATACTCTCTAAATCTCTCAAATATCACTCATAGGTGTTGAATGTGTTGAGTTCTCCTCTTGGAAATGGTCGTCAAATCGTCTTGGTAAATATCTATGATTTTTCCAACCAAATCCCTGAAAGCATAATCCATGACACATTGAAAGGTAGATCCAACATTGGTCAACCCTAAAGGCACATGTAAATACTTATAGGTCCCCCAAGGGGTAGTAAAAGCAGTCTTAAGTTGATCATATTCTCTTACCAATACTTGGTTATATACTAAAAAGTCATCAATCATGGACATGATTTTTTCTCTTTGCAATAAGTGATCCATGTTCGACAAAGGGTAATTGTCCTTGAGAAAATCTTGATTTAAGTTACTAAAATCAACACAGAATGATGCAGGAGCATCGTAAGCATCCAACCAAGCAAGCATGAAGGCGAAAGACAGTTGGAGGAGCGCAACACACATTTTGCACATTTTGAAATGTTTTTGAAAAAATTATTGAACAGATGTTAATGTAGTAGTTAAGGGAAATGTACTTTCTTGTTGTAAACAGATCTTGAGCAATTTGCTCTCATCTGTCAATGTAAAAGGAATTTAAGCCCAGTTAATGAAAGTAGGTAGATTTGAATTCATAGATTAGACAGTTAGAGCGTAGGAGGGAGAATGGATATAGACACCCTCGCCTTTGTATCATGGTAATTTGTTGTTGTATCATTAGAACAGAAGAAGAGAGATTTCACAAGCTGTTGAGCTATAGCAGAGAGTTGTAGAGAAGAACCCATGTACAGGAGCTTGAATTAATATATGAAGCTTTGACTCAAATTTCATGGTGTTATGATGCTTACTGTTTACATATGCTGAATGGTATGCTTACAGTTGTTTTATTCTCTCTGTTATGCATTTGTTATGGTGATATGCGGTGTTGAATGTGTGATTTCATGTTAAGTATATGAAGACTAAAAGAGAAAGAGAATGAGTTTCAATTGTTTCTCTTCCTGAGAGAATTCCTGCAAGGAGTGCAGCGGAAAGTCCACAGGTGTGCGTTGACAAGGGTTCTGAGTTTTATCTCAGAAAGCTCAGGAGGGATACCATTGTTATCATTCCAGTAGAAGTGTAGGCAAAGCATAGAGTCATGTAAGGTGTGCACAGGCTGGTCGAAACCTTAGAACTTATCAACTAAGGGAAAGTTGAAGGATTGTTGTTGCAAATAGTGCACAGAGTCAGAGACTCAAATAACCTAGAGTTATTTGAAAGTTTGCCGCAAGGAGTGCGAGAAGGAACCTTTTGGAAGCCTTGAGTTTGGAAGAGAAAGCTCAAGAGGGTTAGTACCTTTGAAGAGTTCAAAGGGAGACAGGGATTGAAGCCATCGTATAAAAGTTAAGTTTAGAAGGGGAATATTCAGTCATTTGGCAAAAACCATTGAAGCGTGAATCGAGCAGTCAAAATTCTCCATGGAGAGCCCGTGAAGTCATGAGGACCGTAGGATCCATTGGATCCATATGGATGGTGAGGAGCCTTCGTGAAAGAAGTGTGAAGTTGCTAGAGCCATGAGATATTGTAGAGTTGCAAGGTGGTTAAAGGCCGAAAGAACCCAACACCTTAGGATCCAGGTTCAAAGTGAATCATTGATCGTGTTTCGCATGAGCATTGGATCATATCGTGAATTCGAGGATTTGTAAGTTTGGAAGGTAGGACCAAATCCTTTGGTTATGCGAACTCCTGAGTAGCGAGAAGTAGGATCAACCGTTGGATCAGAATCTCTTCGCTATATCGCGTATCGGTGTTTCGGAGATTGGGAGGAATCGATTTCAACTGCAGAAGTCGCGAAGTGTCGAGGGCTGAGGTCTCGGGAGAACACATGGCGCGTTCATCAAGTGGAGACCGTGTGGTTGACAGGTGGACACTCATCACCTGGAAGAGAGTCAACACCCTATTGACTTCTCGTGTTTTGGGTTCTCGTAAGAAAGGAGCACAAAGGTTCAACAAACCAAGTCATGAAGTGGCGAGTCACGAGAAGTGTTGAAGGAGTCAAGTCTTCTCAGACTTTTGCATCTTGGAGTTTCGTAAAAGAAGGGCCCGGAGGTTCAACCCTTCAACTCATGAACTCGCGAGTTGTGAGTGAGGTTAGTGCTTAGCTCTAGCTGGCAGTTATGAGTGGAGGGCGCTAACAAGGAGGAGCCATATCCCATCGCATCTCGGGTATCGGCATTTGGTGAAGAAAAGTCAAGGTTCTTCGACCCACGAACATGCGAGTTGCGAAAGGCGCTTAAGCAAGGACCAGGTTGTGGTCGTATGAAAGTTTAAGGCTCGCGCCTGGAGTTAAACTAGATAGGGCGGGTTTTTTTTTTCAAAAAGGACCTGTGGATACACTCTTGTGTGTGCGAAAATTTCCCAAAGGGAAATTGAAGATTCAATCCGACTCAGAGGAGAATTAGAATGATCCTATGCGGATCTCAACCCGAGGGTTGGGGGTCTACTACCATTTGTGGTATCAGAGCATAGAACAATTCTTTGATTTCTGTAGTAGGGAAAACAAAAACAAAAAAAAATTCTTAGCCATGCCGCCAAGAAGAAGAGATAGACCAATGCCTGATCCAGCAGTGGAAAGAGAAATGTGTGAGTTACGTGCCAGGCTTGATGCCATGGAGATAGAACAAAGGTGCACAGTTGACACTGGGGATATCAGTGAAGATGAAAGTGAAAATGAAGCTGGACACGAAGGAGAAGAAGTCGCAGTAGAAGATGCTACAGACGAATGCCTATTCAGGGTTGTTGCAAGGATAGGTGCCAGAGAAAAAATGGACATTCCAGTGTATGAGGGAAACTTGGATGTTGAAGAGATTCTAGACTTGATTAGAGCTTTGGATAAATACTTTGACTATGAGGATGTCGAGGAAGACAAGAAAGTCAAACATGTCATTACTAGACTTAAAGGGCATGCAACACTATGGTGGGATGAACTGCAGGCTGACAGATGCTGCAAGGGCAAGCAAAAAATCAAAAGTTGGGATAGAATGGTTACAAATATGAAAGCCAAATTTATACCCAAGGATTATCAGATCACTCTGTTTCGAAAGATGCAAAATTTGAGACAGAAGCTGATGTCAGTGAAAGAATACACTGAAGAGTTCTACAGGATAAACATCAGAGCAGGTCATCAAGAAAGCGATGATGAAAAGGTTGCCAGATACATGAATGGTCTGTGATATGACATTCAAGATGATATGATCATCATGACTATGTGAAATGTGGAAGATTCTTATCAGATAGCTCTAAAAGTTGAAGAGAAGCTGAGCTGGAAGCAAGGTCAAAGAGGCCGAGGCAGAAGTCAAGCTAGAGGCAAAACAATTGCCCAAGACAGAACTCAAAGACCTAAAGAAGAGGGAAAGAAACCTCAATCTGAACATGAGAGAGGAGGAAGCTCACAGAGAGGGCAGTATGCTGATAGAAATACTTTTCCTTGAGCTAGAGGAAGAGGAAGAGGCAGAGGCGGTGAAGTAAAATGCTTTGTCTGTGGAAAGATCGGACATAAATCCTATGAGTGTCCAGATAGGAAGAAAGATGGTGGTGAAACTCACATTGTCGAAGCTCAATGATGGAATGTTGAGGCAGAAGATGCTGAGGGCGGGAGATATTTGATGATGAGAAAAGTTCTCTTGAATCCAGAGAAAGAGGCAGAGAACCCAGCCCAAAGAAATAGTTTGTTTCAGACTGCTTGCAAAACTAAAGACAGAGTATGCAAAGTCATAGTGGACAGCGGTAGCATAGACAACCTTGTATCTACAAAGATGGTAGAAAACATGGACCTGGAGACTGTTGTAAATCCAAGTCCATACAGAGTTTCATGGCTACAAAAAGGACATCAGGTAAATGTCACTAAACAATGTTTAGCTGAATTTAAAATAGGGGGATATAAGGATGAAATATTATGTGATGTCATTCCCATGGATGTTTGTCATCTATTGTTGGGTAGACCGTGGCAATATGACAGGAACGTGATTCATGATGGGAGAAAGAACACATACACCCTGGAGAAGAATGGGAGGACGCACATGTTGTTGCCGATTAAAAACCAAGAGGTGAAAACAGAGATGAGCAACACTGTACTTCTCATGAGTGGGAAGGAACTTCTTAAGGAGGTTAAGAAGAAGGAAGACACAATTTATTGTGGTTAGGAAGCCTAAATGTTTTTTAACCAGTACAAGAATAGATGATTTACCAGAAGAAATCTAAAAGTTGTTGGGAGAGTTTGTTGATATAGTAGTGGACGAACTACCTTGTTCGTTGCCACCTATCAGGAGTATAAGACATCACATCGATATTATACCTAGAGCCAATTTACCAAACAAAGCAACATATCGGTTTATGTCGTAGGAAAATGAAGAAGTTAAGAGACAGGTCCAAGACTTAATGGACAAAGGATTGATTCGGGAAAGCTTGAGTCCATGCGTTGTTCCAAAAGTGCTCAGCCCAAAGAAAGATGGAGGCTGGAGGATGTGTACAGAATCAAGGGCAATCAATAAGATTACCATCAGATACAGATTTCCATTTCCAAGGATGGATGACTTGATGGATTGCTTGAGTGGAGCAAGATTTTTTTCAAAGGTTGATTTGAAAAGCGGGTATCATCAAATTCAAATGAGAGAAGGTGATGAATGGAAGACAAAATTCAAGACAAATGAAGGGCTATATGAATGGCTTTTCATGTCATTTGGCTTAACGAATGCACCCAGTACTTTCATGAGACTGATGAATGAAGTCCTGAAGGGTTTCATAGGGAAATTCGTCATTGTATATCTTGGTGATATATTAATTTTCAGAAAGATAGAAGAAGAGCACTTAAGGCATTTAGTTGCAGTGATGAAGAGATTACAGCAAGAGAAATTGTTGATTAATATGAAGAAATCATCATTTATGAGGACAAAACTCATTTATTTGGGTTTTGTTATATCTGCGAATGAGTTGAAGATGGATCCCAAAAAGGTAAATGCGATTAAGAATTGGCCATCGCCGAAAAATATGTTTGAAATTCGAAGCTTCCATGGTTTGGCAAGTTTCTACAGGAAATTCATTTGAAACTTCAGTGGAATTAGTGCACTAATGATGGATACGATGAAGAAAAGACAGAAATCTTTTCACTGGATAGAAGAAGCAGAGAAGAGCTTCAATCTGCTGAAGAAGAGGATCATTGAGCAACCAATTCTGGTTTTTCCAGATTTTAGCAAGACATTCCAGGTCAAGTGTGACGTGAGTGGATTTGCAATTGGAGTGGTCTTGAGCCAAGACGAAAGGCCGATCGCATACTTGTGAAAAACTAAATGAAGCGAAGATTAAGTACTCAACATATGACAAGGAATTCTATGCAATCATACAAGCACTGAAGAAATGGAGACATTATTTGGTTCCTAAAGAGTTTGTTTTGTACAGTGATAATCATGATTTACAATTTGTGACTCAACAGGAGAAGTTGAACCAAAAACATGTTAAATGGGTTGAATTCATGCAGAATTTTACTTTTGTAATTAAGCATATTTCTGGAACTTCTAACAAAGTTGTTGATGCTTTGAGCAGGAAATGTTTGCTTATGCAGGAATTCAGAGTCAAGACTTTGGGTTTTGATAACCTCAAGGAAATGTATAGGGATGACCCAGATTTTAAGGAGGCATATGAGGCATCTGAGAATCCAGTTCTCAGGGACATAAGCCAATGGACCGAGTATATGATCTAGGATGGGTTATTATTTTGGGGCAATCAACTATGTATTCCAAAATTCTCCATGAGGGAGAACCTGCTGAAGGAAAAGCAGAATGGAGGATTGGTCGGGCACTTTGGTCATGATAAGACGTTCTCAAAGTTGAATGGCTCATATTTTTGTCCAGGGATGAGGACAGATGTTAAGAAATTTGTGTAAAGATGCAGGATTTGTCAGCACACAAAAGGGAAAAGGAAGAACACAGGGTTATATCAACCATTACCCATACCAGGAAGGTCATGGGACGTAGTGAGAATGGATTTTATATTGGGACTGCCAAGGACACAAAGAGGATGTGATTCAATCTTTGTGGTAGTCGACAGATTCTCAAAGATGGAACATTTCATACCATGCCAGAAAACCAATGACGCAACTCATATTGTGAACTTGTTTTTCAAGGAAGTCGTTAGACTTCACGGCTTACCAAGGAGTATTGTGTTTGATCGGGATACCAAGTTCGTTGGACATTTCTGGAGAACTTTGTGGAAAAAGATGGGGACAAGATTGTCTTTTAGCTCAGCATATCATCCTCAAACGGATGGGAAGACAGAAGTCGTGAACAGAAGCTTGGGAGACTTGTTGAGGAGCTTAGTGACTGAACACCACAATTAGTGGGATCATATTCTACCACAGGCGAAATTTTCTTACAATGACTCTCTCAACAGAAGCACAGGACAGAGTCCATTCCAAATTGTTTATGGAATGCAGCCAAGGGGAGTTTCTAAATTGAAAGATTCAGAACAACATGAATTCAGGAGTGCTAGTGCAGAAGACTTTGCAGAAGCAATGAAGGAGCTTCATAGCCGAATTAAGGAGTGATTGCAGAATTCAAGTCAAGAATACAAGCGAAGAGAAGATCAACACAGGCGAGAACTTCAATTTGAAGTTGGTGATCTAATTCTTGCACATATGAGGAAGGAAAGGTTCCCAAGTGGAATGTATAATAAACTGAAGATGAAAAATATTGGACCATGCAAGGTCATAAGGAAATTTGGGGCAAATGCATATGATATTGAATTACCCGATGGGATTGGAATCTCACCGATATTCAATGTCATGGATTTGTACCCTTACAGAACTGAAGAAGCAGAGCAGAAAATGAATAGAACGAGGTTCAATGGACAAAACAAATCCCTATAGCTGAAAAGCCACAGATGGAAAGTATAATTGACAAGAGGGTCAACAAAAAGACCAAGAGAAAAGAATATTTTGAATACTTGGTCAAGTGGAAAGGACACACAGTTGAATATGTCAGTTAGGAAGATGTCAGTTAGGAAGATGCCAGTTGGGAAGATGAAACAAAAATCCATAAGCATGGACAGACTGTGCAAGAGCTCATGAACAGGAGTTCATGAAAACTTTCAAGCGAGAGAGTATGATGCAGGAGCATCGTAAGTAGCCAGCCAAGCGAGCATGAAGGAGGAAGGCAGCTGGAGGAGCGTAACACACATTTTTCACATTTTGAAATGTTTTTGAAAAAATTAATGAACATATGTTAATGTAGTAGTTAAGGGAATTGTACTTGCATGTTGTAAATAGATCTTGAGCGATTTTCTCTCATCTATCAATATAAAAGGCGTTTAAGCCCAATTAATGAAAGTAGGTAGATTTGAATTCATAGATTAGACAGTTAGAGCGTAGGAGGGAGAACAGATATAGACACCCTCACCTTTATATCATGGTAATTTGTTGTTGTATCATTAGAACATAAGAAGAGAGATTTCACAAGCTGTTGAGCTATAGCAGAGAGCTGTAGAGAAGAACCCATGTAGAGGAGCTTGAATTAATATATGAAGCTTTGACTCAGATTTCATGGTGTTATGATGCTTACTGTTTACATATGTTGAATGGTATGCTTACAGTTGTTTTATTCTCTCTATTATGCATTTGTTATGATGCTATGTTGTGTTGAATGTGTGATTTCATGTTAATTATATGAAGACTGAAAGAGAAAGAGAATGAATTTCAATTGTTTCTCTTCCTGAGAGAGTTCCTGCAAGGAGTGCAGCGAAAAGTCCGCAGGCGTGCGTTGACAAGGGTTCTGAGTTTTATCTCAGAAAGATCAGGAGGGATACCATTGTTATCATTCCAATAGAAGTGCAAGCAAAGCACAGAGCCGTGAGAGGTGTGCGCAGGCCAGTCGAAACCTTAGAACTTATCAACTAAGGGAAAGTTGAAGGACTGTTGTTGCAAAGAGTGCATAGAGTCGGAGACTCAAATAACCCAGAGTTATTTGAAATTTTTCCACAAGAAGTGCGAGCAGGAACCTTTTGGAAGCCTTGAGTTTGGAAGAGAAACATCAGGAGGGTTAGTACCTTTGAAGAGTTCAAAGGGAGATGGGGATTGAAGCCGTCGTATAAAAGTTAAGTTCAGAAGGGGAACATTTGGTCGTTTGGTAGAAGCCATTGAAGCGTGAATCGAGCGGTCAAAATTCTCCATGGAGAGCCCGTGAAGTCACGAGGACCGTAGGATCCAGTGGAGCCATATGGATGGTGAGGAGCCTTTGTGAAAGAAGTGCAAAGTTGTTAGAGCCATGGGATCTTGTAGAGTTGCAAGGTGGTTAAAGGCTGGAAGAACCTAACACCTTAGGATGTAGGGTCAAAGTGAATCGTTGATCGTGTTTCGCATGAGCGTTGGATCATATCGCGAATTTGGGGATTCGTAAGTTTGGAAGGCAGGACCAAATTATTTGGTTGTGTGAACTCCCAAGTAGCAAGAAGTAGGAGAAATCGTCAGATCATAATCTCTTCGCTATATCGCATATCGGGGTTTAGAAGATTGGGAGGAATCAGTTTTGACTGCAGAAGTCACGAAGTGCCGAGGGTCAAGGTCTCGAGCGAACACATGGTGCGTTCATCAAGTGGGGACCGCGTGGTTGATAGGTGGACACTTTTCACCTGGAAGAGAGTCAACACCCTGTTGAATTCTCGTGTTTCGGGTTCTCGTAAGAAAGGAGAAAAAAGGTTCAATAAGCCAAGTCACGAAGTGGCGAGTCGTGAGAAGTGCTAAAGGAATCAAGTCTTCTCAGACTTTCGCATCTCGGAGTTTCGTAAAAGAAGGGCCCAGAGGTTCAACCCTTCAACTCACGAAATCGCGAGTTGCGAGTGAGGTTAGTGCTTATCTCTAGTTGGCGGTTATGTGTGGAGGGCGCTAACAAGGAGGAGCCATATCCCATCGCATCTCGGGTATTGGCATTTGGTGAAGAAAAGTCGAGGGTCTTCGACCCACGAACACGCGAGTTGCGAAAGGCGCTTACAAAAAGACCAGGTCATGGTCGTATGAAAGTGTAAGGCTTGTGCCTAGAGTTAAACTAGATAGGGCGGGTTTTTTTTTTAGGAAGGACCTATGGATACACTCTTGTGTGTGTGAAAATTTCCTGAAGGGAAATTGAAGAGTCAATCCGACTCAGAGGAGAATTAGAACGATCATGTGTGGATCTCAGCCCAAGGGTTAGGGGTCTACTACCACACAATCTATTATCACAAGTATTTTTTCAGGAAATCACAAGGTTGGATACCCATGATGAACATTTGATGGGTTCAATTATCCCTGCTTCTACCATCTTATGCAATTTGTTATGGACCCGAGGAGAAATTTTTGGGTTAATTTTCCTCAACATTTTCCTGAATGGGTTTTCTCCCTCCTTCAAGGGAATAGCATGTTGTATTACATCCTCTCAATAAGATTTGATATCTCTGTATGAACAAGCAAAAAAATCTTTAAATTATCTGATAAGGGCCAATAATTGCTCTCTTTCAAAAGGTGGTGTCCCCTTCCTGAGCTTAATTATCCTTGGGGATGTGTCAATACAAATATTTACTTCAATGATTTCATCATATACATGGATCATTTCCCTTCCCTTTTACATGTCATTTCGATCAAACATTTGTTCAAAAGGATCTATCCCTTTTGGTAAATAATCATCAAGTAGATTTATAACTTTTATAGTTGTTTCCTCAACTAGCAAATTGACGTGAGTGTCTGAAAACTCACCTTCATTTTGGAGGAAACATTGAATATGTTTTCCATTATCAAAAACTTGCCAATGTTCAAAATTTTCAGGGATCGAAGGCCTAAAATTGACCTCCACCTTGTAAGGAGTGATCTCACCACAAGGTTGTAAGGTGGAGGTAGATATGGGTATAACATTTTCTATGAAATTCTCTTATCTAGGGATAGATTCGATTCAAAATTTGTCGAAACTTTTCATGGAATCCCAAACAACATCCATGTATTTTTTTATCCTTGGTTTCTTGAAAGAAAATCTCTCTTAACTTGGGAGACGATCAAATATGAATCTCCTCTTACATGTAAGGACATAATATTCATGTCAATGGAGAGATTCAATCCTAATATGAGAGAGTCATTTTCAACAATATTATTAGTGCAATCAAACTCAAGTCTATATGAGAAAAAGAAAACTCCTTTGTTTAGCGATATCAGGACTATCCCAATACCTAAACCTGCACTTGAATGTGCCTCGTAAAATTCTAAGGCCCAACATCCATCCCTTTTCTCTTCATCCTGAAATAGAGAATTTGATAAGATACATATTTAGTCAATTTCTTCACTAACCACATGGATTTGATGTGGAAAACCATTAGAATTCCCATCTTGTTCTATGACGGGGGCCTTAGGATACAAAACGACAGGATCCCCATTGATATTTGGAATGATGATGTAAGAATTTTTTTTATGGACACTCCCTCCCATTTCATCTATCCATTCCTTTGAGAGTAACAGTCCCCATGCATCTGGAACATCAATGACTATGGTGTTAGTTAGGAAATACATATGTGGAGATTGTTCAAGGCTTGCTTCCAAATTTTCAATGATACCACAGACCATAATGTTCCTTGAATCCATATGATAGGTATTCTAGTAAGGTCGTGTTATATTCAATCCAAATTTCTTGACAAAATGTAGTGTCATGATATTTACAGAAGCCCCAGAGTTCAAAGTGCAATTGTGGAGAGATAAGTGATTTATCTTTAAAGTAATGAGAAAAGGTGGGTGACTTCATATTTTCCCTATAGGGATGATTATCGGGAGATCCTCCTCTTCTATAACATCTTTATATTGCTTGAAATTAATAGAAATTTCCTGATTTGGTTTATGGAATTGGGAGAGAACATTTTTTACTTATCTTAGCATCTCCTCTTCAACAATATTTGTTGCAAGAATCTCCTCAAGATTTAGTTCTTCCTTTGTAATGGAGAGAAAATCGTCAATGGCATGCAACTCCTTTTCCTTTTTTATGAATTCAAGCATATGATTAGTAGCTTTGACATGATATTTTCTCTCTTCCATTTGTAGATATGTCTTGGTAACACATGGAGCCTCGGTAGGAGGTGCAGTTTGGATAAAGTGAATCATTTTGTTTGCTTGAACAATATCTTGGAGGTAACCGATGTTATGATGATGGGAGGAGATCTTGTTTTCCTATATTTATCATGCCCTCTCCTAGGCTTCTATCATTTTAGAGGCATGGTTTTCCCCTATTAGAGAACCATAAGGATCATTCGCAGTTCGCATATAACATCAGAAAATGACATCCTTAGAGGGTTTGAGATTTTGAAGGAATTTTTTTTATGAGGATATTAAACATGTCATTGAAATCCTTGACGTCCTCCCTTGGTTCCCTTATACAATGGTAGAATTGGTCATAAAGGGATACAAAATATTCATATTTTGCGAATCTTCTCTCAAAGAGATATCATAAGGTGTTCCAAGTGATAATTTCCCTTGATGAGATATTATCATACCACTCCTTGGCCTTCCCTATGAGAGATAAAGAGAAGAGATTCATCTATACATATTCATACTAGTCATAGCATTGAAGAATGATTGAAACAATGTCCAAATGATGTTGCACTAGGGCGGGGTCATCACAAAAAATGGTGGGAAGCCATTCTTTAAAACCTTTTGGGATCTTGTGGGGTGATCTAGGGATCTTTGTCATATCCAATGACTTGTATACGTCTTCTTCCCAAGGTTCTTGGACCATATTTACAACAACAGGTGTAGGTAAGGGAGAAATAGGAAAAGGTGGATGAACACAAGAGATGAGTGAAGGTGGAGAACTAGGAAGCTTAGGTAAAGGTCTAGTATGCTTAGTATAGGTGGAGGACTATCATAGTCTCCCTTTTAGTTATGTACCATAATGGAGTCACCAGATGAACTTTATGGAAATCTCATCGAGAATGGAAAGGGGAATTCCCTTAGTTGGAGTCACCTGGAAAGCTATGGGTATAGGCTTTGGGATCAAATCTTTCCAAAGTCTCAATAGCGCTCAAAAGAGAATTCAAAATCATTCCCGATAATGGTGCCAAAATGTTACCGCATGGATTTTAGCTTGGGAAAATCCCAACCCAAACCACAAAGGTGAGACAAATATGGGTGTACCTACCCATTGTCAACTTAGATAGACACTCCCCTCACTTTAGTGATGATGAAATCACAACAAGGGGGGAATCTTAGTGACCCTAGGGGGATTGAGATGAAAAGTGAGATGATGATGAATGAGTTACCCTACATGTAAGGTCTAGATATGGATAAAGGATTTAAGAAGGGTCTTGCGAGAGGTTGAATGGTTGTCAAGTGTTGTGTGCCTGAAAAACAATGTTATCCCTCCCTAGAACAAGATGAAAGAAGATAAACCAAGCATTTAAATGATGGGAAATTAGAAAGAAACCTTGTTGTCCCAAAATTGCAGAAGTATAGAAGTATATATATATATCAGCGATGAATGAATTTAATAGCTGCAAATATAACCACCAAAATCAAGTACAAGATGATGGAAACAAAGCTAGCAATGACTAGTTAAACTTCCAATGATTTAAGAAAGAATTTGGTGATGTTTAGAGGGTTGTTATATGATGTTAACAACAAGTTTTTATGACAGAAAAATTGATGTAGAAAACAATTTATATAGAAACAACTTCTAGCCACCAATATCAGCAAACAATCCACCCAAAAGATAGCTAACAACTAGTAGTTTAAATATGGCAGCTTGCAAGTGATTTTTAGTGATAGAATGGTGAGCAATAGATAAAAGAAAGATAATTTTTCAGAATCCCTAATTGTTGTAGAATTAATTTATAACAAAAAATAGAATTACAAGGCCAATCAAGATGCCCCTAAGGCACAAGAAAGATTATAACATGTAGAATCAAATCCAACTTAGAAAATTGCAATATCTCAATATTTCACGTATATCAATGCAACAATATTATATCTCAAATGCAAGTAGATTAGTGCCTTATCAATTGGGTTAATGGATTCTCTTGTGTAATAGCTAGGGTTTGTTACTTCTCTAGGTTTGTAAGCCCTTTTACTCCTGAGTAAAAAGAAAACCTAGCAAGGTAAATCTACAAGAGTGTAAGCCCTTTTACTCCTTATAGCAACCTTTTTACAAAATGACTTATTCAATGAAAATAATGATAGATCTTGGTGGAGGATGTATTCTTTACACTCCTCCAAGGATTTATACCAAAACAACCTTGAAACAAGAGAAAATAACACAATATGCAGAAAATTCCTTACCAATTTCAAGAGATAGTAAGATAAACCCTTCTTTACCAAGAATATTCCATCACAATAGCAAAGAGACAAGCAACCAGAAATAGCACCTTAGTTTCTTCCTCCAATAGACATGTAAATAATTGACATAGCACAAGAGAGAGATAAATCGATTTTCCCAAGTAGGGAAAAAATTTCAGCCAAGAGTATGTAATCCTAAAGTGAGCTATTTTTTAAAAATGAAATAACAAGACCTTTATTTATACAAGGTCTTGTTAAACCAATTTGTCCACTTTTAAAAATTCAATCACAAATGAAGGAGGCCGACCTCCTCTATTTTTCATTTTACAACTTAAAATTTAAAAATTACATGAAATAAAACCCTTAGTAAGGGTGATGTTAGGCCTCCAAGAGAGATGTGTTTCCTTAGGATGAAGATTGTTGTGCCTCCCAAGGCCAATTGTCACACCACCATGTGATAAAGTGACAAGAAATCCATCTCTCTCCATCAAACCATGAAACCCCCATCAGAAAACCTAATCCCATGTGACATCTAGGGCCTAGAAGATGATGCCTTAGGCCCCCAAAGGACAATGTTGGGGTGGAAGGGGATGGAATATGATCATCTCATGGTCTCCAAATGCCTCCAAAAGAAACATTCATCCTCCCATGTGTCCAATGAGAGGGGTTTCATCATCCAACCTATGGGCTTCATGCCCCTATAAAGATCCAAGTAACCTTGTGCCTCCACAAAAATAATTCCATCTAGAAAGGCCCTGCAAAGGCACATCATTTGACATGTGGGATTCATGCCCCTATGAAGGTCCAAGTAACCTTGTGCCTCCACAAAAATACTTTTGCCTAGCAAGGCCCTACAAAGACAAACAAATTCACCCTCCAAGGTTCCACACGTGACAAGTATCATTACAAGTAAGCCATATCTAAAAAAATAACTACCCAAACATGTGCATAAAATCCCCCCTTTTCAAAATAAACAAATTCTCAAAGATATTATACAACTTGCCAAATTTAAGTATGGGAGGGTTGTCATGGTGACCTATTGGGTAGATCATTCCCCAATTCAAGAAGTGTTTCCCAATAGGACCATTTCTAAGTCATGTAAAGAGTATGAGGTGGATGGGGGTGTGACTTCTGGGAATGGGGTTTCTTGACATACAAGGGCTCATATTTTTTGATGATTACAACTTTGTGAGACATCCTTCAGGACATAGGCTGAGTGAGTCAGCCTATGATAGAGCCCATGTGTTGGGTGTGCCCATGATATAGGTGTTTCGTTCCTCTCAAAGACTAAGATGAAGTGATGTGTGCCCCTGTGTGGGGTCAGGATGCCCATGAGATGGGTGTGTCGATGTGTATGCCTTTGTGTGGGGTGAGGATTCCCATGATATGGGTGTGTCATTTGAGATGAAATGATGTGTACCCCTACGAGGGGTGAAGGTTCCCATGTGATGGGTGTATCATTATCCTCTGTGTAGAGAGTTGAGACGATGTGGTACTCCAGATGATTCTCCTGTGAGACTCAGTGAGATAGAGATCTGTTGAGTAGGATGTCCCTGTGGTTGAGCACAGGTGGGCATTCCCCTAGTGGTTGAGCACTAGTGGATGTGTGGTATCCCTTGATATATTGTCTAAGAGTAAATATTTACCTATAACCCTAATTGTGATGTAAATGGTACAGGTCGGCCCCACCATAAAGTGAAAGATAATTAATGTTTATTGTAAATATAATTAATATTGTAATTATGAATTATATTCTGAGTTATTGAGGTCGTCCATGTTGTGCCAATAGACACCACTTTTAATGTATCCATTCTAGTATAAATAAAGGTGATTTCCCCATTGAGGAAACACAACACACATGTGATTTTGGAAATTTCAGCAAGTACATATTCTAGGGCTGAAGTGAGAACCTCTCTTGGGCGCTAACTTCTTGGTTTTGGAGATCACCCTTTTGTGTGCTAGGTCTATGGTGTGGGAGGTCTTTCTCTTGAGAATATACCAAAGGATTGTTGGGTTTTGTTCCCTTGTTGAGAAGGGTTTCCCATGATATTTCTTATGTTCTTGTGCATGGTATTTCTTCTTCTGATCTTGGTTATTGCAAAAATTGTGAATGGTGTAGTTGCATCTGTTTATGGTTCAAGTAAATGCTAAAATTGAAATAAAACTCATGCTTGAGCCTAGCATAGTGAAAATTCAACAATATTTTCTCATTTATGGGTTCCTCTGTGGAGGGTGTGCTTTATCTTGAGTTACCATCTATTTAGGTGTTATTTTTCCCAAACCACTTTTAGCCATATTTCTAATCCCTTCTTTCATTTATTTGTAATTTTCTAGTCCCTTTTATAAGGTTTTCAATATTTAACATTTGCAATTTGGGACTAGAGCAAGAACTGAGTAAGTAGAGCTCAAGTTGGACCGGATTTGTATGGTCCTCATTTGTTGTGTTCACTTTCTTTTCATCATTATTTTTTTATTCTTTTATAGAAGTTGCAATCTACCTTCGTGCCTTTAGCCCCCTCTTCCCATGAAATGAGGTGAAAGCCCTTCTTGGGTCAATATGTCTGAAAAACCAAAAGATGAGGAAACGAAAGGGAAGAAGTATGGAAAGTGACAAGTATTTAGGGGAGTAGTATGATGAATTTTCAAGGAGACCACCTAGTAGCAACCCTTTTCCTAAGGGTGACCAGTTACTAGGACAAAATGTTAACCACCAAGGTGAAATGAGGAAAAATACAAAATTTCCAAGAAAACATTTTCAAAATCAAGAAAGGACCCTTTGCAACATGTTCAAATGCTTCATTTATTAGAATGGAACTTACCACAACACCGGACTTGTCACCTCATGGAGAAAGACATGTTGTCCTTTGTGAGCCAAGTTGGTGTGGTGGACACTGCTAGCATGGATCAAATGGTGACATGTGGTAATATAGGGGCCTCTACCTTCTCATATGTCTCTCGGTACTCCATGTTTGAAACCTGAGGGCCTCAAGACATCATATCCTTAGTTATCCCTAGCATGGGGGGGATAACACACAACAATTAAAACTCATAATGCAACCAAAAAGAAGATAAAAAAAAATGGATCTTTTATAAATAGTTGTGCAACCGACTACTTGGGATAGACGTTTCACCCAACCATATGCTTGTTCTTACAAATATCAACAAAAAATCACCCCTAAGATGAGACTAGTAATCCACAAAATAGGGTTGTTTCTCAATGTCCACCAACAAATTAGAAATCCCACAACCCACTAGTATTCTCCTACAATTATCTTGATTTTCCACCAACTCTCTTCCTCTCAACCTTCCCAACCCAAGGAATGTACCACTTCAATTATCTCAGTCTCTTGAATGTCCCATTCATTTATCAGGGTATCTCTGGCATGGGTGACTAGGAATCTCTCTACTGGGAACTCAAGGGAACTCACTTCCAGGAAAAACTACCAATAACAATGACAAACACTTGTTGTTACAGTGCAACTCACACAAGAGTTCACTCTTCAGGCATGAAAACTTAGATATTCAGTCTTTAGCTCCAATATGCTCTAAAGTCACTCCAACATGCTCTATAATTCACCCTCCATGGATGCTCCAGCTCCAAGCTCTCTTTCTTTCTCTCTACTGGTTTCATGCCAAAAGATTTTGACTGTCCAAAACTACTGTAACAACCCATACAAATTTCCTCTCATTTGGCTTGCTTGATTGAATCACACACTTCCCCAAGCTGATTGTACTCAACCCCCATGATTCCAATAACTATGGGATGAGACTTATCACACCCACCTGCTTACATGCATTCAATGATTGTCTTTGGGTACACTCAATCATAAAATAGAGATTAATACATAATCATAATAAAATTCAGGGACATGGGTGAATTAATAGACATGGGTAATCCCCCTTGGACCCCATCTCTTAAACATTCTCCTAGACCCTCCTTTCTCTTGTGTATTAATTCATCCCCCATCTCTGTCCATATCCCCTTAGTAACTAGCATCACATTTTTTATTAATAAAAATTCAGAAATACAATTCATGTATAAATTGCTTAGCCGTGGCCACACATTATATGTACATTAAGCATTAATTAAATGTAACGTACACAACCACCCATAGGTTGGCCATGCTACTTCAAAAACACACTTCAAAACTAATTTCAAATTCTGATAACATTTAATTAATAAATAAGCATGCAAGACTCATATGCAGTAATCAAGATTCATGCTACAACATAAGAGAAATGAATATTGTTACATACAAAACAATAACCAACAAAAATGCATATTATAAATACGATATTCAAAGATAATAATTAATACAAAGAAGAAATAAATATACAAGAAAAGGAAACATGATAGAGAGAACTTATCTTAAATGAATTCAATCACCAACTAGCTGCATACCAAGGACGTTCCACCCAAGTGTAGACATTTTTGTTCCAAGTCTCAATAACAATGTCACCCTCGAGCTAGGACCACGAATCCATAAATACGAGTTCTAGGACGACACACATCTTCCCAAACTAGTCATCACTTAAGATTTCATAGGTTTCTCAACACACAAAAATCCAAAGTACACCAACTCTTTTCTCTCCAACCTGCACCACCCCAAAAAAATGAACCCTCTTCACTACCATGCAGTCCTTCAGGTTGTCCACTTATTTCTAGGGTTACATTGCATCTGATCAAGAATCTCCATGTTGGGACTCTTAGGATTTGCAGCTGTGAAAAAAACTTAACACATGCTAACGCATCTCAGACATACATGCATTAATTCATGGTTGGAATACACTAGCAATCACCACAACTAGCCAACAATGGATTCTCTCACAACAAATTGTTTTTCCTTCCCAAGCCAATATCAATAATGAATGAAGAACAATGAATGAGAGAAAGAGTGAATGGAGAGTGAAAATAATGAAGAGTGTGATCCCCCAAACAACCCAAATATGGGTTTATATATTTACTTGGAAATCAAGAACCGCATGGCCTCCCCCCAAGAAGCTCATGTAACCACTTCTCTCAATTAAAACAATTAAGGGTAAATAAAATATAATAAAAAGACTTAGCCCCTTAAGCCCCCTCTCTCATGGAATCATAGCCCCATATAACTCTTGTCCTTGTTTGTCTTGCATCCAACAATGTATTTTATTATTAATAATGATCAAAGTATTCCATTTCTTAGGCACTCCGACCTCTTTTAATTGTTTGGGCACTCCGACCTTTTATAAAACAACAAAATACATTATTCAATCTGGGGTCTCAAAACCAATGTATTACATTAAACTGGGGATTAATCATAGTCAGTACATTACATTCCCCATCCCTTACAAGTGTGCATTGTCCTTGGTGCACACTATGTCTATGTACATATACAAATTTACATCACAATACTTAGAAAATAAATTTCTTCAATTTCACAACTCCAACAGTAGTTCCGACAAAAATATCGTATTCCTCTTAACCCGTTGACCCAAGGAATGCACCATTCATTTACCAGCGCTAACCCAAGGAATTTACCATTCATTTATCAGGGATAACCCAAGGAATGTGTCATTATTTTATTAGGGACCCCAACACAAGTTGGCCAGGACTCCAAGATGTGGTTTCAGAACTCTAGCTGCTCAAAATGGAGTCTCGCATTTTGTTTTCTTCAAAATTGTCAAACATTTGTGAGTGTTATTCACACATGTTTTTTTCATGCTCACATGTAGCATTTTCTATACTGTATCATGTCCATTGAACCTTTACCGGCCTTATGTATTTGTTTATGATAACTTTGAATTTCCAATGCAAGATGTGTACTAGTTCCACCCATAAATCCCCTTCGTGCTCCACCTGGATCGCATTCCAATAAATTATGTGGTTAGGTTCAGGAACATATTTATTTAATAATGAAACATGAAATACATTATGCACTCATGGATGCAAGAAATTCTATTATGTATGCAACTAGCCCTATCTTTTCTAATATATCAAAAGGTCCACAATATCTTTTTGCCAACTTTGGGCAACTTCCTAATCTTAACAAACTTCTTTTCTCCTTCACTTTTAAAAGCACATATTCTCCCACTTTGTAATCTCTAAAAAATCTATTCTTGTTTGCATAGATTTTCTGTCTATCCTGGGAAGCCTTTAAATTATACTTGATCTTTGTCATTTTCTCTTCCATTTCCTTTAACAAATCTACCCCAATAACTTCTTTGTCTGATGGATTATCCCAATTCACTGGTGTATTACACTTCCTACCATACAATGCTTGAAAAAAACTCATTTTTAATGAGGCATGATACCCATTATTATAAGCAAATTCCACTAAGTGGATATAATCTTCCCACTTTGATGGTTGATCCATCACATACATTCTAAGCATGTCCTCTATTATTTTGTTAGTCCTCTTTGTTTTCCCATCTAACTATGGGTGATATGATATACTGAAATTCAGATTTGTCTCAAATCCCTTGAACAAACCTTTCCAAAACTTGGATGTGAATTTTGGATCTCTATCTGAAATTATTGCCTTAGGCACTCCATGTAGCCTGAAAACTTCATTCATGTATATTTCTGCAATATTTTTTCCTTGTGTGTAGTCTTCATAGGAATATACTACACAAGAATAAAATGTGTTTCCTTAGTTAATTTATCCACCACCACCATGATGGAATCATGTTGCTTCAATGTTCTAGGAAGCTTTGTAATAAAATCATAAGTGACAACTTCCCACTTCCATTCTAGAATGGGTAATGACTATAGCAACCTTGTTGGATGTTTATGTTCAGTGTTCACTTTCTAGCACTCTAGACATCTAGATAGTAATTAGCCACTTCTTTCTTCATTATCAACCAAAAGTATTGGCTCCTTATAGCTGCAATTGTATGTTGATATCTTGGGTTCCCAACATATGGCACATTGTGCATTTCTTTCAACACTACATTTTTCCTTTGTACATGAGAATTCCATCTTCTTTCAACTCATAATAATTAAATTTATGCTGAAATATACCTTGTTGTAATGTTTCTTTTATTTTAAAATATTATTGATATGAATTTGTTGTTGCAATAATTTTATCTTTCATATTATTCCTATACATGCTAATGGTTGAAATATACTTCTCATGTGCTCTCCTGTTGAGTGCATCAAGCACTTGAATTTATTTTCCTTTGACGTGCTTAATTTCGAAGTCATACTCACTAAGGAATTCAATTCATCTAGTTTGCATGGCATTTAATGTTGGTTGTCCAAAAAAATGTTTCACACCACAGTGGTCTATCCTCAGCTCAAGTTTCCTCCCCATGAGTTAATGTCTCCACATTTTTACTACATTTACAATTGTTGCTAACTCTAGGTCATGGCTAGAATAATTCTTCTCATTCTCTATCAGTTTTCTGGATTCATAACATACCACGTGATCTTTTGTATTGAGGAATACAACGAGCCATTCATTGCATGCATCAGTGCACACAAAAAAATCTTCATCTAGATCTGCAATATTCAAGATTGGTGCACTTTTCAAGATGTCTTTCAGTTGTTGAAAGCTCTCTTTTCACTTGGGATTCCATTCAAATTTCAATCCCTTCTTTTGAAAATAAGTGATTGGGATTGCAATCTTTGAGAATGATTTTATGAATCTCTGGTAATAACCAACAAGACCCATGAATGATATGACTTCTATGCAATTTCTTGGTGTTTTCCATCCTCTAATAACCTCTATCTTGTCAAGATCCACTGCTATCCCCTCTACTGAAATTATATGCCCCAAGTAGTGAATCTTCTTTTGATAAAGATACACTTAATTAACTTAGAATACAATTTATTATCTCTTAAAACTTGCAACACCATTCTTAAATGTTGTTCGTGCTCCTATTCTAACTTGGAGTAGATGAGAATATCATCTAAGAAAACAATTACAAACTTTTCGAGGTACTCCCTAAACGCTCCATTCATCAGGCACATAAATACAGTCGGGGCATTTGATAGTCCAAATGGTACTATCATGAATTCATAATGCCCATATCTTGTTTTGAATGTTGTCTTGTTGATGTCTTATTCCTTTATCCCCACTTGATGATATCCCGATCTCAAGTCAATCTTGGAAAATATTCTTGTGCCTTTCATTGATCAAACGAATCATTAATCCTTTCGAAATGATACTTGTTCTTTATGGTGACCTTATTTAGTTGTTTGAAATCAATGCAAAACCTGAAGGTTCCATATTTATTCTTTACAAATAGAAGAATATGGAACCGTCAGGTGGCACACTTGGGTGTATATACCCCTTCTTCAAAATCTCCTCAAGCTGCATCTACAACTCCTTCAACTCTAGTGTGCCCATCTATAAGGTGTCTTGGACACTAGGGTAGCTCTTGGAACCAAATCAATACAAAAGTCAATGTCCCTCTTTGGTGGAAGTTCTGGGATTTCTCTAAAAACATCTTCAAATCCCTTAAGATTGGATGGTCTTCAATACTTGACACTTTATCTTTGGCTTCCTCTTCCATATAAGCTGCAAAAATCTGACATCCATTCTTGAAACTATTTTTCAACTGCATAGCTGAAATTTCTCTAACAACTACAACTCTTGGAATGTCTTGAACCTTGCCTTGCTTCCCTTATTCATCAAGACATTTTATTTTCTTGTTGTAACAATCTAAGATAGCATGGTGTTTTTCTAACCAATCCATGCCAGTTAGACAATCATATGAACCCAATGGTATGATGTTTGCATCTGCCTTTTTGTTGAGTCCATTCATGTCTATTGAACAATCTTTAACCAACTCCTTGGTCTTCCTCTTAGACTTGGTGGATAGATGAACTAACCAAGATTTCTTACGCTACTCCTTTGCAAAAAAAATCTTTCAATAATGTTAGAGTATATGTAACTATGGATATCTCCAAAATCAATTAAAATTGATATGGGATAGTTATGAATCTTACCTTCCACTTCAATCATGGGATATTGATACTTTGCTTGATTGTTTTCTAAGTATGCATAAACTATTGGCATTTTTCCTCCCATGTCCTCAACTATTTCAGCCTCCTGAATGTTTTGGACAATCCTCATTCTTTCTCCTTTGTGAAGGCAGTCCTTGCATAAGTGATTTCCCTCACATCCCCAACATTGTACAGGATCTTGCCTTGGCCTTTTCCCAAATGAATCTATTGTCTTGTGCTTGTTTTGGTTGAATAACCTTGTTGATTTTATTGGAAATTATTCTTGAAAAGGGTGTCTTAAAATTTCTTCCTTTCATCCTTTTTCCCTTTCATCTTGTCATTCCAAGATTTTTGGAAAATTGACCTTCCTCTACTTTTCTCTCCTTATGACTTCCTCCAAAATTTTGGGGTTATCATATTGTAACTTGTCACTATAGAAAGAGGGTAACCCACTTAGAAACCTTTGTATTTTGACCTTCTCATCATTTATGAAGTCAACATAATTCAACAATTAAAAAAACATCTTCTCATATTCATCAATTGTCATGCTTCCCAACTTGAGTTCAAATAAATCCTTCATCTTCCTTTCATAATAATGATCTGACGAATATTTCTCTTATAAGTATCCTTTGAACTGCCTCCATGCGATGCTCTTCTCATCAAGGTGCTTGGATTTCTTAAGCTGAGCCCACCACATGGTTGTATTTCCTTACAAATGGTAGGTTGCAATCCTAGCTTCTAACCTAGAGGATTAATCATGTAGCTCGAAATATTTCTTCATTTCCAGCAGTCAGTTCTTGACCTCTTCTCCTTTCCCGTTCTCACCATTGAAATTTGGTGGCTTGGTTTTCCTGAGTTAACCTTGTAATATGTCTGCCTTAAGCCTTGTTCTCTACCTCCTGACATGAGACACACTTGAGATTCTTCCTAGACCTTAACTTCCATGAGTTCTTGTAATGGATTTCCTTATATAATGATGGTGCATGCTCATGCTTCTTGAATTCCTATCATTCCCATGATCATCCCTTTTGCTATGGGATCTAGATGTTTTCACTTGTCTAGCACTAGCCTCTTGTTTAGTTCTAGATTCCTTGTTAACTTTCTTATGCAACATATTCAAAATTTGAAGTATCTCCTCCTAAGCCTTCATAATCCTTTCATTTTCATCTCTATCGCTCTGCACTTCCCTATGCAGGCTTCTCATAGATACAGGCTCATGCCTGCCTCTTCTTCCATTTGAATTTGTCTCAACATTTCCCATATTGTTGAAATAAATACCTGTGATCTCTTCCTCATGGATATAATATCCTTGAGAATATTCCATAACTCCAGTCCTCATATAAGAACCAATTTGTTTTTCTTGTATCTCTAATTCTGCAAGAAATGTGCATGTAATAATTACTGTTAAAACATGCATACTATGAAATATTTATTTAATTAGAATACATGTTATTATTTATACCAATTTATGAAGGAAACAATGCACCAAATAAAAATATAATTTCGCATATGCATTCCTTTCTAAAATATCTTTCCAATGGCTATACCATGCCTCATTCTGAGTTTTAAGCGAAAAGTTACAACATCTACATGCTGCAATTTTCCACTCATTTACTACTACATAGATCTCTTTATTACTTTCTGAGAAACTTCTAGTGACCAATTCAAAATTATGGGTGGATATATGTCTCCTCCTCCTCAAGAATTTTCCAACGACTATTCGTTTTCTCAAAATTGAGCTATGATATGAAAGTTATGGTCCATAGAAGTTTTGACTATTTTTCCCTTTTCATCCGTGTGTGCTACATGCGTCTTCTTTTTCATCCTGCACGTTTTTACATACCCAGATCCCAAATTTGGATCCATCGTTGTCTTCTATGGTTCAACGTATTTCCATATATTACTCTTGAGCCCCAAATGAACTTCTGAGCAATGATTTATGCCCTCTGGAAGTAAATTGGTGCCAAAATTTTACCTTAACTATTTCAGTTGTAACTTTCTCATACGAACTCTGTTTTGCGCCCATAATAACTCATTGGATATCTCTCCCTGAGTTATTTTATTTGAAATATAAATATAAAGTGTACCTTGAGTGTACCTTTGTATTCTCCGTTCTCGTGGGTTTTTATTATCTAAAAACGTCATTTATGGCCTCAAAATCGCCCTACAAGTTAATGGCCTTCAAATTATGAGAAATTAAAAAAAAAACATATAAACTGATTGTTTTACTATTATAACATCCCTTTTAATCTAAAATTTGAATCTCAAATCGGGTGAGATCTCGGTCGTCCATCTGAACTCCATTGACGATTGGTCGATCAATGCTTTCCTTTGGATGCATGCAACACTTTTCCCAAACTGTCGACCCGACTGTCAATTATCGGCTCATTCCTTTGGAAATTGTTCACACTACATCGATAAAATGGTCGACCCAACCATCGATCATCAAATACATTTTTTAGCAGATGAACACCTTACCAATTTGGTCGGCCCAACAATCGACCATCCCTATTGATTGACGAAAACACTTCTCCAAATCAACTGACCCAACCATTGGTCGTCGACCATTCTTGTTTACTAACATGGCAATTGTTGACGTGGAATGACATGTGGATGATGACATGGAATAAAATGTAGACTCTAACATGGCACTTGGGCTGACGTGAAATGACACGTGGATGTTGACGTGGAATGACACATCATCACCCTCTTTCCTTCATCGGCCTTCAGACATTTCTCTTGAATGAACCGAACACCTCACCAATTCAGTCGATACCTGACCATCAACCATAGACCATCGATGATATATCTTGATCGATCGAAACACTTCATCAAATCAATCGACACCTGACCATCAGCCCATCAACCATCAAAAATTTCTCTTGCTCAATCAAATAATTAGAAATTTTCGACCAAAATTCGGATGAATTGGAACCATCTATTTAACATTGAAAAATGATCTCAGTTGTTGATCAACCAACTTCATCCAATTTTGTTGATGCCCGACCATCGGCTGTCGAGCATCGAAGATTTCTTCTAGTGAAACCAAAATCTTGGAAAATTTCCAACACTTTGAAATTTCGGCCAAATTTGCGATGAACTTGGATCGTCGATCTCCAAGCCAAGATGATCTTGACCATCAATCGACTCTAACTCCCAAATGGTCGAAACTAATCTAGACAATCGATCTGCTTCAACTTCCCAACCACTAAAAATGAATCTTGTCCATTGATCTACTCAACCTTTCAAACAACCAAAACCTTATGAATTTTTAAATTTATTAAAGTGAATTTGGGTCGTTGATCACAAGATCAAACACGATCTCAGCCATTGATTCACCAAACTTCTTGCAACTCTATAGCGGCCATCAAAACATGAAATTCGACCTTCCAAGTCAAATTTAACTCTGAAACTCTGCATATTAATGCCCTACATCATCTCTAAGAGGGTTTTGAGGCAATTTCACTCGATTTTTTCCCACCAATTTGGGGATTTCTCTATGATTTTTCACCATTTTTCCCAAATTCCCACAGAACGAAATATGCAATAGTGATTTTTCCAAATTAGCACTAGTTCCTGGCCGATACAAGACTGATGTTTGAACCAAAGGATTTGATACCATAATGTGATGTCCCCCAACCTAGCCGAGGTCCATTACATACAAAAAGCTCATAAAAACTAAAAGTTAATGCTAACTAATTAATTTCCTGTAGCTTATCAACTACAAATTACATGTAGATTTAACTATTGTTTGTTGCCATTAAATTAATGCCTCTACAACATACTAAATAAAGCATAAATGCAAATAATAAATGAAATACGACAACATATAAATCATCCTTATACACAGAGTTCATGAGCAACAATTAAAACTCATAATGCAACCAGAAAACAGATAAAACACTTATCTTTTATAAACAGTTGTGTAACCAACTACTTGGGATGGAAATTCCACCCAACCATAGACTTGTTGTTCCAAAAATCAACAACAAATCACCCTCGAGTTGAGGCTTGTAATCCACAAAAGAGGGTGGTCTCTCACTTTCCACTCACAACTCTTAAATCCCACAACCCCATTGGTATTCTCTTATGGCTATCCCGATTTTCGACAATCTCTCTTCCTCTCGACCTTCCCAACCTAAGGAATGTACCCCTTCACTGATTTCAGTCCCTTGGGCATCCCATTCATTTATCTGATTCTATATGGCACAAGTAACCAAGAATATCTCTGTTACGAAATTAAGAGAACTCACTACCATAAAAAATTACCAGCAAAAACAACAAACAATTGTTGTTATAGTGAAACTCACACAAGAGTTCACTCTTCAAGTCTGAAAACCTGGCTCTTTAGTCTTCAGCTCCAAAACAATCCAGAATCACTGCAACATGCTCTAAAATTCACCCTCCATGGATGCTCCAACTCCAAGATCTCTTTCTTTCTCTCTACTTGTCGTTCATGCCAAAAACGTTTGGCTGTCCAAAACTGCTATAACATCCCATATGAATTTCCTCTCCTTTGGCTTGCTTACTTGACTCACACACTTTCCCATGATGATTGTAGTCAACCCCCATTCTTCCAATAACTATGGGATGTGACTTCTCACACCCACCCTCTTACATGCATTCAATGATTGGATTTGGGAACACTCAATCATAAAATAGAGTTTAATACATAATCATAATAAAATTCAGGAATGTGGGTGAATTAATAGACATGGGTAATCCCCCTTGGACACCCTCTCTTAGACATTCTCCTAGACCCCCCCTCTCTTAGGGATTAAGTCATCCCCCATCTCTATCCATATCCATATCTCCTTAACAACTAGCATCACATTTTATTAATTAAAATTTAGAAATACAATTCACATCTAGATTGTTTGGTGAAAGCCACACATCATATCTACATTATACATTAATTAAACTGTGGATTATAATGGGTACATAAAAAAACTCTAAAAAAACATTTGAAAGAAAATAATTGTTTTTGACCACATACCTAAAAATAAAAATAAAAATTTTAAGTTTTAAGAATGAATATATATAAATTATTATCTTTGAAACCTTTTAATTTGAATGGTTCAATTGAAAGATATTAAAAAAAACTTATACCTCTTGTAAATTGTTTTTTTTTTTTATATAAAATTGTAAATTCTAGAAATTTGAGAGCAATAACTTTTTTGAATTGCAAAACAATTTTTCTTACATAAAAATGTAAATTCTAGAAATTTGAGAGCTATAACTTTCTTAAATTGCAAAACAAATATCTATATGTTACTTGATTATTATATTGTCTACAATTTAAATATATCGC
>ML800757.1:4732-15482 GCA_009831015.1 Picea engelmannii
TCCTGCTTAGATAGAAAGGAACTAAGTGCTTTGTCCTCTGTTAGATAGAGTTTATTGTTTTCTACATTATTGTCTTCATGAAAGAGTGTTAGTACTGAATCTCTGTTTGAGAGTAAGGGTCCTGTTCTCTGATTGCAAGACAGATTTTCTTTCCCAATGCAATGTTATTTTAAAATGTAATCCAGGATTCTTAAATTGAATTGCAATAGGGAGATTGCTTTCCTGTGATTTAATTCAGAGCTTCAGTCTACTCCAGCAAGTATAGATAGAATGATTTTCTTTACTACAACACTAAGTGCTTTTGGAATTGAGCATATATAGTGCGTGGCTATCTTTGAAACAAAAGACTTCCTTGGGTTGATAATTTGTGTTTCACTTGGTTGTTTGAAATTAATTAAGCAATTATAGTGACCAACAGCTATGACCCCCTATATTTTCAGGCTACAACCTGAAGGAAGATCCAACTCCCCAATTCTATGGAAACAACTAGAAGGAGGATACAACCGCCTATGTTCTTCGGCTACAACCAGAAGGTGGATACAACCACCTATCCTTGCCCTGTCCTGCCGCCTTGAAGTATAAGTGTCAAATTATGAAACCGATACCACACTGTCACTATGATATATACCATTGTAAACTTGTACCAACCTGTACTAACAACATGTTACCAGCCTATGCCACTGACCTGTAACCAACCTATACCTGTACTCAGCCTGTACCAACCAGAAGGTGGATACAAGCACCTATCCTTGCCCTGTCCTACCGCCTTGAAGTATAAGTGTCAAATTATGAAACTGATACCACACTGTCACTATGAGATATACCATTGTAAACTTGTACCAACCTGTACTAACAACATGTTACCAACCTATGCCACTGACCTGTAACCAACCTATACCTATACTCAGTCTATACTGAAAGGAGGCTATGACCCCCTATATTTTCAGGCTACAACCTGAAGGAAGCTCCAACTCCCCAATTCTATGGAAACAACTAGAAGGAGGCTACAACCCCCTATGTTCTTCGGCTACAACCAGAAGGTGGATACAACCACCTATCCTTGCCCTGTCCTGCAGCCTTGAAGTATACGTGTCAAATTATGAAATCGATACCACACTGTCACTATGAGATATACCATTGTAAACTTGTACCAACCTATACTAACAACATGTTACCAACCTATTCCACTGACCTGTAACCAACCTATACCTGTACTCAGCCTGTACCAACCAAAACCCAACAGGTATGTGACCATTATGTGATGCATATCACATATGTATGCACCCTGTCTATATTGCAGCCTATGTATGTACACACCTTATCTATACTATAACCTGCATACACCTTTAGAAAGATAGGTTTTTCACATTTTCTGAAACTTTAAACACTTTTCTACCTCTGTCACATCAACCTGCAACCTATCATTGCGTCTTGTCTATAGTTGTGTCATATGCATACATCATCTTAAATATCCCTTAACCAAGTGCTCTATATCTCTCTAGTCATGTGCCATACATGTGTGTATAATCATGGACAAGTGTAATAACCCTCACATGGAGTAGACATCAAACCCTCATAGATATACAACCTCACACTACACCAACAACTTCACAACCACTTCACAACTACAAGCTCTCAACCATGTACCACAAAAACCCTCAAGTATATGCCAAGAAATACAAGATGTGCCTCAACATTAACAAGATCAACCAATGATAAATATCAAATATATCAACACTATATTTTTGTAGATATGTCTTATACAATAAGTGTCATACAACCAATAACATCTCTAGGGAAAATACTCAAACCCCCATAACCATATCTCATGTAGACAACAATATCCAACTACACATAGAAATAAGACATACCTTTTTGAACCTGTAGATAGATCTATTGTACCTGATCACTGTAGACCTTTCCTGGGAGCTTGCTTTCAGACTCTAGAGACCTGTCATCTTCATCTCCTAAAGTTTTCATGGATTTTCCCAACTGTACATTCCATGTTATACTGCTAGCCTATGTATGTATGCTCCCTTCTCCATGACAACCCGCATACACCTAAAAAACTAAGGCTTTTGTTTTTCAGTATTTTTGCAATTCTAAAACTTTCGCCATCAACCCTTTATGCTACCTTAGACTTGTGTAAATTTATATGTATCAATGAGTACCTTGAATAAAATTTACACAATAATAGATATTCAATGTGCTCAATAGGTGCTAATAGGAGAGCCTTTCTCTCTTATATATACTTTCATGTAGCTTTGTCAAGGGGTTACCTTCTAACCAACTTAACCTAATGTCCTTCTTTTAGGGCTAACCCACTTCTAACCACTTGTCCACTTATAACCACTTTATCCACAATCAATAAATTTTCCACTTCTAGTTGCAACTAATTTATATTTAATTATTTTCTTATTGTAACAACTTAACCCATGATTAACTCCTAGTTTCACCCACTTGACTAGTCAACTTCTTCTAGGAGCTTCTAGAATAATTTGACTTCTTTGACCTTCTAGATAACTCATGAAGGTTCTCCAACTTCACAAGGCCATAATGTTGGATTACTGAGAGGGGGGGTGAATCAATAATAGTGTAATTATAATAATTTTTCTTCAAATATCCAAGTGTTATATCAACGTAGAATTATTATCCAATAATGAGCAATAAGAAATGAACAATCACACACATACACATTACACTAGTGTTTTACGTGGAAACCCAAATTGGGAGAAAACCACAGAATGATTTTTCTTATATGTCTTGAAGAATTACATTCATTGGAAGCACCAACTTCCTTTGTTTTCTAGCTACAACTGGAAGGAGGCTCCAACCCCCTAGTTTCTTAGTCTACAACCTGAGGGAAGCTCCAACTCCCCAATTCTCTGGCTACACCCAGAAGGAGGCTACAACTCCCTCTCTTCTCCGGCTACAACCGAAAGGTGGCTACAATCACCTGTCCTTTCCTTGTGCAGCCGCCTTGAAGTAGAAGTAGAATGATGGAACCACTGTGAGATATATTGCTATAAACCTGTACCAATAAATCTGAACCATGCATCAACCATGCATCAACCTATACCTCAACCTATAATCAACATGTACCATAAAAATGTGCGTCAACCATGCACCAACCTGTACCAAACAAACTGTAATCAAAATGTACCATAAACAAGTGCATCCAACCATGTACCAAGTATGTACCAATCATGTCTCAACTACTTATCAACTATGACTCATCAATATGTACCAACATCATCAACTATACACCTCATGTATGTGCCAACTCATCAACTACTTGTCTCAACCATGTACTCAAAATGTACCTCAACCAAAATCCCCCATCAATTTCATCATCCCAATATGATTTATAGCTATGTAATAGACCTCGTGTATATGTTCACATTCCTGCAAACCTTTCTTAACTTTAACAGCAAGAGACTATCATTTTCATCAAACTTTTCTTTAGTCTCACATGCCTAGTTTTGGATTAGTCAACAACCCTAACTTGAAGTAATCATAACTTTGTACCTGTAATGAATAAAGATCTGAAACTTATATACAATTTTCTTCATTTTGTTTTATGTAATTCCTCTAGGTTTCACTATTTGGAACCTCTCATAAAAGAAGTTATAGCAAAAATGGCATACCTTACTGAATTATGGTTTATTCTAGAGAGAGACCTTGTAGAGCGTGCCCTGTAAGAAAAAAATGTTGAATAGATCTAAAACTGTTGCACATCATAATGCAGACTATACTCTAACCAAAATATTTGGTCTTACTGAATTTGGATCTGTTATGAAGAAGTTATGACATTTTTACCTGAAACACTTGTTTTTGACTAGTTTCAGGACTAGCCACAAACCCTATTTTCCACGAAGTGTAACTCCAAAAGTAAAACGACCCACAAGATGAATTTTTTACCACAGATACTTGGATATGTTTCCTCAATTTCATAGAAATTTCATAGCAATTTCATGCTTTGAATCATTTTAGAGAAAAATTTATTGTGAAAATGGTGAGATGACCTGTAAATAACATACCTTAGAAAGCATCATCAAAAGAATTTATCCTTCCTTGAATTCCGGGCTTCATTTCTTCACCTTCCATCAGAAATTTGGCTTAGATATCCTTTGGTTACCTCAGACACCTATAGGTATTCAATATTCTAAAGTGTTTCTTAAATGAGAGAGCCTTGCCTCTTATTTATACTCTCCAAGTAGCTTCCTTAAAAACATCTTCTAGGTCACTTTGCCCACTTTCCTTATTTTAGGGTTAAACCACTTCTAATTTCTCCATTGAATTTATTATTTAAATAATTTATTTTGTATTCACTTTGAATTATAGTACACTCATCACTTCACTTTATTATTTACCTTCTAAAATCTCTTAAGCCACTTTGACTACTTTGACCTTTTGGAGCTTCTAGATGACATATGAGGGTCCTCCAACTTCGTAAGGCCATAAATCTCAAGCCGTGAGGAGTTATGTGACATTCCATATACCACCAGAAATGGAATGACATGTAATATCCATATAAAATAGTATTAACTTCAATCATATAAAAAATCATACAGTTATCTATGAAACAAACTTGGGTCCATTACCCAAACCTGGGTTCTCCAACTTCACATGGTCATAACTCTCTAACCGCGAGGATTTATGTGACGTTCCACATGCCACCAGAAATGGAATGAAAAGAACTATCCATATAGGATAGTTTCCTTGAAAAATTAACTTTCCTTCATCTCATTATTCCGCAATTAAGCATGGGTTCTCTTACTACACAAAGCGTCTTCCCATGAGGGCTTTCACCATAAGGGGACGACTTTGGAGTTCATCCATATTTACTTCTTATCAACCATGACAAGAAAATAATGATTCATCTTTACATCAAACAATATTGGGTCCATTACCCACATCTTTGTGCTATGGGGCTTTCTTCAAGGGTTGACATCAATGACAACCAACCTTAATAAATAATCTCCTCCTTTGGTATTGATGGAAACACTCTGATGAAATACTGAAATCATATCAGTCATGCTCCCCCTGGAACCATGCCTCTGTCCTTTGCATCTGATAAATCTTCTCCCTCGGGAACCATGCCTCTGTCCTCTGCATCTGATAAATCTTCTCCCCATGGAACCATGCCTCTGTCCTCTACATTTCATAAATCTCTCCCCCTTTGTCATCGATGGAAAAGGTATATTTCCATTTGGGGTTGCTCCCCCTGACTGAACTATCCTCTTATGGTGCTTCCTCATGTACATCTAAGACATATAAGATAAGCATTCAAGAATAATTCAAAAAACATTCATTTTGGAGTAGAAATAACTCCAAGTCTTTGGAAAAGATATTGAAAGGCTTCCCATGGAAGTGGTTTTGTAAATATTTCTGCCACTTGTTCTTTTGTGCCCACATACTCAACTCTGATGTTCTTTTTTGCAACCTGTTCCCATAGAAAGTGATACTAGATTGGAATGTGCTTCGTCTTGGAGTGCATCACTGGGTTTTTTGAGATACTGATGGTGCTTGCATTATCACAATATATTGGAATGGGCTCATCATACTCAACCTACATATTTGTCAAAGTTTGTTTCATCCAAAGAACCTGTGTACAACATGTTGTTGCTGCAATATACTCTGCCTCGGCTGTAGATAGAGATATTGATGATTGTTTCTTGCTTAAACATGATACTAAACACTCACCCAAGTAGAACGCTACTCCACTGGTGCTTCGTCGGCCATCAATACAACTTTCCCAATCTACGTCTGTGTAGGAAATTAGTGATAGATCCTTTCCTTTTGGATACCATAGTCCAAACTCTTCTGTTCCTTTGAGATATCTGAAAATCCTCTTCAGTTCTAATGCATGTGATTCCTTTGGTGATGCTTGAAATCGTGCCACATGTCCAACTTCCTGCATTACATCTTGTCTAGATGTTGTCACATACAATAGGCTTCTAATCATTGACATATATTGCCTTTGATCTGTAGACTTCGAATCATCATCTTTTCTCAACTTGCAACTGGTTTGCATGGGAGTGATAATTGGTTTGCAATCTTCCATTCCGAACCTCTTTATCATTTCTCTGATATATTTGGTTTGAGAAATAAAAATTCCTTGGTTGCTTTGACGTATCTGAAGTCCCCAAAATAAGGATAGTTCTCCAAGTAGCAACATTTCAAGTTCTTTTTGCATATCTTTTGTAAATTTCTGGCTTAATCTGTCATCATCACTACCAAAAATAATATCATCAACATAAACTTCAGTTAATAAAATATTACCTTGACTTACCTTGATGTAGAGGTTGTTGTCTGCACTTCCTTTTATGAACCCTGCCTACTGCAAATACTTATCCAATTTGGAGTACCATGCTCTAGGAGCCTGTTTTAGACCATACAAGACCTTATTTAATTTACACACATAATCTGTGTTCTATGACAACTGAAATCCTTTTGGTTGTTCAATGTAGACTTCTTCTTCAAGTTCCCCATTCATAAAAGATGATTTTATGTCCATCTGATATACTTTAACATTTTTGGAGCATGCATAAGATAAAAGAAACCAGATTGCTTCAATTCTGGCAACTGGGGAAAATGTCTCTTCAAAGTCGATTCTTTCAATCTGAGCATATCCTTTACATACCAATCTAGATTTTTTCCTTGTAACCTTTCCATATTCATTCAATTTATTCCTGAAAACCCATTTTGTGCCGATCACATTCTTATTTTTTATTCTTGGAACCAATTCCCAAGTGTCATTTTTATCTATTTGATCCAATTCTTCATCCATGGCCTTATTCCAAAAGTCATCCTTGCTGGCTTCTTCAAAACAGTTCAGTTCAATTGTATATAAGAGTGCTAGGTGTGTTTGTTCTGGTGAACGAATTCTTCTTCTAGTCTCAACTCCTACATCTTTGTTTCTGATAATCTGATTTGAAAGATGATTATTCTATACTCGTTTACTGGGTGTCTTTGGAGACACTTGATGAATTTTCTCTTCTTCTTCTGTCGGATTCTCTTCATCTTCCTCTTCTACTTCTTTTTCATCTTCTGTTTCTTCTTCTAAGGGCTATTTCATTGATTCATTTTCTTCCTTTGATTCTAGTTTGCATGTTTCATCAATTGTTACGTTGATGCTTTCCACAATTTTTTTCAATATTAGATTGTAACACTTGTATGATTTCCTTATACTTGAGTAACCAACAAGTACTCCTTTGTCAATGTGAGAGTCAAAATTTCCTATTCCTCCATCTTCTCTTTTGATATAGCATTTGCTTCCAAAAACTTTGAAGTGCTTTACATTTGTTGGTCTTCCTTTCCATAGTTCGTAAGGAGTTTTTTCAGTGTTGTTTCTGAGCATTACTCTATTTTGAATGTGAATTTCTATATGCATTGTCTGTCTCCAAAAAATATCTGTCAATTTTGAATCCATTAGCATTTTTCGAGCCATTTCCTATACTATCATGTTCTTTCTTTAAACAACTCCATTATGTTGAGGTCTCCTAGCAACGAAAAATTGCCTTTTTATTCCATGATTGTTTCAGTAGTCCATAAATTCCTTTGAGGTGAAATCTCCTCCATTATCAGATCTCAAGCATTTGATTTTTGAATCCATTTCATTTTCAACTATTTTTTTGTATATCTTGAAGTTTTCAAAAGCTTCTGACTTATTCTTGAGAAAGTGAACTGCAATCATTCTTTTATAATCATCAAATAATAACATAAAGTATTTATTACCTTTTAAGCCCTTTGTTTTAGTTGGTCCAACTATATAAGTATGCACAATTTCCAGTGGTCTTGTCGTTGAATATTCCTTTGATTTGAACCTGGTCTTTGTTTACTTTCCTTGTTGACAATGCTTGCATAAAGTGTTCGTTGGTTTTGTGATCTGGGGCATATCTCTGACTGCTTCTCTTTTGTTGACTTTGACAAGGTTATCAAAATGTATGTGACCCATTCTTCTATGTCATAGCCAACTTTCATCTTCCTTTCCTAGACAACGATTTTCATTTCCAATTTCACTTAACACATATATGTTGCTTGAAGTTCTTGTAGTTGTAGCGACCAATTTCCCTGAACCTTCTTTTCTTATCTCAGAATTTTGTGAATCAAAAGTCACGTTATGACCTTGGTCACCCATTTGACTCACACTTAGAAGACTATGTTTCATATCTTCTACTAGTAGAACATTTTCTGCCTTTTCATTCTTGTTCCCAATTCAGACTATGCCTTTTCCAATGATTTTGGTTTAATCATCATTTTCGAAGGAGACTGATCCATCTCTTTCCTTTTGTAATCTAAGAAACTTATCTTTATCACCTATCATGTGTTTTGAACACCCACTGTCAACATACCAACCACGTTTCTTCTACTCATCTTGTAGAACGGGTGAGCATTCATCATTGATATACTGATCTTTCTTTCTTATCCATGTCCTTTTCTGTGGTTCATGTTTGTGACCGTTGTTATTCTGTTGAGGTTCTTTAGGAGGAATTGTCATTCTGCACTCTTTGGCCACGTGTTCAAAATTGTTACATTTGTAACATTCCACTTTATTTCTCAAAGATTCAAACCTGTTGTAACTTCTTCTCTGTGTTTCACTAGGCCTTCTTGAATAACCCCTTTGTGTATAACTCTCAAAGTTGTTTTTGTTCCTGTTGTTAGCTCTACAATTCACAACTTTATGTCCAAAATTATTACATGCATAACATAAACCAAAAAATATAGTTTGATACCTAGGAGTTGAAGATCTTTTGAAAGGAGGTGCTCTTACGAATCCTTCTTCTTCTTGAGGTCTATCTATCTGTTGTTGATTATGAAATTTCAATCTTCTAGGTGGAGGAGTGTCCCTGTAATCTTCCTTGTATATCTTCTTATCCCCTTTGATTGTTTCTGCATAGCATTTTGGATATGTTTCTTGCTCTGTTGTTTTGGAGCTTGATCCCTTTTCTATCTGATTGTATCCAAGTCTAGTCTTGTCAAAATGATATTTTTGACTGCTAATAATGTCATCCAAAACTTTTGAGCTATTCTTCATACTTTTCTTTTGAATATCCTTTCTTAGTGTGACAATCTCTGCTTCCAAGTTTCCAATGATCCTATCCTTTTCTTCTAGTTGTTCTTTCAGTGCTTCTTCAATTATTTTATCTTCTTCTATTTGAACCTTCAATTTTGTGATAATTTGTTCTAGTTCTTGAGTGTCTTCTTTCTTCTCTGGTTCTGCTTGTAGTTTTTTGTTTTTCTTCTTTTCTCTTATGATAAATTCTATGGCAGACTTTAATTCTTCTCAAAAGTCAACTTCTGCCTCTTCAATTTCTTCTTCGACTTCTTCATATTCTTCTTTGGCTTCTTCATATTCTTCTTCGGAGTCTTCTTTATCAGAGTCTTCTACTGCCATGAATAGAACTCTTTCTGTCTCACTGTCACTGACTTCATCTTCATCTGATGATGAGATGTCTTATTTGGTGCATAAGCTTTTCTTGAAAACTTTCTTTGTAGTTCTTTTGCCTTTATATGTTTGTTTTCCTTTTGAGTAACCTTCATCATTTCTCTTTTTCTTATGAGGACATTTGTTAGCAAAATGACCAATACCATCACAATTAAAAAAATTAAAGGAATCTTACGTCTATACCTACCATTGGTTCCCTTGTTCAGTCTTTTGACGAAGTTGGCCACTTCATCATCATCTTCCGAGACATCATTGTTGCTTCTATATTCTTCTTGTTCCTTTTTCTTTTTCTTTGATATTTTGGATTCTTTTAAGGCTGCTTCTTTTACATCTGGATTTTCTTGTTCAATTCTCATTTCATATGTTATGGAGATTCCATGCAGTTCGTCCATGCTTATTGAGTCTAGATCCAATATTTCTTCTAGTGCTGATATCTTAGGTTTGAATCTCATAGGAAGAGATCTTAGTACCTTTTGAACAATTATAGATTCTTTGATTTCTTCTGCCAATCCTATGATTGCATTCACTTTTTCATTGACTCATAAGAAGTAGGCTGCAATATCTTCATCTTCCTTCATTTTTAGTTGTTCGAACTGACCTCTGTAAGTTTGAATCTTTGTTGCTTTGACTTTTGTATCTCCTTCATAAATATTTTGAAGCTTGTCCCAAATATATTTAGCGGATTTACAATGTGAAACTTTGGTGAATACCATATTACTGAGACCATTCAAAAGTGCATTTGTGGCTTTGGAATTATTCTCACCGAGTTTTACTGTTTTTTCATTTGTTGGTGGAATTATTGGTGCTGTGTATCCATCTACAATTGATTTTCAAACTTGAAATCCCTATGCTTGTATATATGTCTTCATCCTTATGCTCCCAAAAGAATACTTCTGTCCATCAAACTGTGGTATTGCATTTTTATACAAGTTGGTATTCTCCATGATCTACCTTTCAGTGGTTAAACTGATTTCTCAAGGAACCTGCTTTGATACCAATTGTTGGATTACTGAGAGGGGGGGTGAATCAATAATAGCGTAATTATAATCTTTTTTCTTCAAATAATCCAAGTGTTATATCAATGTAGAATTATTATCCAATAATGAGCAAGAAGAAATGAACAATCACACACATACACAGTACACCGGTGTTTTATGTGGAAACCCAAATCGGGAGAAAACCACATAATGTTTTTTCTTATATGTCTTGAAGAATTACATTCATTGGAAACACCAACTTCCTTTGTTTTCCAGCTGCAACTGGAAGGAGGCTCCAACCCCCTAGTTTCTCAGGCTACAA
>ML800757.1:25339-40754 GCA_009831015.1 Picea engelmannii
TGAACAATCCAGGTAAAGAACATTGGGAGGCAGTAAAGTGGATTCTCAGGTATTTGAGAGGTACTACTACACATGCATTATGTTTTGGAGGTTCAGACACTTTTCTACCGGGATATGTTGATTCAGATATGGCAGGTGATAAAGACAGCAGGAGGAGCACCACAGGGTATGTTTTTACTATAGGTGGAACAACAGTAAGTTGGATTTCAAAACTGCAAAAGGTTGTTGCACTTTCAACAACAGATTCAGAGTATGTTGCTGCTACAGAGGCTAGTAAAGAGATGATTTGGTTACAAAGGTTTATGGAGGAATTGGGAAAGAAGCAGGAGAACAACAGGTTGTACTGTGACAGTCAGAGTGCCATTCACCTTGCAAAGAACTTAGCCTTCCATTCGAAGACTAAGCATATACAGTTGAGCTACCACTTCATATGATCTGACTTGGAAGATGGACAATTGAAGCTGAAAAAGATACACACTAGCCAGAATCCTGCAGACATGTTAACAAAGGGAGTAACCACGGAGAAACTGAGTTCCTACTCAGTTTCAGTTGGTCTTCAAGAATGAAGATGAAGATGACAAATTTTCTAGGTCCAAGAAGGTTCAAAGTATAACATATACAACAGCGGTGGAGTTGTTGAGATCAGTCTCCAAGTGGGAGATTGTTGGTTGTGGAGCCTGATTATCTTCCTGATTCAGAGGTCTTTGATTTCAGCCGTGTTTATACACCATGAAGTATTTACACCCCATAAGTATGTACACTCTTCCACGGGGGGGAGTGCAGAGGGGGGGTACCCCCTCTGCAGGGTTCGGGGGGCCTATCCCCCCGGGTGGGGGGTCTGGGGGAAAGCAGGCCCCCAGCGGGGGTTTGGGGGCAAAGCCCCAAAAAATTCCTTGTAAAATTGTATTGTAATTTCATTGTAAATCTGGACCGTTCATTATAAGGTCGCAGATATAACGGTAGACATTATGTTAGCGTTTTTTTCCCTAGAAGGAAACCCTCTTTTATGAGGGAAATGTATCATGGCTATGGTTGATGGTGAATATTGTATTCTGAGAGAGGATACTGTGAGAGAAATAAGAGGAAGTTACAACGAGATTTGTTGTAGGTTGTATCCCTTCATTTACTGGATAATAATAAAGGAAGGACCTGGCAATTTCTCTGGTGGACGTAGCCCACACTGGGTGAACCACGTAAATCTATGTCTCTCTTGTATTGTGTGTCTTCTATGTTTTTTTTCTGCATTTGTTTTATTTTATTGCTCCGCAGTCCTGTTTTTCTAACAAGATTGGTTGTTGTCATTGATGTCAACCCTAGTCATTGGTTTTGGATTGCAATATTGATGAAGGTATTTGGACATGAAGGAAAATGCACATGAAAATAAAAAACCCATGGATGGATAGTATACATCATGCTGTTTCCGGTGGTATGTGACACATCACGTGGATCCTCATGGTTGAGGAGAAATGAATTTTTGAAGATGACAAAGTGAATTGAAGAAGGAAGTACATGTAGGCCCTGAAGATAATTAGAGAAAAGAATTACAAAATAAGAAAGTGTCAGGTCGGCCCTAATGTTAAAAGGAAGTGACATAAATGGTATAAATAAATATCATTATACATTCATTTGATACACAAGTCAAATTTCAGAGGAAATCATAAGTAAAGAAGGCTGGATTTCAAGGGAGGATGAAGTCTTTTGGTGATGTGTTCTAAGGTGTGTTATTTTCAAGTCATCTTACCATTTTCACTACAACTTTTTTTTATAGAACAATTTAGATGGTTAAATTGTTATGGTATTGAGAATACATATCAAGGTACTTGTGGTAAAAGTTTCAGCTATTGATTCACTATAATTACGGAGATACACATTGTGGAAGATAGGGTTTTTGACCAGTCCTGAAGCTAGTCAATAAACAGGTGTTCTGGGTAAAACAATCATAATTTATTCATAGAGAATCCAAATGAAGTGGGAAAAATTTCATTGGAAATATTACAGACTGTAGTTTCTTGTGTGTGAGTTTTATAATCTGATGTTAAATATTGATCATGGGGCATTCTATACAATTTCGATCTCCTAAATAAACCAGAATTGAATAAAGTCTACCATTCTTTCTATAACTTCTTTTTGGGGAGGATTCAAGGAGTGAAACTTGGACACGTTTCAAAGAATACATTGAGTAGTATTATCTAAAGGATCAGATTATTCCAAGAATTGAATAATTTCATAAATTGAAGAAGACTCAGGAAGCATTATCAGGTTCTATGTGATGGTTGGTTGATGGTGATGATTTAATGTAAAGTTTTATTATATATTATCTATTCTTGGGTGGAAGGAAGGGGCAAGGATGGAGAGTTCAAATCTCTCTCGATATTGGAGGATTGTATCTTCCTCTTTGAGGTTTATCCCTCCCTTTACATTTGGAAACTATAACTACCTTTGGAAGTCATTACTTCCCTTGAACAATAACTATTGATTATTTCTCATATATTGTGTATGGTGTATTGTGGTGTATTGGTGTAACTCTTATACTATTGTTCATTTTTCATTAGATATAATTGAATGGTTTAAGTATAAGTTGAAAATGTTTGTAAATTGTTCTTGATATTGATTCACCCCCCTCTCAGTATCAATGGGGATTTCTTCAAGGGTTGACATCAATGACAACCAACCTTAATCAACACATAACTCTCTAACTATGAGGATTTATGTGATGTTCCACATATTACCAGAAATGGAATGACATGTACTATCCATATAGAATAGTACTACCTAAAAATATACTAATATTCATAACATTATATATCAAACAAATGTAAGTCCCTTAACCATACTATTGGGCCTACTAGAACTTGCTACCAGAATTGTTTCAATGGTTGACATCAATGACAACCAACCCAATTAGTAGAAAACCACCATATTTTATCTCATCCCGTGAGGGCCATTCTTAAAATCTATGTGGACCACTTTGGAGTTATATACATTTATGTTAAGGCTCCTTAAAGGAACTTCAAGGCTTCTTCAAGTGGACACATCATTATTGTTGAAATACTGAGAGGGGGGATGTGGGACCTTGACCAAGTTTTGAGGAATACTTGGTCATATTTGATAATTTTTGAGACTTCGACAACCTATCAAAGATGGAGCGCAATGCAAAGTAGAGATCATGAGATCTTGGCCCACTTTGGGTCCTTTTTGGGTTTTTGGCAATATGTAACGGGAAAGGGATGTCGGCCCGTGGGTTTACCCACTTTTAGGCCCACTTTTGTAATGTATAAATAATTATCTAGGTGATTGATGCAGGAGCATCGTAAGCAGCCAACCAAGAAAGCAACGTAAAAGGCGGAAGACAGCTGGAAAAGCACCAACGTACGTTTTTGAAATGTTTTGAAAAATTAATGAAGCGGATATTAACGTGTTAGCTGGGGAAGCGCACTTACATTTATATCTTAGATGTTGTAAACAGATCTTGAGCACTGCTCTCATCTGCAGAATGTAAAGGCATTTATATGTAATTAATGAAAGTAGGTAGATTTGAATTCATAGATTAAACAATTTAGAGAGTAGGAGGGAAAACGAATATAGGCACCCTCACCCTTGTATCATTGTAACATGAGGATCATTCATAATTCATAAGCTGTAGAACTATAGCAGAGAGCTGTAGAGAAGAACCCATGTATAGGAGCACTTGAGTTAATATATGAAGCTTTGACTCAATATTCATGGTGTTATGATGCTTACTGTTTACATTTGTTGAATGACATGTTTACAGTTGTTTTATTCTCTCTGTTTATGCATTTGTTTCAATGTTGGGTTAAATGTGTGATTTAATGTTAAGTATATGAAGTCTGATAGAGGAGAAGAATGAGTTTCAGTTGTTTCTCATCCTAAGAGTTCCTGCAAAGAGTGTAGTTAAACGTCCACAAGGTGTGCATTGACAAGAGTCTGAGTTTTATCTCAGAAAGCTCAGGAGAGATATCGTTGTTCTCATACCAGCATAAGTGCAGGTGAAGCACAGAGTCGTGCAAGCTATGCGTAGGCTAGTTGAAGCCTTAGAAGTCATCAAATAAGGTGAAGGTGAAAAGACTGCTGTTGCAAAGAGTGCACAGAGTCGAGGACTAAAATAACTAGAGGTTATTTGAAAGATTTCTGCAAGGAGTGCAAGCAGGATCTCTCTTGGAGACTTAAGTTCACAAGTGAAAGCTCAGGAGGGTTAGTACCTTTGAAGAGTCCAAAGGAATACGGGGAGCGAAATCATTGTGTAGAATTTAAGTTTAGTGGAAGGACGCTAAGTTAGTTTGGCCAGAGATTCTTGAGGAGTGAATTAGATAGTCAAAATTCTCCGTGGAGAACTCACGAAGTCGCGAGGATCATAGGATCCAGTGAAGCTACAAGGTGGTTAGGAGTAGGGTGAACCCATCACTTTGGTTTCAAGAAACAATGTGGACCATTTATTTTCATCAGTTGAGCCGTTAGATCACTTCATAATTTCATGTTTCATAAGGTTGAAGTGTAGACCAAAACCTTTGGTCATTCACATTCTCGAACCGCGAAAGGGATTATCGCGTGTGAAGCTGAACGAGTGAGTTTCGGCACTTCGGGAATTCAGGGTTCGGTATTTCAGGAGTCCTGGCAACAAGGAGCTGGGACATAGTGGAGTGAAAATAACAAAGTCGCGAAATGTGATAGGACTTAGGTGTGGAATTTCGGGATTTTGGCACCTCGGGTGTCGGGTAGTAGAGGAGGCAGTGATTTATGGAATCGAGAGTTCAAACTTCCGGTTCACGAAATACCAAAGAGAGGAAGGAGAAAACTTCCGAAAAGGTTGTGGAAGAATAGATTTGGGCCCCAATCGAGTTTTAGGGTTCCAGGAGTCCAGAGATAGAGTTTCATATCAATGCAACTCCCGAAATCCTGAAGAGCGAAAAGTCGAAAGTAGGGTCCCAAGCACTAGTCAAAGGATACGTGTGACGGAAGCCGAAAGAGGTGGTCGAGCTTCAGTGAAAGTCCCGAAAGACCATCGATCTCACCAAAAAGGGGAAATTTCGGTAACTGGGAAATCATAAGGGAAGAGGAATGAGTGTTGGTCGATCACTCAAGTCCCGAAAAGACGAAATAAGTGGAAACAAGATGCATGTGTTCGGTGCATTGAAGGAGTCAACCCTTGTTGACGTTTTAGGTTTCGGAGGTTGAAGAGACAAGGGCTCTACAACAGGATTCACGAGATCGCGAAATCTAAAATCTCGAAAGGAAAAAAACCCTGATAGCATTTGTTGGTCGGTTGTGGGGTTAACTCCGGTGTTTGATCACATAGGCATAACTCAGAAGGACCTGTGGAATACACCTATTTGTGTGTGTGAAGTATTCCCCGTGGGGAAATCAAATAGTCAATCAGACTCAGGGGAAGATTTAGAATGATCCTAAGTGGACCTTGGCCTGAGGGTCGGGGTTCTGCGTCAGTTGTGGTATCAAAGCTCAGAACAAATTATTTGCTTTCTGTAGCAGAGAGAAAAGAGGAACAATTTACAACCATGCCACTGAGAAGAAGAGACAGGCCAATGCCAATGCCATATCCAGCCAGGGAAAGAGAAATTCTTGAGTTATGTGCTAGACTTGATGCTATGGAGATAACACAGAGGCACACAGTTGACGCTGGGGATATCAACAAGGCTGAAAGTGAAAATGAAGCTGGAAATGAAGGAGAAAATTTGTAGTCAAAGATGTTGTGGAAGAATGCCTATTTAGGGTTGTTGCAAGGATAGGTGCCAGAGAGAAAATGGACCATCTAGTGTTTAAGGGAAAATTGGATGTTGAAGAGCTTCTAGACTGGATTAGAGATCTGGATAAATACTTCGACTATGCGGATGTCGAGGAATACAAGTAGGTAAAACATGTCGTTACTAGACTTAAAGGGCATGTAGTACTATGGTGGGATGAACTGGAGGCTGATAGACGCTGCAAAGGCAAGAAAAAAATCAAAAGCTGGGATAGAATGGTTGCAAAGATGAAAGCCAAATTTATACCCAAGGATTATCAAATCACTATGTTTTGGAGGATGCAGAATTTGAGACAGAAGCTGATGTCGGTGAAGGAGTACACTGAAGAATTCTACAAGATAAACATCAGAGCAGGTCATCGGGAAAGCGATGATGAAAAAGTTGCCAGGTACATGAATGGTCTGTGATATGACATTCAATATGAGATGAGTATGATGACCATTCAGACTGTGGAAGATGCTTATCAAATGGCTCTGAAAGCTGAAGAGAAGCTGAGCCGGAAGCAAGGTCAAAGAGGCCAAGGCAAAAGTCAAAGCAGAGGAAAAACAATTGCCCAAGACAGAACTCAGAGACCTAAAGAAGAGGGAAATAAACCTAAAAATCAACCTGAAAGAGGAGGAAGCTCACAGGGAAGGAAATATGCTGATATAAATAATTTTCCTCGAGCCAGAGGAAGAGGAAGAGGTAGAGGTGGTGAAGTAAAATGCTTCGTCTGTGGAAAAATCAGGCATAAATCCTATGAGTGTCTAGATAAGAAGAAAGATGGTGGAGAAACTCACATTTTCGATGCTCAAGGATGGAATGTTGAGGAAGAATACACCGAGGACAGAAGATCCTTGATGACGAGGAAAGTTCTCTTGAAGTCGGAGAAGGAGGCAGAGAACCCAGCCCAAAGAAACAGTCTGTTTCAGACTACTTGCAAAACTAAGGATAGGGTATGCAAGGTCATAGTGGACAGCGGTAGCACATACAATCTCATATCTACAGAAATGGTAGAATAGCTGGAGCTAGAGCTGGAGACTATTGCACATCCAAGCCCATACAGAGTTTCATGGCTACAAAAAGGACATCAGGTAAATGTCACTAAACAATGTTTAGTTGAATTTAAAATAGGAGGATATAAAGATGAAATATTATGTGATGTCATTCCCATGGATGTTTTTCATCTATTGCTGGGTAGACCATGGCAATATGACAGAAACATAGCTCATGATGGGAGAAAGAACACATACACCCTGGAGAAAAATGGTAGGACTTACATGTTGATGCCGATTAAGAACCAAGAAGTGAAAACAGAGGTGAGAAACACTGTACTTCTCATGAGTGGGAAGGAACTTCTTAAGGAGGTTAAGAAGAATAAAGACACACAATTTATTATGGTCAATAAGCCTAAAATGTTTTTACCAGTACAAGGATAGATGATTTACCAGAAGAAATCCAGGAGTTACTGGGAGAGTTTGTTGATATAGTAGTGGACAAACTACCTTGTTCATTGCCACCTATCAGGATTATAAACCATCATATCGACCTTATACCTGGAGCCAGTTTTCCAAACAAATCCGCATACAGATTGACGCCATAGGAAAATGAAGAAGTCAAGAGAGAAGTCCAGGACTTAATGGACAAAGGATTGATTAGAGAAAGTTTGAGTCCATGTGTTGTTCCGACAGTGCTCAGCCCAAAGAAAGATGGAGGCTGGAGAATGTGTAGAAACTCAAGGGTGATCAATAAGATTACCATCAGATACATATTTCCATTGCCAAGGATGGATGACTTGATGGATTGCTTGAGTGGAGCAAGATTTTTTTCAAAGATTGATTTGAAAAGTGGATATCATCAAATTCGAATGAGAGAAGGTGATGAATGGAAGACAACATTCAAAATGAATGAGGGGATGTATGAATGGCTTGTTATGCCATTTGGCTTAACGAATGTGCCCAGTACTGTCATGAGATCGATGAACGAAGTCCTGAAGGATTTCATAGGGAAATTCGTCATTGTATATCTTGATGATATATTAATTTTTAGCAAGGTAGAAGCAAAACACTTAAAGCATTTAGCTGTAGTGATGAGGAGATTAAAGCAAGATAAATTGTTGATCAATGTGAAGAAATCATCATTTATGAGAACATAACTCATTTATTTGGGTTTTGTTATCTCTGCAAATAAGTTGAAGATGGATCCGAAAAAGGTAAATGTAATTAAGAAATGGCCATCTTCGAAGAGTATATTTGAAGTACGAAGCTTCCATGGTTTAGATAGCTTCTACAGGAAATTCATTCAAAATTTCGACGGAATCAACGCACTGATGATGGATATGGTGAAGAAAAGACATACATATTTTCACTGGACAGAGGAAGCAGAGAAGAGCTTCAATCTGCTGAAGAAGAGGATCATTGAGCAACCAATTCGGGTTTTTCCACATTTCAGCAAGACATTCCATGTTAGGTGTGACATAGTGGATTTGCAATTGGAGTGGTCTTGATCCAAGACGACAGGCCGATCACATATTTCAGTGAGAAACTGAATGAAGTGAATATTAAGTACTCAACATATGACAAAGAATTCTATGCAGTCATACAAGCGCTAAAGAAATGGAGACATTATTTGGTTCCTAAAGAATTTGTTTTGTACAGTGATAATCATGCTTTACAATTCGTGACTCAACAGGAGAAGTTGAACCAAAAACATGATAAATGGGTTGAATTCATGCAGAATTTTACTTTTGTGATTAAGCATATTTCTAGAACTGCTAACAAATTTGTTGATGCTTTGAGAAGGAAATGTTTTCTTATGCAGGAATTCAGAGTCAAGACTTTAGGTTTTGATAACCTTAAAGAAATGTACAGGGATGATCCAGATTTCAAGGAGGCATATGAGGCATCTGAGAATCCAATTCTCAGAGACAGAAGCCAATGGACTAAATACATGATCCAAGATGGATTATTGTTCAGGGGAAATCAGCTATGTATTCCAAAATGCTCCATGAGGGAGAATCTGCTGAAGGAAAAACACAGTGGAGGATTGGTCGGGCATTTCGGTCATGACAAGATGTTCTCAAAGTTGATTGGCTCATATTTTTGTCTAGGGATGAGGACAGATGTTAATAAATTCATGGATATATGCAAAATTTGTCAGCACATGAGAGGAAAAAGACAAAACACAGGGTCATATCAACCATTACCCATACCAGAAAGGCTATGGGACACAGTGAGCATGGATTTCATATTGGGACTGCCAAGGACACAAAGAGGATGTGATTCAATATTTGTGGTAGTTGACATATTTTGAAAGATGGCACATTTCATACCATGCCAAAAAACCAGCGATGCAACTCATATTGCGAACTTGTTTTTCAAGGAAGTCGTCAGACTTCACGGCTTGCCAAGGAGTATCGTTTCTGATCAGGATACCAAGTTCGTAGGGAATTTCTGGAGGACCTTATGGAAAAAGTTGGGGACAATTTTTTCTTTTAGTTCATCATATCATCCTCAGATGGATGGACAAACAAAAGTTGTGAACAGGATCTTGGGAGATTTGTTGAGGAGCTTAGTGACTGAACACCATAGTCAGTGGGATCACATTCTACCACAGGCGGAATTCACTTACAATGATTCACTTAATATAGGAATAGGGCAGAGTCCATTCCATATTGCATATAGAATGTAGCCAAGAGGAGTTTCTGAATTGAAAGATTCGGAACAAAATGAATTCAGGAGTGCTAGTGCAGAGGACTTTGGAGAAGGAATGAAGGAGCTCCACAACCGACTTAAGGAGAAATTGCATAATTCAATTCAGGAATAAAAATAGAGATCAGATCAACACAGGAGAGAACTTCAATTTGAAGTTGGTTGTAATGTCCCCAAGGTCGAGCCCTTTATAAGTCTGATGTATGAAATGAATTGTAAATATGTGTTATAGGCTGGTGAGCCAAGTTTGTATAAGACGATGGGCTTATGTGATTATTAGGCCAAAGAGAGAGCCTAAGGGTTGTAGGCCATGGACTTTATTTTTTACTTATATATATGCAACGCATTAATAAAATATAAACACCACCGCGTGTAGGCCGACACGATGAATGAGTGATGGGGGACTGAGCATCCATAGAGAGGGCAAGGGATTAGGGGTTGGAAGGTGGGAAAAGGGGCTAACAGTTAAGCCTAGGGGGCTTAAGCCTTGGGAATGATATTTTATTATTATTCCAAAGAACATGTGCATTTTATGTTGTTTATCCTAAGTTCCTCTCAAGGGGAAAACATGCAAAGCAGATGCATGCTAATGGAACGCATGCAGTTCCAAGGGTGACAAGTGTCAACCCTGGTGCATGCGAATAAACGACCAAGATGAGCCATGAGAGGGGTTCCTCCTCCATTCGACCCTCGACTGCCAGAAGGCGAACTGGTTTGACTCTTGCAGAGAAACCCTCAAGCATCCTTTGAACCAAAAAGGTGTGTATCTGTGTTTGTTCTGGGATAGTCGGTACATCCCCTGTCTGAATAGTTCGAATATATGTTGAACTCTGCGTGGATTGATTGTCACGCATCCCCAACAATCAGAGTGTGAGTCTATCCTGTGTTGGTGGATTGAGAAATAAGAAACGACCTTCCATTGTTGAACCTGTTGGAAATCCCGTGTCTATTTTCCCTGTGGGTTGTTGTGACCATGCAGTGCTGGACTATGTGTGGCTTGTTGGCTAGTTGTGCAACACTCTCTCTCCAGGTGAGAGAGGTGATTGAGTTTGGAAAAACAGGTGGTTTGGCCTGTGAGAGACTCTCTCTCTAGGTGAGAGAGTGCGCAGAGGAAGGAGAGAACACTTGGAAGGAACCCTGTAGCTGCCACAGAGCTCAGAGACTTCTGGTCCGGTCTGTTGCTGTAACCCAAGGAAAGGAAGGTTAGCAGCCAAAGGACTGTCTAGGTGACAGAGAAGGTGTATACTCCTGGGGTGGAACAGGCATGTGGGGAAGGATAGTCTGTGGACAGTGAGCATTGGTGGTTCCTGGGAGAGAATCCCTTCCTTGTGACTGTGTGTTTTCCCTGTAACCTTAGCCTAGCCTAGGATTCCTTGCCTTGGGATGGAGCTTACTCCCAGCTCAGGGGTGACCCATTGCTGAGCTGACGAGAAGTGTGGTCTAAGGCTGGGAGGTTCATGGAAGGACTGCACTTGGTTGGTGGAACTGCCACTGTTTCAAAGATAAGTACCAGATGATGATTTAATTATGTTTTTGTATCTCTGTGTATTATAATTATCATGTATTCTATTGTGCATTTGGATTAATGTTATTGCCATGGATTATTTATGTTAGTAATATTTCTTATGCTTACTCTAAGTTTAAATGTATTTCATTGCTTAAATGCATGTTGTTTTATAACTTGAGAGTGAGTGTTGTATTTCCATGAAGTATGGTAAAAGAAAGGTCCCTACAGTTTGGTATCAGAGCCAAGGTTTCAACGCTGAGCCTAGATGGTCCAGTTGAGTGGTATTTGGACTGAGGGTGTGAGAAGAAATTGTGTCTGGAGGACCAATTTCGGACCCTAGTACGGTCTAGAGTGTCAAGGAGCTACTTGACCTTGCCTTTAAGCTCATGAGGTATAGTGGTGTTGTGAAACCACAGTGGGTGTGGTATATGGCCACAAGGAGAGAGGAATACACACCAATAGTGCTGGAGCCTTGGGATCTATTCGGGAGGGAAGTAGCGAACCCTCGTGACCGTCGGATATGGAAAACATGCGCAGGGTAAAAAAAACAAAAAACCTTTGGAGTTGCACAGGAGCATGGGAATCATGATACGTGAACTCCCAAAATCCAAAAAAACTGAGAAGATCTACATTGTAGATCTAGGAGGAAGGATCGAACGTTAGATTTGTCAAAGTCGCGCTCGAGTTAGTCATGAAAACCTTTCAAATTTTGCAAAGTCGGGAGATGGGAAGTGAGGAAGGTGAACACCTCTGAAACCCGAAACCCGAAATCCAGAAATGATCTACATCGTAGATCATAGGAAGGGAGTTGAACGTCCGATTCAACGGAGGAGTAAACCGTAATTTTGGGATTTCAGCAAACGAAAGTTTGAGATGTGTGGATGCACGAACTTTCAATGCCCGAAACCTTGAAACGCCGAGAGGATCTGCGCCGTAGATCTGAGAAAGATATGACTGTTGGATTTTACTTGGAATGGACATGGACACATGGATGTGTACCACGTGCCAGTAGGTCGAGAAGAAAATCGAGAGTGGTGGGACCCGATGACGTCTTTAAAAGCGACATGGACCCTTCTGAACGTGCCACATGCCACCATGGTTGTGAGTGACAACTGTGCTATGTGGGCCTGGAGGGTAAAGTAAATTGGAATTTTGGAAGTCGGGGGTTGGAAAGGAAAGCAAGTCTGAAAGCCTCATGGTCCGAAACCCCAAAACGAAAAGTCTTGAAGTCCCGAAATCCCCGAAGACGGAAGAGTAAGGAAACCGAATTTTTTGGAATTCGTAAATTGGAATGAAAAAAGGTTGGGAGTCACTGCATCGTGATCTCCCAGGTACCAAAGATCTGAAAAATCAAAGTCCTGAAGTCCCGGAAAGTACATAGCTGAGCCAAGCTCGGAAAATTCATGAAATTGAAACATTTTCATAAATTGGATTGTTTATGAATGATGAAGGAATTGTTAAGAAATGAAGGCTTGACAAATTCTAGTCATCTGCGCATTGTATTGCAGAAGGTTGACGAGTGCCATAACTATTTTGAATTGCCACAAAGTGCAAAGAAATGGAAGAGACAAATAATGCTTCCAGTTCAGAAAACAAAGATCAGAAGAGATAGCGTAAAGATTTTGTAAGTAGAGTGTGCATATCAAGTGTAAGGAGTGCTTATAGAGGGAACTTGTTTTATGTTCGAAGAATTCTAGGAGACGAGCGTAGAGGGTGCCATATGGGCACCAGAAAGTCTTTCAAAAAACACAGAAGGGTCGAGTACCTTTGAGACTGAGTCAGTTAAAATCTCAGAGAGAAACAATGCAAGTTTGCATGCCGAGCGCAAGTGTGCGGCAAGGTGAAGTTAAAATTTCATTAACCAAAGCTTGGGAAGGAAAACACCATCAAATTATTCAAGATCCTTCAAGTTAGGAAGAAAGTCAATTCCAGAAGAATTGACACCAAGATATTTGGAAAGAAGTCATTGAGAATTTCAACAAATGGTTAGAATTCTCCGTGGAGAGCTCGTGAAATCACGGGGACCGTAAGATAGCCAGAAGTTGGAAGGTGGTTAGTGGATGGAGAAACTTTCCACCCTAGGATTCAGAGTAAATGTGGGTCATTGATCATGGTTGGTTTTGAACCGTTGGATCATTTCGTGAATTTGAGGATCGAGAACTTGGAGCACAAGCCAAATTCTTCATCACTCCAAGTCCCGAATCACGAAAGATATTAACAAGGGTAGAATCGGACGGTGGAGCACTTCCAGGAAGAAGTGTCGAAAACCTGTGAGCCATCAGATCAAGACAACTGCAAGGAGTATAATGCTAAGAGTCATTCAGCACTCAAAAACGCAGGGGAGGTATTGAACCGTCGATCTCAAGGAAGATCAAACAGTTGATTTCTTTCATCGGGAAATTGGAAAATCCAAAGTTGGGAAAATAGAGGAATTTGTTCTCGAAAATCCTGAAACACGGAATTTTGATTCGTGAGGAGAGACCTAGACCATTGATTCACGACGAGTGTCAGCCGTTGATCTGACGCACTTGAGTTCTATGAAGACGGATGTTGAAAAGGGAAGAGAATTGTTTTCTAATCCGTGAACCGCGAAGTCTGGATTCACGAAAAAGGATCCACGCTGGTGGATTATGAGGAGCTTTGAGTCGTTATATCTGACTCAAGTGGATTTTGGAAAAATAGAGATTGGAAGAAAAGAGGGGAAACTATTTTTCCAAAACCCGAAACGCAAATTGTCGATTCGCGAGGAATTGATTTGGACCGTCGAATCCAGAAAGTTGTGGACCTTGATTTGAGGCAAATGGGGTTCGGGAGTTCGGACCTCTAGAGAAAGGAGGAGAGCTAATCCTCAAAGTTTGCAAAGGGTAAAGTCCCGTAGCATTTGAAAATTGGGGCCCCAGGTCATAGCTAGAGGTCACGCTGGTGGAAGTTAAAGGAAGAGCTAGCATGCACTAGACTCTTGTTTCTAATTTCTAGGATAGAGAGAGTCGAGGGTGACTCATATCGAAACACGCGTTACGTGAAATCCTAAAACGCCTTCTGGATAGGCACATGGTCATAGCCAGTGGCCATGTGGGAGAAACTTGTGCCACCGCTAGTTCTTGTAGGAGCGTTTTCGCGCAAGTCCTGTGGTTTTGTTTTGTGGGGGTTCTAGTAGGGACCCGAAGAGATGCTCCAGGTCAGAGAGCTGAAGATCCATTGACTGGGAGGTCAACAGACTCCACTGAGGTGGGGAAACTGCATCGAAAGTGCTCAGGGAAGGAATAATCATGCACAATGATTACAGTGGAGAGCACAAGAAGATTTAGGAATCCTAGAAGAATTGAATGCTTGTGGGATCCGAAAGAAAAGGTGTTAAAGGGAGAAAGAAGTTGTTGCAATTTGTAGCAGAAAGTATGTTTTGGCTCGTTGGGACATCCAGAGGAAAGAATGCTTGCAAGTTGCAAGTGTTGTTGGTAATGTTGTTGCATAATGAAGGAAGCAACAGAGAGATGAAGTGTTGTTTATAAGATTGATAAAGGAAGCATGAAATCTTCTACTACTATCAGATATTCAGGTAGTATAATTTTTAATGGCAGTCATGCAGGTATGAGTTTTTATCACTCTTTTTGCATAATTGTTGAAAGGAAATTATGGTAAGAATTTCCTCAGCTAGAGCTATGTTATTAAATCACATGATTATATTATTTGAATGCATACCACCGGATGTGGTAAAGGTTGTAGGATTGTGTTAATTCAAAGATTTTTAGCTTCTGAATGCATGCATCGACATAGTAGAATGTCATGTTAATTTGGTTATGGGGTAATAACCAAAGAATTAAAAGATAAGAACTTATTACAAGAATGAATGCTAGAAATCTAGTGATGTATGAGACCAGGACATGGTTGGATATGGCAATGTACAGATATGGAAAGATTATGAAACACACCAGGTACTAGAAGCTTCCTACTTTTAAATAAACTTGGGCTGCAACCTTTTTGCTAACACTAATGAACACTGCAGAATTATATTCTTGGTGTAGTGTTCGGGTCGGAAAGGAAGGCATCCAATTAATTGGAAAGATAATGGGAAGTGTATGGAGAATGTGGCAACACATTGGCTAGAATTCCAACCCATGGATGGTGAGATACATGACTGAGATAGAGAGCATTATCTAATTCAAAGCAAGGTGCACTGAATAAGAATGCATTGAGAATCACACTCATTCATAATAAGTGATATAATTGCATACTAAGTGTAATGGTTGAATATGTTTGGTAAGTACATGCATATATATTATTGCATGGAAATAATTATTTTTGTGGGGTATTCTACCCTACGGACTAGCAAGCTAGGGCTCTAAGCTTGCATGCAGATCATGACCCTTCCTAAGCTACTTTTAACCTCCTACCCGAATCTGAAACCCCTTTTTCTTAGGCAAACATGAGAAGAATAAACCAAC
>ML800757.1:65440-105762 GCA_009831015.1 Picea engelmannii
CCTTAAAATTGAAAAAATAGCCGAGTGATCTTGTCTTTGTCACACTCGTTAAAATGGTTTTGAATTGACGTCTAGTCGGTGCTAGTTTACCCCTTTTTCGAGCCGACTAGACTATTGACGAAAAAGGTATCCCAATGGAGTTTTCTTTTATGATTTTTCAGACTCTCTAAATATGAAAAATACCGAGCTTCCCTTCTTTGGGCTCGTTAAACTTACATCGAAGGACGTTACCGTTGTGTGTTCTATCAACCACATTTGCATCCTTTACCCGTCAGCCTAGTAACAGTTTGCTTTTGCGTCTTAACACCTTTGGCCACTGGAGGATTTTTCCGAGTGTTATTTCCTAGAACATTAGTCTTGTCCTTGTGCCTTGAGCTTGTATGTTTACTGTGCTCGTTCCTCCACTGTAACGTAACATTCATTTATTCTTTTTCAAAAACATAAAAAAGAACAAAAAAATCAAATATACCCCAAAAAGAGGATGGGAAAAGTATTTTCTTTATTGGCAGCATTATGAGTCGCCCTTGGATAAAGCACATCTGTCCGTTTGATTCATCAGACTATGGGATGTAGTACGACCTTAGGAAGCTTTGCTCGTTACAGAGTTGTGTCCTCCACCGTTTGGTTACTCTTCCAAACATATGGAGAGTTTGCGTTGCCTCCTGCTTCGTAGACTTATGATTAACAAATATGCTGCCTGAGTCCTATCACTTGTCGTGCTATTGTCCAAGGGAAGTTTGTTACTTATCCTGAGTCGGCCACTCTACAATATGTCTCTTGTCTGCATACCCGACCATCCTGAACGTCCAATCAAGTCTTTGTTCGAAATCACTGAAGCCTTCAGTCTGATCATCAAGATTATCAATTTTGTCCATGCCCGACGAGCCGTCGAAGACCTCTGGGTAGTGCAGTCGTACACTCATATTACACTCCTACCCGAGTTTTAAAGATTTTGAAGTTGTTGCTCGAGCTCTGAAGTCCTCATCTCTAGCAATCAGACCTTATCAGCTTCTACGAAGATGGATACTTTGCATGTATATCTTTTTGATTTCGAGATGTAGATCCGCTGTGTACTATTCGCGGCTACATTTTATATAGTTATATGACATGGATCTACGGTGTATTTGATTGGTAGCCATGCGTTCTATTTTATCTCGAGCATGGGTATGCCCGCCTCGGTGAGACATTTGTTATTTTGCAGACGACACCTCTTGATTCCTGATTCCTGGGCTCACTCATTCAGCATATCAGTACAGATTGGTAAAAGATTGGTAATGTATTTCGGCCATCAGATGCTCTTCTGACCTCACACATTAGGGGGCATCTGTTATAACCCTAAATTTCACCACACATGCTTACCTGGCATTAGGCCAACTCATATCCCTTCTTTACCAAAAAACTACTGAACAACTCTTCTAAAAACTCCATTTTTAAAAAGAAAACGCTAGCAGGCCCACTACAGCCCGCGGGCAACGCTATCAGGCCCACTACAGCCCGCGGGGCATCCGCTAGCAGGCCCACTACAGCCCGCAGATGCCTTCAGAATAAAAAAAAAAAAAAGGAAAGTTGACGACGGGACAAAAAGCTTTGGGTCAGTTAACTAGAACTCCCGGCCATGCATGGCCGAGAGTTCGTCCAAAACCCTAGCTCCTTCTAGCCTATAAAAGAAGGGGTAGGGGTACTATTCAAGGAGGAAAATCATAGCAAAGAAACTCTGCCAAATTGCCAAGTCCGTTTTGTCCCAACCCTTTAGCCTTGCCTCAAGCTTTAGGAGAAATTCAAGAAATAGCAGTTGGAGGACAAAAGAAGAGGAGGAGCCCAGGATCAGGATCGAGGAACGGTGGCCAGTCTCAAAATCATTGTAAGTTGGTTCATATTGAGATTAATGAAAAAGATGATTTTCCCATCCCGAATACATGAGTCTTATCTATGTTATTTGATTTGTGTTTAATATCTAACCCTCTAGTAGATCAGTAGCATGCATGCGTAGTTTTGTCTTGATTGCAGGAAGCTTTGTGGAAGGAGCAGCAGCAAGGGGATAAAATCTCAACAAAGGATCTACTTCAACCGTCGATAAAAAGGTTAGTTAGTTCTTCTCATGTTTGCCTGAGAAAAGGGGTTTCAGATTTGGGTAGAAGGTTAAAAGTAACTTATGAATGGTCATGATCTGCGTACAAGTTTAAAGCCCTATCTTGTTAGTCCGTAGGGTAGAATACCCCACAACAGTGGCGTCACATTGCTTAGATCTCTTGTTTGGCTTGCAACGTTGTGACCTTTTTCACCTTGATTGATGGACTTTGAGTTGTAGATTATTTTCATAAGCTTAATTGCTAAAACGTTCCACTCATTTGTCTTCAATTTGACCTATTAATGAATGCATGATGTCACATCTATAGCAGCAACAACATAGGTGATGAAGCAAACATATTTACATGTGAACATATTTGCATTGTGATAATAACAAGGATTTGATCTTACACATTGAATGCCCATATCATTATGCAATTATTGAAGTAGTGATATAAGTCATTTTCCTTTGTTTATCCATCATTGACTTCGTCAATAATAGCATTTTGATCATTGCTCATATGTATATTTGAAGATAGTCATTAATGATTTTGAAGTACTAACCCACTGCAATGCATATTCTAGTTTTATCTGTCTTGTCTCGCAAACAGGTGCCATCCAGTGGAACAATATCTTCTTTGACTATCTCATCATTGGCAGTAATCTGTGAAAGGGATCCTTTAACTTGGTCCATTACCCCTATAGCCCTTCAGAAACACAGGTTACATTGGGACGTCTCCCTTGGACTAGCCATCCTAAATAGAAAGAACCCCCCATCGAGGTGACAGTGGGTGGGGAAGCTCCTGTTACGCCGGTTTTAAGCCTTGACTCAAGCTACCTGAACCCTTCCTACAAACCGTGCGATAACAGTCTGAAACGTAATATTCTTAGTGTCAATCGAGTTTGTGACCAAGGATGTGAAGTGGTTTTAACCTCTAAATATTGTAAAATAAATTCAGTGAATTCAGGATAGTTGGTTGCAGAAGGATAAGAACAGAAAACAATGTTTATGTGTTAAAAGAAGAAAAAGAATAATTCCACTTAAGCAAGTATGATTAAAGTTGGCAGACTGTTGCTTAAGGAACTATAAGCCAGATCTGAATCCTGCTGCTGAAAATTTCAAGGTTTGGAAGAAGAAAGAAGATGACAAGTGTGGACTAGTGTTATCAGCCCAAAGAAAAAAGAATCCCTAGTATATTGACAGTGGATGTTCCAAACATATGACTGGAGACAAAAGTAAGTTTCTAACTCTAAGTGAAAACAAATCAGTAAATGTAACTTTTGGAAACGATGCACTAGGAAAAATAAAAGGTAAAGGAATGGTAAGTCAGAGTAATGGAAAAGGAAAAGCTCAAGATGTGTTATTTGTAGATGGTCTGAAACCTAATATTCTTAGTGTCAATCGAGTCTGTGACCAAGGATGTGAAGTGGTTTTAACCTCTAAAGATTGTAAAATAAATTCAGTGAATTCAGGATAGTTGGTTGCAAAAGGATAAGAACAGAAAACAATGTCTATGTGTTAAAAGAAGAAAAACAAGAATTCCACTTAAGCAAGTATGATTAAAGTTGGCTATGGCATAGGATACTTGGACATCTAAATTTTGATCATATAATCAAACTTAGAAACAATGGGGCAATAAAGGATCTTCCAAAGATATCAAAGCCATATGATTCTGTTTGTAAACCGTGTCAGATAGGAAAGCTTACTCGGACACAGTTCAAATCTAAAAACTTCCCTTCAACAAAAAAACCTCTCCAGTTAGTACATATGGATTTATGCTGACCATAAAGGAAAGAAGGTACATGAAAATAAAACTATTTTATTTTGATTATTGATGATTATTCTAGACTAACATGGGTTGCCTTTTTGAAGGAAAAATATGAAGCATTTGAAAAATTCAAAGTGTTTAAAGCTCTAACTGAGAATCAAAAAGGAAAAAGGTTGAAAGTAGTAAGGTCTGATAGAGGAGGAGAGTTTATCTCATGGAACTTCAAATATTTATGTGATAAACATGGGATCAAAAGACAGTACACAATCCCAAGGACTCCACAACAAAATGGAGTTGTTGAGAGGCAGAATAGATTAGTACAACAAATGGCAAGATCAATGATGAATGAAAGGAATATACCTCGGACATATTGGGTGGAGGCAATTCATACAACGGCTCACATTATTAACAAAGCTCATCTCATGCCACATAGTGACAAGACTCCTTATAAACTATGGTTTGGAAGACCCGCTTCAATCAAACATTTTAAAGTCTTTGGGAGTAAATGTTATATCAAGAATAATGATGAAAATATTGGCAAATATGATGACAGGGTTGATGAAGGTATTTTCTTAGGTTATGCTACAAACAATAAAGGGTACAAATGCTACAATAAGAGGCTTCATAAATTGGTTGATTGTATCGACATAAAAGTTGATGAAGAAATCCTGGTCATAAATGTAAGCAGTGTTGAACCAAGAATAGAAGATATAGTTGAATATGAACAGGTCCAAGGATCATAAAGTGAAGAATATGAGTCAGATGAAGATACGAATACTCAGGCTAACACAAATCAATAGAAAGAAATAAAACAACCTCTCAGAATTGTTAGAAAGAATCATCCTGAAAATCAAATAATTGGAGATATAAATAAAGGAGTTCAGACAAGAAGGAAATTAGTTAGAGACACAGAACAATCTCAGATTGCGTTTCTATCTATGATTGAACCTAAATTTTTTTATGAAGCCAACAACCATGATGATTGGATTAGAGCTATGAATGAAGAACTTGATCAGATTGAGAAGAAAAATACTTGGGAGCTTATTCCTAGACCTGAAGATAAGAATGTAATAGGTTCCAAATGGGTGTTCAAGAATAAAATGAATGAAAAAGGACAAGTTGTTAGAAATAAAGCCATATTGGTTTGTAAAGGGTATGCACAAGTTGAAGGTTAGGATTTTGATGAAACTTTTGCACCAGTGGCAAGATTGGAAGCCATCAGAATGTTTCTTGCATATTCATGTCATAAGAACTTTAAAGTGTATCAGATGGATGTTAAGTCAACATTTCTTAATGGAGATCTAGAGGAAGAAGTATATATGGAGTAACCTGAATGATTCTCATTGACAGATCATCCTAATTATGTTTGCAAGATGAAGAAGGCCTTATATGGACTGAAACAAGCACCATGAGCTTGGTTTTATAGGTTGGACAAATTTTTACCAGACAAAGGGTTCAAAAAAGGTACTATTGACAACAATCTCTACATTAAGTCTGAAGGTGATAATTTACTAGTTGTTTTGGTTTATGTAGATGATACTATTTTTGGTTGTACTAACGAAACCTCTATCCAGTGGTTTTATAACTCTAGACAAACAGAGTTTGAGATGTACATGATATGAGAACTGCCATACTTTCTTGGTTTACAAGTAAATTAGAGTTCTGTAGGAATATTTATCTCTCAAGAAAAGTATTTGAAAGAGATGTTGAAGAAATTTCAGATGGAGGATTTTTCTCCTGTTAGTACACCTATGGTGGTTGGTTTCAATCTTAGTAAAGATGATATTTAACCTGATGTTGATCAAAGGACATATCGCTCAATTATAGGAAGTATTTTGTACATCACAACATCCCATCCTGATATAATGCAAGCTATTGGAATGGTAGGTCGTTATCAGTCTTCTCATAAAAAAATTCATTTTGTAGTTGTTAAAAGGATATTCAAATACTTGAAGGGCACAATGGCTTATGGTCTGTGGTATCCTAGAAATAAGAATATTCAATTAAATATTATTCATATGTTGATTGGGAAAAAAATTTGGATGAGAGAAAGAGCACCAGTGGAGGTGCATTCTTCCTCGGTGACTCGTTGCTAGCTTGGATTATTAAGAAGCAGGGATCTATTTCCTTATCAACTACAGAGGCAGAGTACATTGCTGCTACTACTTGTTGCACTCAGATTTTATGGATGATACAAACTCTTGAAGATTTGAAGATAAATTATACTGATCTGATTACAATTCATTGTGATAACACTAGTTCCATTAGTGTCTCCAAGAATCCTGTTCTTCATTCCAAGACTAAGCATATCCCAATAAAATACTATTTTCTCAGAGAACAAGTTACAAACAAAATTGTTCAGCTGAATTCTATTCCTTCCACAGAATAGATAATTGATATCTGTACTAAACCATTATCAACGACCCCTTTTGGATATCTTCGTCAGAAGTTGGGGGTTATAACTTCTTTCGTCTAATTTGTTCACCTAGTCAGGGGGAGTACTTATTGAATATATGAATATCGCTCTGGTCTTTCAGTACATAGTTGCTAGGGGGAGTATCTGTCTGTCGCATTTTTGATATCTTTGAGATGTTCTGCAACTTCTCAGGGGGAGCATGTGTCTTATTTGACATTGATGTGAAAGGGGGAGAAAGTGTGGTAATTTCAAGGATGCTACAGTGGTATAGTTGGATGTCCTTCAAGGGTTGCAGGTTTCCATCAATGCCAAAGGGGGAGATTATTGGCATGTTTTCAGACAGAGGCAGAGTATGCATGTTTATCATTGATGGTGAAGATCAACATGATCAACAACGCAGTGATAATGGCATGGAAATGGCAAGAGAAACAATGATCGTTGGATCCCATTTAGAATTCCTGATTACTGTCAGATCTGAATTTAGATAGGAGGAGCGCACAGTAGAAGAGAATAGATCTCAGGAATCATATCTGAGCCCGAAGACCGACCATCATTGGATCCATAAGAAAGAGCATGATATTTACGTGCAAGATGAAGTGGGCCTACAAAATCCTGAAAGCAGGAGGATCGTCCATATTCAAGAAGGACACGTGGCGAGCGACTAGAATTTCGTTGACTTGCACATTGGAGGAGTCAACGGAGCATGGTGTGGTAACTCATGATATGCGATATCCATAAATGATATGGGCCATTGGATCGAGGATTGATCTGGACCATTGGATCAAGGTATGTTGTGGATCATTAGATGTAGAGGACACATGGCGAGCGATTGGCATTTCGCTGACTGGAAAGTCAAAGGAAGGAAATCCTCTAACCTTCAAACTCATGATATGTGAAATCATGATAAGGTCTAGCCTACGATCATAGACAAGGTCACATCGTCGACAGCTGGAGGAAGGAGCTAGCATATCTAGGCTCCATTTCGGGTACCGAGAGTTGGAGGAGTCAAGGAAGCAACTCATGGAAGAAACGCCGATATGAGAAATCATGAAACACTCTCGTGCTTGGCCCCTGGTCATAACTTATGGTCACATCGACAAAGGATTAAAGGAAGGAACCAATTTCTAAGCTTCATTTTAGGGATCACAACTTGGAGTGTCAATACCCTTCATCACAGGAATGCCAAAATGAGAAATTGCAAAGTGCCTTTTGGTGTAGCCTGTGGTCACCACCAATGGTCACGAGAAGGGAAGGAGCCAATTCAACTAAGTTCCTTTTTAGGGGTTTCGAAGATTGCGACTTAAAGTGTCGAGACCCTTCATCACAAGAATGTTGAAATGCGAAATCGTGAAATGAAGTTCTGTTTAGCTCACGGTCACAGCCAGTGGGCATATGAGATAAGCACGAGACCTAGCATTTATAATCCAACGGTGTAGGTTAATCAAGAATATGATCGAAGGGATATTGGTTCTCTTCAATATTAACTGATCGGTTACGATTCAATTAGCTAAACTAAATCATGATTAATGGATGGTTGGCGATTCAGTTACTGAGGCATTTTTTGCCCAGGTAGATTCGAGTTGTAACTACAGAGGTTTGTGTGCATAAAATGGAAATGAAGTGACTGAGTGTGGTTGGCTGTTCTGACTGAAAAATGAGTTGAACTATAGAAAGGTAAAATTACAGTATGCGTAGTGGGAAGAAAACTCAGATATGGGGAACATAAACTGAATAGAACAGAATAGGTGAAGAGAGAAGAATCTACACATATCAAAGAGAATGAGAAGAAAAAAGAAAGAAAAAATAGAAAGAGACAACATGTCAAGCCAATTATGAACAAAGAAGAATAACAGTGAAGCAAAGAAGAATTGCAGAAGAGTGAAGAAATGGTAAGAATTGATATATCTGTATTGTTGGTTATTCAGTCATTTATTTATGATCAGGGAGGTTGGGTGGTGCTAGGGAGGACTGTGGTCCTTTGATATTCAATTTGGTGATTGAATATTGGAAGTTGTATCTTCCATCTAATTGTGGATAGAAAAACAGGGTGGCAGGGTGGTGCTCGAGAAAATGGAGAGTTTTTTGTATGCAAGTTGGTGCTTGTATAAGTGGAAGTAGGTGCTTCCATCTAGTCGGTGCTGGAACACTCAGGGATTTGGTGCTTCCTTCTAGTGGGTGCTAGAGAAACTAGAGAGTTGGTTCTCTCAAACAAGTTGGAGCTTGTAAAAGAAAGGTAGTAGCCTCACATTGAGTTGGTGCTCAATTATAGATGATGTACAAAACTTAAAAGACTGCCTATCATTTCAAAGAAGAAGAGGTTTTCTCCCTTTGTTGGTTTCCTCGTGAAAATCTATCTATGTGTATATCTTATGTGTGACCGATGCTCATTATTTATGTTGTCCATATGTTGTATAATATTGATGGTCAATTAGAGAAAGATTAAAAATGATTTGTTCGACTTAAAATTGTTTAAGCACAGTAACAACTTATTCACCCCTTCCCCTCTCAGTTGTCTTAGTAATTTCAACAACTCCAAACTGAAGGAATCTCAAAATCACTATGTACTCTGTCTCCAACCAAAAGGAGGCTATGGCCCCCTGATTTATAGGCTCTAACCTGAAGGAAGCTATAACTCCCCATGTTCTCCTGCACCAATCGGAAGGAGGATACAACATCTTCCCTATCTTTCTTCCTTGAAATATAAGTGCAGACTCAAAATGTCACTACCACTGATCAACCTGTAACTACCACTGTCACCGATACATCAACCTATCACTATCACATAAACCGGTAATTTCCATTGTCACATGAACCTAAAACTGATGATCAACCAATCATCCAACAAGTCACTTCCACCATCACTATCACGGTCATTATCACTGATATACCATCATAAAAAAACTATAACTAGATCCACTCACATGGATACCAAAACCATAACCATACCATGTTCATCAACCATGTACTAGAACCTGTACCATACTATGTACATCAACCATGTACCAAAAATTTTACCATACCATGTACATCAACCATGTACCACAACCTATACCATATCTTCTACAAATATCACCAAGAAGTACCTCTAGCAATGTATCAAATCATCATCAACTCATGAACCATAACATCACCAAGATGTGTCTCAACATCACCAATCATATACATAATATATGCCAAGTGTAGGTACCATAACATCAATGATAAACCATATACCTCAATCATATACCAAAACCATGCACCATGTACCAATCATCAACCATGTACCAAATGATGTGCCTCAACCAAGCACCAAAGTATGTGCCTCATACATATGCAACCATATACTAAGTGTATACCTCAACCATGTACCAACATCAAAAATATGTTCCTATAAAAACTGATGGGTGTTCTATATGCACTAAAAACCCTCAATTAAATTTTCAACCCAATGTAAGTAAACTTAGATTTGTAGCACTATATGTGCCAAAGAAAAAAGGTTGGAGGTAGTATAGTCTAATTAAGGAAATGGGATATCTGAGAACTAATCTATTCAAGAAAAGACTATTAATGATCAAACCCTATCATGGAACTTTAAACTATTTATCCTAAGTAACCTTTGAACAATGGATCGATGGATAGTCCTAAGAAAGCAAATGAAAACCCTACTTTAAGCAAGTTAACATAATCATTACAATAAGCAAAAGAAGTCTATCTATTTAATCTATTTAATGAGCAATAACAATAAAAAACTAATCTAATTAATCTATTCAAAATCAATGAGCAACAACAAGTAAGCAAATAACCAAACAAACAATTACTTTATTCAAACTACCCTATGGAAACTTATTTGGCAAGTAAACTAATAAGCAATCAAATAACTAACCTATGGAAACTTCTACAGCAAGTAAACTAATCAAAATTACTCAACAAGTAACTAATCAAATTAATAAGCAAGTGAACTCTATTCTTAAGATAAAMTTCATAMTTAMTTYTAATCTAYRAAAGGAAATCTTAATCTATTGAATTRAATACATCATAACAATATTSARAKATTAATCAASAACTACTCYTTAATCTAYRATAACAARAAAAACTWTTCTYTAAYCTASAAWAKMAAGAAAACTTCAAATATAGTGTTGATGGTTATGTCTTYGGTGTCTTATGATATCACGATGGMATTTAACAATTAATGATAACTCAAGAGGGATAAACTCAATATTAACTTCTATAGCAAAGTGAAAGGTATGAATCAGACAATCTAATGAGAACTTGGCCATTATAGAAGAAACATCACCTATTTGTGCATTAATCATCAACAATATGAAAACACTATTCTACTGTACTTCTATGCTAACGTAAGCAAATTCATACTACTAGAGATTTGTAACTAAGAACTAAACTCAAAAGAAAACTTCAAATTAAAATTGCAATCTAGATCTAGAATGGAAATTGCATAAAGTAAATTAAACTAATCCTATTTTTAACAATTTAAATTGCAAAGAGAAATACTCATAAAAACATAACTCAAATCCTATTTCTATTTCAGCATATGACAAAGAAATTAATAACAAAACTAATTGATAAAACTAGTTAAGCAAATTGAGAACTAAATTCAAAGCTAACAACTAATCATCCATCAAAACCTTGTTAAAGAAAACATTAACTCAATACTTTGTTTTAACTCTGTTTTAACTTCTAACTATTCTATTTCAGCATACAAAAATTCTAACTATCATCTAATCATACACTAGGGTTAGTGGCTTAAGCTTAAGCTATTTCCTATTTAATTAAAAAGACATGGTATATTAATACTATCCTTCCTAAGCAACCTACAAAAAGGAAAATTAAACAATTAATCCATGAATCATCAAACACGACATGTAAAATGATGAAAATGATTATAACATAAAATAAAAGAAATGATAATTGAATAAATCAAATACACAAGCTAAATAACTAAATATTCACCCAGACCACTGGTGGCCCCCCCAGCAGGTCATGGCTACTCCTCAACATTGAATCACGAGCTCAAGCAACACGATTTCATCATTTAAATTAAAACACAGTTTTACACAAGTTTATGGAAATGTCTTGAAACAAAAAAAACAATGATAGCTTCACAATTCTCAACTTAACAATCCCTAGCTATTTGTTTGACCACTAATGTGGTATTTATAGGAATTACAAGTCGAGAGGTTGACCACTGGAAGGGTCGACCTCCTCTAAAACCAGTAAATTACACTAAATGCATTTTAACCGCTGGTGGCTTCTAGAAACTAAGTGAGCCAATCAACACTCGGCATAACAACCCAATCCATGTTGTCAGAAGCTCAGTAGCTGGAGGCCAGAGCACAAGAAAAACCCATGTCGTCAATTTTCCCATCACTGGACATCGATATAAAAACCACCAACTCGCCCATGGTTTTAGTGCAGGATGGAGTGTCAGACGCAGTGCCAGATGGAATACCGGATGTAGTGCCAGATGGAGTACCGAATAGAAACACGCCATGCAATTTTTCCCTATGACACATAGATCATGAATTATCTCCTTGGAATCATTAAATCATGCTAAATTAAACTTGAAACCATCATAAAACATCAATCGTACGTACCTGGTATAAGATATGGCGATTTGATACAAGAATCCTTCAAAACTTCTTCAAAATAGTGAAATACACATATAATATTGGTAAAAAAGGATCTAATCATCATCATTAATTTAACCAAGTCACGAGCCCAACATTTCCCCCACACCTAAGATTTTGCAGGTCCCACTGCAAACAAAAAGGAATTTCCCCACATGACTAAACTTGCTGAGAAGTATTAGCTTTAGAATCTTCTCCCTCTTGTCTTGAAGATTTTGTCTTGTGCCTCTTATGTTGCTTCAATTGTGCCCTGAGGCTGCGATTGGTTTTGGTCATTTCTTCAACCAATCGTTGAAGGGAATTCACCTTTGCTTGGAGTATTTCATTATCATGGTGAAGATTCTTGTCCAAAGTCTTCCTCTCTTCCAATTGTTGCAGTAGTTGATCATTTTCTTGTTGTAGCTATTCAATGGTTGGAGCAAGATCAATTATCTCGGAAGAGGGCTTGGATCCCTTGAAAGATGTAGAAAGTCTATCAGTTTTAGGATCTAGGGTAGGCATCTGTGAAGTAGGAGTAACATGGGGTTGATGAGGAGAAGTAGGTTCATATTTTGTCTTTCTATGAAGCTTCAATTATTTTGCAGACACTTCCCTAAGTCTTTTGTGAGGGCTTTCGAGATCAGAGGAAACTTGGATAGAGTCCGAAGTGGTTAGGGGTTTTTCATAAGGTTTTCCTCTTATGCTTCGAGTACTCTTCCAAAAGGGTCCTCTATTAAATCGATTATCTCCTCTCCTATTTGTGGGGACCACAAGGAAGTCTTGTTGAATTACCTCTTGTATCTTTTTGGGTGCAGGATCAATGGACGTTGAAGGCATTGGGGGGTTAGCAATAGTCTTCTTGGTCTTCTTGCCCGATGAGGTTGCAGGGGTATCAACAAGTTTGTTGGACTTTTGGTCCGGTAAAGGAATAGCTTGAGCATGAGGGTTTGGAGTCTTTGGAGAATGGGGTTTGGGTGAAGTAACAGTCCCTAGATCCAATGTCTTCTTGCTAGTCTTGATTGTAAGATGAGGTTTTGTAAATTGGTAAATGAACTCATCCCACGTTTTCCCTTGTTTTTCCAACTCGGCTAAGATAAGTAGTTTGATAAGGCCATGGTGAAATAGGATGTTATGGGGATTGGTTACATTATTCCTCACTTGGGAGGATATCTTCTCGAGACTCTTTAAGAAGTAAAAGGGAAAATTCAATGTCTTATTGAACTGAAAGTGAGCTAATAATCGAAAGTGACAGGCTTTAAAGCCAGAATATCTACCTTCACATGTGATCAATATGGTGATGAATATGAGAGGTTTAATTATCTCCTCTTTAATCCACTCCTTGGAGTATCCTTTAGCTCCAGATATGTTTTGAAATTCTAGTTTGAAAACCCTGTTATAGCTCGATCGTGGTAACTGGTGGTTTTTAAACCATCTATCCCCAATTCTTGGAATCATTGTGGCTACGAATATGGATTCCTCATAGAAAAAAAAGGTGAGATACCCCATGTGTGCCATCTTTCCATCAAATCCAAGGGTGAATTGCATTGAAATGTCGTCGTCGTGGCCCTGCAAATGAGCCAAAAATGACCCCCAACCTACATGAAGGAACACTTCCCTGCACTGTGTGAGCTCAGGGATGGTGAAGAGGTCAGCATAGGAGGATGGATCATACCTCTTGGACATGATGATAGTGTGGGAAAAATGGATAGAGTGTGAAATTCGACAGAGGATGGGTGCAATCGGGACAAGGATGGGCACAATTAAGCCGAGGTTGAGCGCAATTAGATAGAGGCTGAGTGCGATGTGGACATAGGTGAACAAAATGAGACAGAGAGTGAGAGAAATGATACAGAGGATGAGTGCATTTAGACATAGGAGAATGAAATGAGAAGAGGGTGAGCGTGAGGAATAAATGGGATAACCAATTGAGTGATCCCTCCATTTTTTAGTGCACCTAGGGTAGAAACAGTTTCATTCATCAATGAATTCACACACACGATTTGCCATGTGTGAGCACCGATTTTGAATTTGAAGGCATGTTTTGGGAGGAAATTGTAATGATGAAGAGGTTATATCAATGTCCAAGTCTTTGACTTGGACATTTGATTCAAATGAACTAATTCAAATAAATGCAATTGATTCCTGGTTACCTGAAATTGTGGGCAGTTACTTGTGTATACTTTCATATGGAACATCGGATGAAACCTCATATGGTATTTGAAATGGCACCTCATACGACACTCCATATGGCACTTCATATGGTACCTCTGTGTGAAATGCAATTTTATTCCTCCTGTAATGGATAGACTGTAGTTTTGGAATGACTTTGACAATCACAGTGAATAGGAGCAGAGGAAGAATGTTCCATTATTATTTATTTTTCCACCATGCTTACTCAACCCATTCCTTTATCTCACATAAGACATGTAATCTCAATTCTGTAATGAACAGTATGTAACAAAAATAAACCAGTTAAGTGGTCTGTTAAGGAAATGTACAACAATGTATAACACACAAGGAATTAACATTTCAAAAATAAAATAACTGTTGATGTCATAGCCGATGTCATGAAAACAATACACATAAATTCTTACAAAGATTCTAAGATTCTACTTCTTCTAGGAAGTGTTATCATTTGTCAACCCATGAAACCCCTCCCACACACCTAAGTATTGTGACACCTCACAATAAAAAATATAGGAAACCAGTCAATTCTCCCAATAGCTGAAGATTTACAGTTTGTTAAGTGTAGAGATAAATTTCACAGATTGGTCCGATGAGACGGTTAGAAGATGTCCCCACCTATAGGATATGAGATCCTATATATATAAGAAGAGGTAGGCGAGAGATTTTCAAAATAGTCTCACAGTTAGTTCCCAATGGTAAATTTATGGAGTTCATTAACCTTACCTTGACCATACATACTTCATGTCAACTTTGTCTACAAGTAATGTCGTATATCAAGACAAGTTTAATTTTTTTTTATTTTTTTTTCAGATTATCATCCTCACTAGGTAGAATGCCCCACTGCCAGCAAGCATGTTCAGTACTACGATGGGTTTACCTAGTCATACCACAGGCTGGTACCCGCTGTTAGCAAACCTCTTCAGTATCCCAATGGGTTAGCCTCTTACACCCTCAGAGACTGGCCCTCCATATTTTAATATTTTTAGTATAAGATTGCTTTGTGCAAGAAGATCGGGAACAACTCTGAAAACAACTTTTTTTTTTTTTCAATTGGGATGTTATTTATGTTAGAGGATGACTTTTCGTTATATATTCCTTAGTGATTGTCCTAATGTAAGGGGTACTTAAGCGGACGTAGCCTATCTAAAGATATGATATAATCACACATTTTTAGTGTGAAGTGGATGGTACCATTGGGAAAGAACATAAAGGTATATTTAGGCTCAACTCACTTTCTTCCTTTTTTTGTGTGTGTTTCCATGGCTAATCACTAATCAAACCTCCTTGTTACTCTTTAATAAAGATACTTTACTCACTTACTCAAGTTTCTTGGGAAAATTGTACAAGTGACCTCTAAGCTTGATGGTTACGGTATCAGTTCCTTATGTAGTGGTGAAGGTGTTTAAGAGAAACTACTTCTTAAGATTCCTTGAGAAAAAGAGGATAAAAATCTTTGCAAAAATATGGCTAATTACAACAAGTCATTATTCATTTGATTCTTAGCAGACAACAAGGTTCAAGTATAGCAATGTTTCGAAGAAGAATCCTTCTTTTATATTTCGTTGAAATTGTCTACTCCTGGAGAAATAAATACCTACAGAAATATCTAGAATTGTTTATCAATAAAATTCAAAATTATTTATATATGTACAATTATAAATTTAGAAAACATTCAAGAACAAGGGGGGACTTCCCCATCTACTAAGGCCAATGCCTTGTCAGTTGACATGACCTGTAGAAAATATTCTTTGGAAATGGGCTATGATAAAGTTTGAGTCGGTGTCCATCATCAATTGTTTTGATTTTCACAGCCCCATTATCATACACAGTGACTACCTCATAAGGACCCAACCACCGAGTGGTGAGTTTTCCTTTGAAGGATTTAAATTGGGAATCAAACAACAAATCCAAATCACCAGGTTGGAAGTGTTTCTTCTTAATAAACTTGTCATGCCACTTGCTCCTATGGTTTTGGACTAATATTGTTCATTGGATAACATCCTGCCTAATATCATCCAACTCATTAAATTATAGGGCTCATTGTTTCTAAGCCTCATCTAAATTTAATCCCAATTCTACGGCAATACAGGAGGTCCTTACTTGGAATTCTATTGGTAGAAGTACTTGTTTCCTCTACACTAGCTCATAAGGGGTATGCCCAGTGGTGTTTCTCTAGGTGGTCTGATATGCCCACAAAGCCTCTAGAAGCCTATCAGCCCAATCTCGATGATGTAACTGAACAGTATTGGTTAAGATAGCTTCCAAATTTTTTTTGGTAGACTCTACTTGACCATTAGCTTGTGGATGGTATGGAGAGTACTTACAGTGTTTAATCCCATGTTTCTCCGTTATTTCTCTCATCAGCTTGGAAGTGAATTGAGTGCCTTGGTCTGTAACAATTTCATGAGGGACACCGAAGCAGATAAATATGTCTTCATATATGAATTCGACAACGGATTTTTCTATAGCCCTACACATGGATTTTTCCTCTACCCACTTGGTGACATAATCTGTATAAACCAAAATATAGTTTTTCTTAAGAGACATGGGTGAAATTGGTCCTACAAAGTCAAGGGCCCATTTTTTGAAAGGTTCTATCATAACTTGGGCATGGAAAGGAATTTTTTCAGCTGACGTGAGTCTTCCTATCCTTTGACAACTGTCACAACTCCTCACATACTTGGCAACATCCTTGAAAATGCTAGGCCAATAGTAACTTGAATGTAACACCTTATATGATGTACATTTGTTAGAAAAATGGCCACCACATGGTCCATCATGACAACTTCATAGTATTTATGGTATCTTGTCTTCTCAGACACATCTAGAAATAATCAAATCAGGACTTGTACAAAAAAGGTCATGACCAACCCAAGAGTAATTGGCACTTTGCGTAATAATTCTACACTGTTCTTGAGGTGACAAATGAGATCGTAACTTCCTAGTAGCAAAATAGTTTTCCATATTTGCAAACCATGGGGTATTTACAGAAAGGGAAAAAAGATGCTCGTCTGGGAAACTATCATCTATAGGAATATCATCATCCTCATTTTTTATTCATGAAAGAAAATCAGCTACCAAATTCTCCTTTCTAGGTCGGTCAAGCATGGTGATATTAAACTCTTGCAATAGCAGGAGCTACCTAGTCACTCGGCCATTAGTTACGGGTTTATTCATGAGAAATCCAATGACAGAATGATATGCATGTATGAATACTTCGTAACCTGTGATGTAGTGAACAAACTTATTGATAGCATGAACTACTGCCAAAAATTCCTTCTCGGTAACTCTGTAGTTTAACTTGGCAGGGGACAATTTCTTGCTCACAAAATAAATGGAATAGGAATGTTGGTCCTCTTTCTTCCCTAATACTCCTCCTATTGCGGTGTCAAAGTAATTAGTGGATATCTGGAATGGGAGAGCCCAATTTCCCCCCCTAAGAACTGGTGCCACAGACAACTTATATTTTAGGGTTTCAAAGGCAGTTTGACATTGCTCAGTCCAAAGAAAATCAACATCCTTTATTAACAATCCAAACATGGGTGCAACAATCTTTGTGAATTTTTCAATAAATTGTCGGTAGTATCTGGCATGTCCAAGAAATATTCTCACCTCTTTCTGAGTCTTGGGGGGTGGAAGTCTGATGATGACCTTAATCTTTGTAGGATCAACTTTGATCCCTTCAAATGAAACGTGATGTCCCAAAATCACTCCTTCAGTCAACAACATTTTACATTTTTCATCACTTAAAGACAGGTTTATTTCTTGGCATCTGATAAGGACTTTTTCTAAGTTATCTTAGGCTTCCTAGTAAGTTTTCCCATAAACTATGAAGTCATCCATGTATACTTCCACACAATCATGAATAAGATCGACAAATATTCCTAGTACTTCTCATTGAAATGTGGCAGGAGCATTACACAATCCAAATGAAAATTCTCTATAGGCATAGGTTCCCTAAGGAAAAGTAAAGGTAGTATTGTCCTGATCCTCAGGTGCTATGATAATTAGATTGTACCTGATCTATCCATCTAAAAAGGAGAAATACTTCTTTCTAGATAGGGTATCCAAAACTTGGTCAATGAAAGGAAGAGGAAAGTAATCCTTCAAAGTGGATTTGTTGAGTTCCCAAAAATCAACACAAATTCTCCATTTCCTGGTCACTTTATTTGGAACCACTACAAGCAGGGATACCCACTTACTGTCAGAGATGGGATAAATAAATCTGACATTTAATAGCTTTTGGATCTCCTCTTTTACTATATATTTGAGTGTTGGGTTCATCCTTCTCTGGGGTTTCCTAATAGGTGTTACTTCCCCTTGGGTATATATGTGATGGACACATGTATTAGGTTGTATACCCTTCATGTCAGTGTATTCCCAGGCGAATGCCCCTGAATGTTCTTTAAGGATACTTACTAACTATTTTTGTTGGTTTACATCTAGCCCAATGTTTATATGTAGAAATATTCCTGGACTAATATCGTAGGGCATGGTATAAGATGTGGTAGACTTGTCTATATTGAAGATGAAAGATGTCGAAGAAAAAATGGATGGGTCCAATTGTTCCTAAAATTCTTCCCCAAACATGTAGTCAAATTGGGGAAAATATTGTGGAAAATCAACACACGTGATAGTAGAAATAAATTGGTTTAACACATTTTTCATTGTGTGCTCCTAAAGTGCCCATGCATGGTCACTTGGCAACACAGGTTCTTCCCAGTCCTCATTCTCATATGGACATTCAAGCCACCATAGATTCTCCATGATATTTTGGGCTTGTGGGCATATGGTGAGCTTCTGGATAGAAAGTCCATTCGAGATGGTCATTTCTCCCTCTCTACAGCCAATAAATGCATTGGTTGTGTCTAACTAAGGTATTCCCAAAATAAGGGGATGGGCTTTGGTAGGATCCTTTGAGTGGATGACAAGAAAGTCTACTAGGTACTCCAATGAGGCTAACGTAACTATAATATCATCCAAAATTCCTTCAGGTATAACCCTGGTCTTATCTTCTAATTCCAAAATGGTTGGGGTAGGTCTAAGAAGAGGTCTTAACTGTAGTTCCTCCAAGGTAGTAATGGTCATAACATTAATGGTTTCCCCTAGGTCTATGAGAGTGTTTCCAATGGAAACCTCATTAATGGTTATGGTCACTACGAGGTTTCCTGGGTTCCCATATTTTTCTACCTTAGGATGCTCTGATATGTACTCAAACAGTTCTCCTATCAAATGTACTATTGGAGGATCCTTCTGCTTCCTACCTGGTTTCTTAATACAAAATTCTTTAACTACCTTACTGTAGATTGGAATATCCTTAATGGCTTGTAGCAAGGGAATCTTGACACACATATTCTTCAATTCATTCAAGATGTCAAATTTCAGTCGAGTGGTAGGTTTTTCGTTTACTAATCTTTCTGTATAAGGAGGGGCCTTTGTAATTTGTGAAGGTTCATTTTGGGGAAGCTTGGGTTCTTGGTCCTTAGGAATAATAACATCTTCCCACCCAGTTTCATCCATGGGTTGTTTGGGGTTTTCCTATTCTTCTTCTTCCTGGATGACTACTGAAGGTCTCTGTCTCCCTAGAAATTTTCCTAATCTCAGTTGAATCTCCTATAATGGAACAAGAGTAATAACATATGTCGGGAAGGCCTGCATATCAACATTGTGAAGAGGTTGAGTGGGATTGTTATTGGGATTGGGAACCGGTTGTGCTGGTAATAATGTTGGTCTTGGGGATCTTGCATTCTGATATTGTTGCAGTTGTTGTTGTGGAATAGGAGGTAAAGGTGGTGGAACAAAACCTGGCAGAAGCTGTAGAATGTTTGGTGGAAAATGAGGATAAGGATGGTTGTACATAGGAACAGGTGGAGCTTGAGGGTTCCCTTGGTTATTCCCCCCTTTCCATTCTTGAAGCCAAGGATGTGGGTACTGTGTAGACCATTTTTTCCAACTTGGTGAGTTCCACTATCGTTATTGTTGATAATAGGGTGGAACTTGAGATTGTGGATCTGGGTATGTGGGCTGGTTCCTAGACTGCCATGGCCTCCTAGGTGCATAAGAGGGCTCTCTAGGATCCCCACTCCTATAGATGGCTAACAACCCTGGCAATGATGGGAATTTTTCAGTTGGGTGGTCCTCCATGCAGAAGCCACAAATTGAAATGTTATTCAATGGGCATTCCCTTGAGGAATGCTTCCTCCTGCATCTTGGGAAATATATGCTAATTGCTACATTTTCCTCTTCCTATTTCTTTTTAATTTTTAGAGTGTCCAACTGGGAACCTATTGTGCGTAAGATGTTTTTCTTGAAATTTTCTAAAAGGTTCCCTATCTCTTCTCTTTTGATACCACCTAAACTAATTGGTTTTAAGTTTCTATTATAAGGGTCCCAAACATTCTTTCATGTTTTAGCTCTACTCCTCGAGTAATTCTTACACATTTCACAGATTTTAGTAAATGGTTTATGAGAGATGTCACCTGATGCCATCAGGTTAAGGATCTCTAGGTATTCTTCTAAAATTCCCTAAAGAAAAAGAACCCTAACTGCATCATCTGGAAGGTCATGATATTTTGATTTCTGGGAGATATAAGCAAACCATTCCATATAATCCTTGATATTCTAGTCTTCTAACTGTTGGATTTTGAAGATGTCATTACGAGACTCCTTGTTCTTGAAATAGTCTTGGTACTTCTTAAGAAATATATCTTTCATGGCTTCCCAAGACCTAATACTGGATTCTCCCAACCCCATGAACCATATTAGTGCAGATTCCTTGAGGGTGGCAGGAAAAAGTTTTAGTTTCTGGGCATCTTGTAAGTAGTTGTATCTTCTACACAAGATGTTGAACTCAAATAGAAAGGTATCTATATCTTCACTACTTTCACTGTAAAAGGTGGGCAGTGTTGAGAGCGGAATATTTCTCATATTGACATTTGGTGTGGTGTCCAAAATTGGAAACCCAAAGGTAGTTTTGGTTTGGTTTCCATCTTCCACTTCCTCCCCATGTCTTACATTGTTGTGATCCCCCTAATGATCCATACTAGTTTGGTTTCCAAAAAAAAAGTAACTAGGTGGTTTTATCCTTGGGGAGAACAAGGTATCCCAAAGTTTTTGTTTAATAAAGGTATCGCTCTGATGGAAAGGTCTTCCTACTGTTTGTGTGTTTGGGACTCTACTTGAGCCAGTTGAGATTATTGGTGCCAAATGTTATGTGTCAATTTGAGAGACAATTCTATTGGCTGAACTACCAAACAAAGTATTCACCTATTCAGGGTCTATGATGTCTTCAAAATTAGGATCTCCTGATGGTGGTAAGAAAAAAAAGGTTGTATTCTTTGGTTCTGCAGAAGGCTCGAGTGGTCTTGCCTCCTGTCCCACTATTACTGATGCTTCAATTTTCTTTTCTATAGTGCTCCCTATCTTAGTCTCTTCAGAGACAACTTTAGATATTTGGGTTGAGCTATCTCTTGTTTTTCGGTATCGATCTATGAAATTTATAAGTGTAACGTTCCTTCCCCCAAAAAGGTTGGAAGGAACCTTGGTTGAAAGGTCCAATTTATATTTACTATATCTACCTTTTGGGTCTTTAGGTCTGTTCATGAAAGCAAACAAAAACAAAAATAAAAACTACCCTTGGGTTTGGGGGAACCTTCTCTAGCAGATGCGCATGTTCTTACCTCTTGTCTTAAAGTTCCCCTGCCACCAAACTAATGCTAAGGTTTAGAAATGATTTATTTCCTACCTTGAGACAACTCCCTCACAACGGTGCCAAAAATGATGGGCGTTCTATATGCAGTAAAAACCGTCAATTAAATTGTCAACCCGGGTTAAGTAAAATTAGAGTTGTAGCACTATATGTGCCAAGGCAGAAAGGCTAGAGGTAGTATAGTCTAATTAAGAAAATGGGCTATCTGAGAACTACTCTAGTCAAGCAAAGACTATTAATGATAAAACCATATCAAGGAACTTTAAACTGTTTATCCTAAGTAAATTTTGAACGATGGATCGATGGATAGTCCTAAGAAAGAAAATGAAAACCATACTTTAAGCAAGTTAACTTAATCATTACAATAAGCAAAAGTAAACTATCTATTTAATCTATTTAATGAGCAATAAAAACAACAAACTAATCTAATTAATATATTCAAATTCAATGACCAGCAACAAGTAATAAAATAACCAAACAATCAATTACCCTATTCAAACTACCCTATGGAAACTTATTCGGAAAATAAACCAATAAGAAATCAAATAACTAACCTATGGAAACTTCTGTAGCAAGTAAACTAATCAAAATTACTCAACAAGTAACTAATCAAATTAATAAGCAAGTGAACTCTATTCTTAAGATAAACTTCATAATTACTTCTAATCTATAAAAGGAAATCTTAATCTATTGAATTGAGAGCAAGATTAATCAACAACTACTCTTTAATTTACAATAACAAGAAAACTATTCTTTAATCTACAATAGCAAGAAAACTTCAAATATAGTGTTGATGGTTATGTCTTTGGTGTCTTATGATATCACGATGGCATTTAACAATTAATGATAACTCAAGAGGGATAAAATCAATATTAACTTCTATAGAAAAGTGAAAGGTATGAATCAAGCAATCAATGAGAACTTGGCCATTATAGAAGAAACATCAACTACCTTGAAAATCCATGTGATTCTTCAATTTGTGCATTAATCATCAACAATATGAAAACACTATTCTACTGAATTCAAATGTACTCCTACGCTAACGTAAGCAAATTCATACTACTAGAGATTTATAACTAAGAACTAAAGTCAAAAGAAAACTTCAAATTAAAATTGCAATCTAGATCTAGAATGGAAATTGCATAAAGTAAATTAAACTAATCCTATTTTTAACAATTTAAATTGCAAAGGGAAATCCTCATAAAAACATAACTCAAATATTATTTCTATTTTAGCATATCACAAAGGAATTAATAAGAAAACTAATTGAGAAAACTAGATAAGAAAATTGAGAACTAAATTCAAAGCTAATAACTAATCATCCATCGAAACCTTGTCAAAGAAACCATTAACTCTGTTGGACACACCTACCACACTTAGAGGGGGGGGTGAATGAGTGTGGGGATCTTTTTCCCAAAACTTCCCTCGTACAAAAAACTCCTTAGTTAAAATTCAACATTTACTCATTACTCATTGTTGTCATTTATAATCAGTTAGATGTGAATACATATCAGCAACACATATTAGCAATATATCATCAACATATCATCTCCACAAGGAACACAAACAACACAAGATGTATGTACAATTTTTTTTATTATTATGGACTTCAATCCGGGGGTTTTTTAGAAACAATTGAATAGAGTACAACTCTACAAGAGCACCAACTCTATATCCAAGAATCAATTTACATTTTTAGCACCAACTGAGATAAGGCAACAATCCTCAACATATATCAATCTGTACCATAAACAAATGCATCAACCATGCACCAACCTGTGCCAAACAACCTGTAATCAACCTGTACCATAAGAAAGTGCATCCATCCATGTACCAAGTATATACCAATCATGTGTCAACTACTCATCAACAATGACTCATCAATGTGTACCAACATCATCAACTATACACCTCATGTATGTGCCAACTAATCAACTGCTTGTCTCAACCATGACTAGTTTTGGATTAGTCAACAACCCTAACATGAAATAATCATAAATTTGTATCTGTAATGAATAAAAATATGAAAATTATAAACAATGTTATTCAGTTTGTTTTATGAAATTCCTCCAGGTTTCACTACTTGGAACCTCTCAAAAAATAAGTTATAGAAAAAATGACATACCTTGTTGAATTCTGGCTTATTCTAGAGAGCGACCTTGTAGAGCGTGCCCCGCACAGAATATTTGTTGAATAGATCTAAAAATATTACAAAACATACTAAAGAATTTAATATAACCAACACAATTTGTGTTACTGAATTTGGATTTGTTATGAAGAAGTTATGATGTTTTTACCCAAAACACCTGTTTTAGACTAGTTTCAGGACTAGCCACAAACCCTATTTTCCACAGAGTGTATCTCCAAAAATACAACGACCCACAAGCTGAATTTTTTACCACATATACTTGGATATGTTTACTCAATGGAATATCAATATCATGGTCTGAATAATTACATAAATTTTTTTATTACGAAATTGGTGAGATGACCTGTAAATAACATACCTTAGAAAACATCATGAAAAGAATTTATCCTGCCTTGAATTTCAGACCTCTTTTCTTCACCTTCCCTCTGAAATTAGGCTTATATATCCTTTGGTTACCTCATTCACCTATATATATTCAATATTCTAAATTGTTCCACACCAAAAATGCTCAAGAAGCTCTCACAAGAAGCTCTCCACCAATACTCAAAAGATATTCTCACAAGAAGCTCTCCATTGATCCACCAAAAAGATGATCTGCAAGAGACTATTGGTATCTTATTTATACTTTCATCCTCTAGTTCAATTAACCCATTTTTAGGTCACTTAACCCATTTCTAGGTCACTTAACCTATTTTCCTTATTTTAGGGTTAACCACTTTCCATAAATAGAAAGTTCTTCAATACTTTATCATTTAAATATTCCTTCTTGATTTTGTCACCTTACTTTATCATTTCTTGATTTTGTCACTTCTATTTATTATTTAAATAATCCACCTTGACTTTGTCACCTTATTTTATCATTTGAATAATCATTTCTTCTTTTAGGTCAATTAACCCATTTCTAGGTCACTTAACCTATTTTCCTTATTTTTAGGGTTAACCACTTTCCATAAATAGAAATTTCTCCGATACTTTATCATTTAAATATTCCTTCTTGATTTTTTCACCTTACTTTATCATTTCTTGATTTTGTCAATTCTATTTATTATTTAAATAATCCACCTTGACTTTGTCTCTTTACTTTATCATTTAAATAAGGATTTCTTCTTTTAGGTCACTTTGACTTCTTTGACCTTGGGGGCTTCAAGCCTTCATGTGGGGGTCCTTCATCTTCGTAAGGACATAAATCTCAAACCATGAGGAGTTATGTGACATTCCACATACCACTAGAAATGGAATGACAAGCACTATCCATATAGGATAGTTTCACCAACAATTTGCTTGATCTTCATCTCATTATTCCACATACAAGCATGGGTCCTCCAACCATTCTTCTAGAATAACTCAATCTACAAAGCGTCTTCCCGTGAGGGATTTCACCATAAGGGGACCACTTTGGAGTTCATCCATTTTTTCACCTTATTAATCACGATAAGACAATAATGAGAGCATGGGTCCTCGAACCATTCTTCTAGGATAACTCAATCCTCAAAGCATCTTCCCGTGAGGGCTTTCACCATAAGGGGACCACTTTGGATTTCATCCATTTGTTCACCTTATCAATAATGATAAGACAATAATGAGTCATCTATACATTTTTCCAACAATGCATCATATACCAATGAAATGACATCGATCCATATTCATCATGTATCAATGACAACTCATTGATCTTCATCATATCAATGAGAACTCATTGATCCATCTTTATCTATGCATTCTCATCAAGTACAATACATATTACATTAAATAAATCACCAATCAATCAATCTTTTGAAATCAATCAATCACTTGACATCAATCAATCAAACCATTGGCATCAATGACAACATGATCCAACAATCTCCCCCTTTGGCATTGATGGAAATACCAACATTGAAGTCAACACCAATTACCAATTATTGATGTCAACATGTAGATGAGGCATGATATACATCAATAGTCAATGTGATTATCTCTCCCCATCAATAAACATCAATCACATCAATGTGATTAACTCTCCCCCTTTGACATCAATGGCAAAGGGCCATTCTCCTCTTGGGGCTTCTCCCCCTGTCTGAGTGTCTTTGATCTTCCTCTAAATAATCTCTCCCCTTTTGAACAATGGATATCACTTTGATGTAATGCTGAAGATACATCGAACATACTCCCCCTATGACCATCACTCCCACCAAAATTATGATTTTGTGCTCTTTCTTCAAATATAAGGCTCTTTTCTAGGTATGCATCTAATAAATATCTCCTCCTAGAATCATGTGAAGAATAATGACCCCCCCTATGGGTATTTCTCCCCTATCTTCTCTGAAATATGAACAATGTTCTACCATATAACGATCCTTGGACCTGTTCATGCATCAAAATCATGCCATACCAAGCATCATGAAGCAAAAGATATGTCAACAATAAAAGAAAGAATCATGATCAAAATATCAACCAAATACATCCTGTAAAAATGTGTGCGCATCATGCACAACACCTATGTACATCAATATCATGCAATGTGCCTGTTAGTCTCCATTTTTGTCTTGTTCTAGTGAGAAACCCTTATCCTAAATCCTTCTTACCTACACTACATTTTCTATTTCCAGTTGATTTCAATTTTTGTTTTTAGTGTCTTATGGTTTGCATTACAGTTTTTGGATAGTTTATTTAAGTTTGATTTTGAAATACATGGTTTTAAAACAAGGTGTCACCTTATAGGCTTGTTTGAATTTCAAACTTTCAAATTTTGCTAAGTCGTTAATAACGCTAGGGGAATAAGGCTATTCCTATAGTGCCAAAATAATCATGCCTTGATATGTGCCTGCCATCTAGATTTCGTTACGATGATACGAATCGTGGATTGAGAGTTCGCATGCATCCACAATAGCATGGAATCATTTACCAATTCAAACTGTTTCATAACCCAATTGTTGTGTACCCGCACATGACTCATTTTAAATCACCCAATTCTCAATGATCATTGTATTATACCTGTTTGATTTTTTTGAATTTAGGTGCAGGTATTTTCTCAAAGGAATGGAATACACTAACAGATTGCAGGTGGCAAATTTGGAACCCAAGGGTGCTAGTTACAGAATTGTGTTTTGATGGCGCCAAAGAGGAGCAGACAGGTAGTCAGAATAGAACCAGAGGGTGCTGAACTTCTTGAAGACTATCCTCAGATGGATCAAAGGTTCAGAGATGCTGGATGGTTTGAATTCCTTACCACTTGTCAAGGTTATGATGAGCATGTCTTCATGGAGTTCATTTTGAATTTTGATGGTCACAAGGTGGAGATCGGTAAGATGTTGATGCTAGTGATAGAGCATACCATTGCAAAGGCTTACAGGTTGGTGGTTGGAGGAGAAATATGGTGGAAGAAAGAGCATGTGGTTACAGAGTTTGTAAACCAATTCCTGCTTCCAGATAGGAAAAATACAAATTGGAACATGGGAGTACCTCGTAGTTGGATTCGACCCGAATTGCACACTGCTCTGATTTTTATACATAGGAACATGGCATTATACCTGATGAGGAATGGGATGATTTTATATATATTCTTAAAAAACCTTTACCTGCAGCTTTTCGAATAAATTCTAGTGGGAAATTTTATGATGACATTCTATCCCGACTTGAAAATAAGTTTTTGGCATCTCTCAATTCTGAGGATGTAGGTGGAAATGTGGTTGAACATATTAGGCCTTTACCCTGGTATCTAGAAAATCTTGCTTGGCACTTGAATTTCTCTCGCATGCAACTAAGGAAAAACCAAATGCTAGAAAGGATTCACGAATTCTTAAAGCAATAAAATGAGATTGGAAACATAACTCGACAGGAGGCTATGAGCATGGTAACAACCCTTTTCTTGGATGTACAGTGGCACCACTATGTTCTTGATATATGTTCAGCAACTAGGTCAAAAACATTTCAACTTCTAGAGATGATTCACAAATCAGCTAAGCGTGCGTTTCTACCCGAGGGAATGGTCATAGAAAATGATGCTGATGTTCAACGATGAAATCTTGTCATTCATGAGACGAAGAGGATGTGTAATACTAACTTGTTGGTAACCAATCATGAAGCACAAAACTTTCCAAGTTGTCGTTGCAAAAATAATGGCATGCTGACACAAACAACAAATGAAATAGAGGATAAAGGTAGTGGAAGACTTGAGATGAATGAAGACACCCATGTAGAAAGTATAACATAGTTGCTTTTTGATCACATATTATGTGATGTACCTTGTAGTGGGGATGGAAAAATTCGTAAGGCACCTGATATCTGGAAAAAATGGAATGCTAGAATTGGCAATGAGGTACATCGCCTTCAAGTTCAAATTGACATGAGAGGTGTTGCATTGCTTAAAGTTGGAGGGAAACTAGTTTACTCTACTTGCTCAATAAATCTAGTTGAAGATGAAGCTGTTGTTGGTGAGGTGCTTAGGCAAAGTGGGGGATCAATAGAGCTTCTAGATGTGTCTGTTGAGTTTCCTGTTTTGAAACGTTGCCCCGGCCTCAAGAGTTGGAAGGTTCGTGATAAAGACAAGTGGCTTACATCTCACAAACAGGTTGATAAACACCGAAAGACTACAATATTTCCTAGTATGTTTCCTTCAAGTAAATCCTTGAAGGATAACAGTATGTCTCTTGCTACACAAGATTGCAAGAAAATAGAGATTGAAATGGAACCAAAAGTAACTAATGGTTCAGATAAAAACATGGAAGAAAAATCTGTCAACAATGATATGCCTTATGAAGGTTCAAAGGCTCATGGATACACAGGGAAACATAACAATGATGGAAACACTATTTCAGAATTGGCAGAAGTACCATTAGATGTAAAGAATCATTAAAAGAAGAACCAAAAAAGCTATAGGAAATACTCTGTTATTTTTACCTTTTTGAGTCTTTTTCTTCAAGAGAGGTTGCAAAACAGATGGAGAGGAATTTATTGAAACCAAAAGAGGTTTTTGTTGGGAACATTCCCCTTCACAAAAACCTCTCTCATTTTTTACAAAACAATCACATTTTAAGATACTCGAATTGATCTTCAAGGCCTAATTTTCTGAAAAAGCTACAGGAAATACCCTGTTATTTTTACCTGTTTTAGTCTTTTTCTTCAAGAGAGGTTGCAGAACATCTAAAGATGAATTTGTTGAAACAAAAAGAGGCTTTTGTTGGGAACATTCCACTTCACAAAAAAATCTCTCAATTTTTACACAACAATCACATTTTAAGAGATTCGAATTGATCTTTGAGGCCTAATTTTCTGATAAAGCTACAAGAAACACTTTGTTTTTTACCTGTTATAGTCTTTATCTTCAAAAGATGTTACAGAACAGCTGGAGAGGAATTTGTTGAAAAAAAAAGAGGTTTTTTTTGGGAACATGACCCTTCACAAAAACCTCTCTCGGTTTTTACACATCTATCACCATTTAATATATATGAAGATATTGTTGGACCCTATTTTGCAGGAATTTACCATATTTGTTTTCCTGAAAAATCTCATGGACAACAGTTGACAAGCCACCTCATCAATTTGAATTGGAGATCAGATTGGATATTATCCTTGATTATTTGAAACAAGAAACTAAATATATATGAGGAGGTTTTCAAATCCATTACTTTTGGATCTTGATAATTATGTATTGTTTCTATTATAAACTCTGTAGAATGAGAAGTCAAGAGGGGTGGAAAAATTGGAGATCCAGGGGACCTTTTGGTGAAGCTCATTATAAAAGGAATTTATGTTCAATTTGAAAATTAATATCAAAGGAATATGGATGGTTAGACCCTCTTTTTATACTCTTTTATTTCTTTCTTCATGCTTGAATTCATTATTCAGATTGCAATGCATTTTGATTCTTGACTGTTAATTTATACAGTGAAAATTTTACTGTAGAGATAATTTTTCAAGTTTTGATATCAAGCTGATAGTCTTGTTTCTTTATGACATTTTGAGATGAGAATTCACGTGAAGTTGAAAAATTGAAGACTTCATCTTCCTTTTTCTTAATTGTTTTAATCCATCTATGTGTCTACCTATTATTCAACCAATGGGATATGCTATGTTCTGATCTTGATTTTCATGTTATGTTGTAACCTTGAGCCAGTTTTCAACCAAACTATTAAAAACCAAATCATAAAAGCCCTCAAAAAACTTTTGCAATAACTCGATGACACCCTAGCTTGCCCTCTCATAGTCAAGTGCAACTTTAGGGACTAACAATTCCAAAAGATATCATCCATGGAATGTATCAATCATATGCCTTTATCAACATGCCAACATATGCATCTACCAATATGCCAACCATGTGTATCCACCAATATGCCAACCATGTGAATCTACCAATATGATAACCATGTGCATCTACCAATATGCCAAACAATGTATCATATCACTCATGATATGTCTCCATCATGAACCAAGTGCCACAATCATGTATCTCAAACAAATACCAATTGTTGTGCTAATCAAGTAGTACCAATGGTGTAGTATCATCAAGCATATGCCATTTATGAGTGTACCAAACATGTAAATTACCATGCACCAATACCACAAAATGATGAATCCCATATATGTATGCCAAATCCCCCATAAAACATGTGCCAATCAACCTGCTAGTAGGTGCCTCTACCAGTGTACTAGAAACGTACCAATCATGCATCAAATATAGATCATCAATGATGTACAACATGATCAATTTTACCAACCACATGTCTGATGCAGGAGCATCTCTCCAAGTCAGCCAGCCATGTCATCACGTGCATTCAAGGATGAAGAGAGGCGCAACCTTCATCTTCAATTTTGAATTTGAATGTAAAATCAAATGTCTAGGCTGTTGAGCCATAGAGTCGTTCCTTTGTGCAGGCATAGAGTAGATCGGCCTTAAATTTTTGTAAGGCTGAGATCTAGATCCGATTTGTGGACTAGACAACCCATTCAATGCCATTGAGTAGGGTAGGTAGATTGGAGGGAAGAGATATAAGAGCCCCCTCAGGTAAAAATATATTAGGAGGATCTCATTTTTGAGGAGGAAGAGGAGAATAGAATAGAAGAGAATCTGCGAGTAGAGAGAAGAAGAGAGAAGCTGAGACCTTGTAACAGGCCGTGCTCAGGAACACCTTTGTAAACAGGCATTTACCATTTTTAATACAAACAAAAGCATTTTTTTCCTGCATGTATTTTTGTGTTATGTGGATGCCTTGGCATGTTCTATTTTATGCTATGAATTCATGTTGTAGATGTATGCTAGGAAATTGCAGGTTTTTTTGATTTCGGGCTTGAGGTTCTTTGTGGTTTCATGCCAGGAGGGCATGACAGAGTACTGCGGTCTCTGAATACCAGTGCACTGAAGTACTTATGAACTCTGCATATTCAGACAAAGATGTGCCAGGTGGGCACAGGAACTGGAATCATCAACTCAGAGGAAGAGCTCAAGGTTACTGAATATCTTGGAGGCAAGGCTGTATATGGAAACACAGTTGTAGACAAAATTTCTGAGGAGTTATGTAGAGCTCTGCCAAGTGGGCATTGAGCATATGCATAGGGATGCATTTAGAAGAACTCTACTGTGAGTTCAAGGAGAACTAGAATCACTGAGGATTCTGAGATCTCTGCCAAGTGGGCATTGAGCAGGTGCATAGGTGTACAGAAGAGTACATAACTATTGGATGTTCTATGAGAAGACACTCTACCAGGAGGGCATTGAGACAGTGTGCAGGTTGGCACAAAGAAGAAGAGAACTCTGTCGAGTTATGGAATTTGAAGGAAGAGTCCATTTAGGGATCTTCACAGGGTTGTTGAACACCCTGAAAGACTCAGCAAGAGGTTGCTTGAGCAAAGGATAGTCAGGAGGGTATCCCAAATTCTCCATTTGCAGGAGAAAGGAAGAAGGATTTATTTCCTTAGAGATCTGAGTGTTTGAGAAGCGCAGGAGAGATAGCACTTTGTGTGTGTGAAGACTCTACAGAGGCGTAGTAGTCGAAGAATCCCTTGGGGATTCAAGGATAAGCTCAGGAGGAGTAGTACTTTCAACACATGGAGCTATAGCTGCAAGGAATGAAGAGGTCGAAGAACTCTTTGGAGAGTTCAGAATTACCAAAGCTCTGGAGGGACAACGTTTTCATATACATGCGGAAGAACTCAAAGTAAAGGAGTTCGCAGAGGAGAAAAAAGGCAAAGGTTGAGGTCTTTGAGAAATTGGAGATTCTTTCAAGTTCTGGAAGAAAGCAGTGAAGCTCAAGGGAAGGCATCGCAGCCGTCCGATCATACTAGGAAGGAGATCTGGACCATTGAAGATTTCACATCCAGGAGAGAGTAGGAGGAGCGCACAGAAGAGGAGATCGTGAACCATTGGATCTCATTCAGATACCCGTCAACCGTTGGATCGGGTGAAGACGTGCGGAGTTTAATCTCTGGGGTGTGCGTAGAAGATCAGTGAAACGAATGGTGGAGACACTTCATCAAGAAGTGTCGAAACCCTGTCAGCTGTTGGATCAGACAGAAGTTGCTCGAGGTTTAAACCCTCATAAAGAAAAGGAGAAAAGTCCCGACGAGAGGTATGGCCATAGGGATTTTTGCATTCGTGAAATCAAGAATCACGATGACAGGAGATCGGGAATCTCCATGGTGAAAATCCCAGAATCAATCTGGGTCGTCCATCTATTGAGACACGTGCCGGAAATAGAGAACCCGTCGGCCACCGGGGTTTTGAGTTGATAGAGAAATTGTATCATCGGGGCATCACAAGTCGCGAAATCCTGAGATTGAATCAGGACCGTCTATCGATTGGGACACATGGTGGAGATCGGGAGTCCATCGACATATCGGGATTTGGCGTTTCGTGAATCCTGAGGACAAGAAGCATGAACATTTCAAAATTGCAAAGTCTGAAATCCCGAAAGGAGGAAAGCTCCGTTATGGGGCCCAACTGACGTCATCTCATCATAATGAGGGATAAGGAATCTCCATGGTGAAACCCCCGAAGTAGACTTGATCCGTCCATCTGTTGGGATGCGTGGCAGAAATCAAGGCCTTCGGGAAAAAATCCCGATAGGAGAGTCCATCGGCACTACGAGATTCAAAAAATCGCGAATCCTGAAGATGAGACGTCCGGAGCATTTGAAGTCTCGAAATCACGAGAAGAGATCAGTACCGTCCATCATAGGAGGACGTGTGGAGGAGATCAAAGCATTCTTGAAATTTCTTGAAAGGAAAAGTCATCTATCGGGAAATTGGGGTTCGAGAGATTGGGGATTCCATGGACAAGAGACCCAATACATTTTGACATTCGAAACCCCAAATCCCAGAAAAGAGGTATGACTGTGGTCATATAAGGCAAGGTCACGTGGACCATGATTCTATCCCAGAGGGCTAACTGAAGTTAGAGAACATCGGGGTTTCGAAGCCCAAAACCCTGAAAATAAGATAAGGCCGCGGTCTTATGAGAATTGGTCACATGGGCTAGGGCATAGCCAGGAGGGGCTAAGGCGAGAAAATCCATATCGAGAAATTGGGAAATCAGAGATTGTGGATTCAAGAGGACAGAGAACTCTTGACATCGGGGATCAGGAAACCCCGAATCTTGAAAGCATATCTTTCCTATTAAGGAAGAGGCAGCGGTCGGAGTGTAGAAGACCGTGAGTCAAAAGAGAAGGACCTGTGGATCGGGTTTTTTTTTTAACAGAGAATCCACTGAGGAATCAAAGAGTCACTCTGGTTAAAAAAGGGGAATTTGAACGATCCTTAAGACTTGGAGGTCAGCGCAGAGGCCTTTTCTGAGGCAGAGGGTGCGTGGTCTGCGTTAGTTGGTATTAGAGCTAGAAGACAGTCAGTAGGACAGTAGGATGAAGTTGGAAACACTCAGGGTATAGAGTGACAACAACAGGTTTGCTAGGAGAGTAGACAAAGACAACAACATGGATACTGAAGGCTATATGTATGCTGGGAGGAAAATCCCAGAGCAGATGAGCACAACCAAAAGGGGGAAAGAACTTGTCGACATCAGGGAAAGAATGGAAGATCTTGAACTATGGATGCAACAGAATATCAAGCCGAGATGGGTATATGAATGGCCCATGAGGAAACCAAAGGTAAAATGACCATTTAAGGAGTTTATGGCTAGAAGATAGTGTAGGTTGTTGAGAGGATGGTTGAGGCATGCTGAAAACCTCGACGGACCTGAAGAAGAAATGGTTTAGATATGTGAACCAGAGACTGGGAGAATTCTCGGTGAAGAGAATAAAATGGGATCAACATGAGATCTCAAGAATTGCTAGGAGGGTAGAGAGGAAATTCCAGTTTTCTAGGTGGGAAATGAGTTGAGATCACTGTGGGATCTCATAGACTGTCATGAGGACGGCCAAGGAATTTCACATTTCCAGTTTGGCAATGAAATGAGGTTGCTGCGGAATCTCGAAGAATGCCAGGAGGGTAGTGGAAGCATATCAAATTGCCAGGTGGGCAGAGATGAGCATTCGAGACTATCTGAAAGTCTCATGGACTTGGAGGTGAGTTCAATTCAGAAAGGAGTGATGATGAAGATGGGATCAATTGATCTCATAATCTGCCAGGAGGGCAGTGAACAGATCCCATATTTCCAGGTGGGCAGGAATGAGCAAATGAGTTGGAATCAGCTAGAAAAGCTGACAGAGCAGGTGAGCTCAGGGATGGATTTGGATCAGCAGGTGTAGCCAACAAAAGAGGAGGATCTGAGGAGCCTTATGATGATTGGGGGAATTGAGATACTCCTACCATTTTCCCAAGAGGAGGTAGAAATCTACATTGTGGTTGATAAGGCAACAACAACAGAAGAAGGACAGCTAGCTGAGACTATCAGGGAAAATGAATTGGAGCAGATATCTGAAGCTGCCTAAGAAGGATATGAAGAAGATGAGTATTCTAAGGAGTGTCTCAATGCTTTCAGCCAGGAAGTTGAGGAAGCTACAACACTGAAGATGACAGCAGAAGAAGTAGAAGAGAATGATGAGCATTCTGAGGAATGGCTCAATATTTTCAGCCAAGAGACTGAAGAGACCGCAACCTGGGAGTTTGTAGAAGAAGAAGAGGAAGAGGCAGAAAACATTAGCTTTATTGATTTGTATGAACAGATTTAAGCCCTGGAGAGAAGGATGAAGGTGTAGAGAATGCACATCCAACAGGTGAGGTTGGAAGCAGATGAAGAAGAAGGCATGGTAGATCACAGTGATCTGCCCATTTGCAGAAAATTTTTGCAGTTGAGGAGACTGCATGAACATGGCCAGCTATTGGAGCAGCCGCATGAAGTGATTGACATGATCAGAGAGCTAATGATCTGATCAGCATAAACTTTCAGCAAGGAGAGGCTGAGAAAAAGGAAGGAAGGAGCAGCAACAACAACAAGAAGATGGAGTAGATGAACAACTCCAGAGATTTGTTTGGGATCCAGGAGGATTTCAACAGCTGAGATGAGAAGCTCATGAGAAGGAGCTCATGAATTTTGCAGCTGAGGAGTATGATGCAGGAGCATTTCTCCAAGTCATCCAGCCAGCTAGCCAGCCATGTCAGTGTGTGCATTCAAGGATGAAGAGAGGCGCAGCCTTCATCTTCAATTTTGAATTTGAATGTAAAATTAAATTTCTAGCCTGTTGAGCCATAGAGCCGTGCCTTTGTGCAGGCATAGAGTAGATCGGCCTTAAATGTTTGTAAGGATGAGATCTAGATTTGATTTTTGGACTAGATAGCCCATTCAATGCCATTGAATATGGTAGGTATATTGGAGGGAAGAGCTCTAAGAGCCCCCTTAGGTAAAAAGATCTCAAGAGGATCTCATTTTTGAGGAGAAAGAGGAGAATAGAAGAGAAGAGAATATGCGAGTAGAGAGTAGAAGAGAGAAGCCAAGACCTTGTTACAGGCCGTGCTCAGGAATGCCTTTGTAAACAAGCATTTTCCATTTTTAATACAAACATAAGCATTTTTTTCCTGCATGTATTTCTGTGTTATGTGGATGCCTTGGCATGTTCTATTTTATGCTGTGAATTCATGTTGTATATGTATGCTAGGCAATTGCAGGTTGTTTTGATTTTGGGCTTGAGGTTCTTTGTGGTTTCATGCCAGGAGGGCATGACAGAGTACTGCAGTCTCTGAATACCAGTGCACTGAAGCACTTTTGAACTCTGCGGATTTAGACAAAGACGTGCCAAGTGGGCACAGGAACTGGAATCATCAACTCAGAGGAAGACCTCAAGGTTGATGAATATCCTGGAAGCAAGGTTGTATATGGAAACACAGTTGCAGATAGAATTTCTGAGGAGTTTTGTAGAGATTTTCCAAGTGGGCATTGAGCATATGCATAGGGATGCATTTAGAAGAACTCTCCTGTGAGTTCAAGGAGAACCAAAATCACTGATGATTCTGAGAGCTCTGTCAAGTGGGCATTGAGCAGGTGCATAGGTGTACAGAAGAGTGCATAACTGTTGGATGTTCTGTGAGAAGACACTCTTCCAGGAGGGCATTGAGACAGTGTGCAGGTTGGCACAGAGAAGAAGAGAACTCTATCGAGTTCTGGAATTTGAAGGAAGAGTCCATTTAGGGATATTCACAGGGTTTTTGAACACCCTGAAAGACTCAACAAGAGGTTTCTTGAGTAAAGGATAGTCAGGAGGGTATCCCAAATTCTCCATCTGCAAGAGAAAGGAAGAAGGATTTATTTCCTTAGAGATCTGAGTGTTTGAGAATCTCAGGAGAGATAGCACTTTGTGTGTGTGAAGACTCTGCAGAGGCGTAGAAGTCAAAGAATCCCTTGGGGATTCAAGGATAAGCTCAGGAGGAGTAGTAATTTCAACACACAGAGCTATAGCTGCAAGGAATGCAGAGGTCGAAGAACTCTTTGGAGAGTTCATAATTCCCAAAGCTCTGGAGGGACAACGTTTTCATATATGCGCGGAAGAACTCAAAGTAAAGGAGTTCACAGAGGAGAAAAAAGGCAAAGGTTGAGGTGTTTGAGAAATTGGAGATTCTTTCAAGTTCCAGAAGAAACCGTTGAAGCTCAAGGGAAGGCATAGCAGCCGTCTGATCATACTGGGAAGGACATCTGGACCATTGAAGATTTCATGTCCAGGAGAGAGTAGGAGGAGCGCACAGAAGAGGAGATCGTGAACCATTAGATCTCATTCAGATAACTGTCAACTGTTGGATCGGGTGAAGACGCGTGGAGTTTAATCTCTGGGGTGTGCATAGAAGATCAGTGGAATGGATGGTGGAGACACTTCATCAAGAAGTGCAAAAACCCCGTCAGCTGTTGGATCAAACAGAAGTTGCTCGAGGTTTAAACCCTTGTAAAGCAAAGGAGAAAAGTCATGACGAGAGGCGTGGCCATTGGGATTTTGGTGTTCGTGAAATCGGGAATCACGATGACAGGAGATTGGGAATATCCATGGTGAATATCCTGGAATCAATATGGGTCGTCCATCTATTGAGACACGTGGCGAAAATTGAGAACCTGTCGGCCACCGGGGTTTTGAGTTGACAGAGAAATTGTATCATTGGGGCATCACAAGTCATGAAATCCTGATATTGAATTAGGGCCGTCTATTGGTTGGGACACATGGTGTAGATCAGGAGTCCATCGACATATCAGGATTCGACATTTCGTGAATCTTGAGGACAAGAAGCAAGAGCATTTTGGAATTGCGAAGTCTGAAATCCCGAAAGGAGGAAAGCTCCGTTATGGGGCCCAACTGATGTCATATCATCATAATGAGGGATTGGGAATCTCCACGGTGAAACCCCCGAATCATACTTGAGTCTTCCATCTATTGGGACACGTGGCAGAAATCGAGGCCTTCAGGAAAAAATCCTGATAGGAGAGTCCATCGGTATTACGGGATTCGGAAAATTGCGAATCCTGAAGACGAGATGTCCGGAGCATTTGAAGTATCAAAATCGCGAGAAGATATTAGGACCGTCCATCATAGGAGGACGCGTGGAGGAGATCAAAGAATTCAGGAAATTTCCCGAAAGGAAAAGTCATCTATCGGGAAATCGGGGTTCGAGAGATCAGGAATTCTGTGGACAAGAGACCCAATACATTTCGACATTCGAAACCCTGAATCCCAGAAAAGAGGTATGACTGTGGTCATATAAGGCAAGGTCGCGTGGACCACGAGTCTAGCCCAGAGGGATAATTGAAGTTAGAGCACATCTGGGTTTCGAAGCCCAAAACCCTGAAAGAAAGATAAGGCCACGGTCTTATGAGAATTGGTCACATGGACTAGGGGTGTTGTGTATCCATCTACAATTGATTGCCAAATTTCAAATCCCTGTTCCTATATACATGTTTTCATCCTTATGCTACAAAATGCATACTTTTGTCCATCAAATTGTGGTATTCCATTTTTATACATGTTGTTGCTCTCCATAATCTACCTTTCAAAGGTTAAACTGATTTCTGAAGGAACCTACTCTGATACCAATTGTTGGATTACTGAGAGGGGGGTGAATCAGTAGTAGAGAAATTTAATCCCTTTTCACCAAAAATGCAAGTGTTATATCAATGTAGAATTATCATCCAATAGTTATAGAGTAAATAAACAATGAACAAATGAGCAATCACACACATACACAGTACACTAGTGTTTTTACGTGGAAATCCAAAGCGGGAGAAAACCACAAAATGCTTTTTCTTATATGTCTTGAAGAATTACATTCACTGGAAGCACCAACTTCCTTTGTTTTTCACCTGCAAATAAAAGGAGGCTCCAACCCCCTATATTTTCAGGCTACTACTTGAGGGAAGCTCTAACTCCCCAATTCTCTGGCTACAACCAGAAGGAGGCTACAACCCCCTATGTTCTCCGGCTACAACCGGAAGGTGGCTACAACCACGTGCCCTTGCCTCGTCCAACCACCCTAAAATATAAATGCCAAAAGTAGAAAACCTGACACTGTCACTGAATAAACCACTGCCATTGTCAACCTGTCACTGTCAACCTGTACCAATAACCTATAACAACCTGTACCAATCAACCTACACCAAACAACCTGTACCAATAACCTAAACCAACATGTACCATGCATCAACCATGCATCAACCTTGACTCATCAAGATGTACCAACATCATCAGCTATACACCTCATGTATGTGCCAACTCATCAACTATACACCTCATGTACGTGACAACTTATTAACTACTTGTTTCAACCATGTACCCAACATGTACCTCAACCATATACCAAATAGATACACTAATATAACCATCAAAATTTATCTAACAATTCATCACTCTATCCATAAACCAAATACCATAAACCCTTACATCAAACCATGTGCCACAACCTCACTATTATGTAGCCTCAATCTAAACCAACAACTTCAACAACACATCACAACCAAAAGACCAATACCTATATGCCAAATACCAAAACAAAATACCAGCTGTATCCCTCAACAAATCTGATATATGTAGCAATACTGAACATCCAATACCATCTCAAGAGATAAACCCTAGCTCACAAAACATACCTCAAACAAGATGTGCCATATCTCTCATAAATAGACCCCAGCCATGTTACTGCCGTGATTTTTCTGTCGCGATTTTTTTGCCGCACTTTTTCTGCTACACTTTTTCTGCGACGATTTTTCTGCTATGATTTTTCTGTTGTGATTTTTCTGCTGCACTTTTTCTGCCACGATTTTTCTACAACACTTTTCTGCCGCGATTTTTCAGCCACGATTTTTCTGCTGCGATTTTTCTATCGCACTTTTTCTGCCACTCTTTTTCTACCGCACTTTTTCTACCGCGATTTTTCTCCCGCACTTTTTCTGCCACACTTTTTCTGCCGCACTTTTTTGCCGCACTTTTCCTACCGCACTTTTTTCTGCCACAAATTTTCTCTATCAATAATACCTGCCCAAATAACCTTTCACAAAAATAGATATTCAATGATATTCAAGTGTGATTAAAATGAGAGAGACTTTCCTCTTATTTATACGTTCATGTAGAATCCCACTTTCCTTATTTTAGGGAGTTCTCTAGTAACTTTATTATTTAAACAATTTCTTTTGCAAACACTTTGACTTTTTGGGGCTTCTAGATGACTCATGAGGGTCCTCCAACTTCACACGGCCATAACTCTCTAACCATGAGGAGTTATTTGATGTTCCACATACCACCAAAAATGGCATGACAAGAACTATCCATCTAGGATAGTTTCACTGAAAAATTCACTGACATTCATATCATTATTCCATAATTAAGCATGGGTTCTCTAACCGTACTTCTAGGATAACTCAATCCATGAAGCGTCTTCCCGTGAGAGATTTCACCATAAGGGGACCACTTTGGAGTTCATCCATTTGTACTTCTTATCAACCATGACAAGAAAATAATGAGTCATCTTTACATCAAACAAACTTGGGTCCATTACCCAAACCTTTGTGCTACCAGAATTTCTTCAAGGG
>ML800757.1:106557-132941 GCA_009831015.1 Picea engelmannii
TATCATTTTTATACACATGCATACTCCATTGGATCCTAAAAGTGGGTTTCAATTGAGATAAGAACCCGATTGTAGCAAAAACATCCTTCAAGGGATTATAGTCTTTTATAACTTATCACAAGCTACAAAATATAATATATAGGTGTAACATGACAATTATATTTCTTTGACACTTGATTGAGATTCCTTAAATCCACACTTAACCTAATATCACCACTCTTCTTTCATTCAAGAACAAGATTTGTAACCTAAGAGGAGTGGTGCATTGAAAAGATGATCTTCACATCAATTAACTTATTTAATTACTATTGTATCAAAGGTTCCATATGGAAGGTTATTACATAGCTTATTTTGAAATGGTTAGTGTTTGGATTGAGAGGAATCACATGTTGTATAATTTGTGTATCATACAACTTTAAGTGCTAATAAGTTCTATTCAATAAACAAGGTATATCCACACAATTCAAACACCTTAAGACAACCACTTGTTGAGCATAAAATTATACTAAGGGGGGTGAGAATAAATATAAGACAATATTTTTCTTTTTCAAACATTAATCAACCATAGTAAAAAAATCACATATTAACTGCAGAACATGGAACACGAAATTTACATGGATACCCTTTTGGGAGAAAACCATGAAAATTTTCTTTATAATTATTTTTATGCACCAAACTACTATTACAAATATTTGTAGAAACCATCCTATTGGAGACACCAATCCTCACTGATACAAATCATGGTAGGCACCAACCTACTCTTACATATATTCAAAGACAAAAATATACTAGAGACACTGATCCCCACCACTAAGCACCAAATTAGAAAGAGACAAAAATCTCTTTCAAATCTTCGTAGACACCAATCTACTAGAGAGACCAATCCCCACTTATAAGAACCAACACTACAAGGAGATCACCTTCTTGCATAGGTTTTTACATAACCTCCCCAAAAACTTCTTCCCTTAGTTATTTATAGCGGAGATTGTTAGTGGAGGTAGGTGACTAGAGGTTTTTGCAAAGGTTTTTTTGGTGCACCTTTATGGAACATGCACATCAGTGTGCATCTAAAAAATACCACATCGGTGCTTAAATGTTCAAATTACACATCATTGTTCATAGCATAGGAAGGTCATGAGAGGGTTTTGCGTAGGTTTTTTTTAATCGATGCACCTTTAAGAAATAGATGCACCAGAATTTTCATGAACAATGATGCCCCGGTGCATCCATGTTCTCGTAACACCTCTATACTTTATAATAAAATAACATAAAATGAATAAATTTCACCGGTGTCATTGAACAACACATTGGTGCCATTGAACAACACATCGGTGTGCCTATCTGTCTAAAGGTGCACCGAGGTAGGGTAAATAAAAGAAAAATTACCAAACTAGTTTTCATTATTATAGTGCATCCCATGCCTTGAAAATCTCAAGAAAGCACCGATGGTCACTTTTTTTCCCAGGATGCCCCATTTTTGGTGCTCTACACTAACTTGGATAGCTCCATTGTTAAATTCCACACATTTCCAAATTTTGGAAACTACCACAATTTTTCATTTCCTCTCAATGGTTCCACCATGCCTCCTCGAGATAGAACAAAGAATGTAAATCATTTATTACCTTTCTATTTTCATTTTCATCTAATCAAAATCACAATTGAGCTTGAAATTGGGAACTTTTTTTAATTTCACGTGGTGTTCTGAAATGGTTCGTCTTTCCCCATAGAGGTGTGTACTATGTTAAATACATAGTGAGCATTGTCGATGGTGCATCTATATATGGTTTCATCGGTTCCATTCAATATAGTACATTGTGAAAATTTACCAAAAAACAAAGTGGCATGTCCTTCAAAATTCCCCAACATTGGTGAAAACATGACTTATTCCTGCACCGGTGTATTACACTTCATTAACCACATCACTATTTCAATGATATATAAAATTTAACCTAACAATGCACCAAGTTTAATCAATATCCCTGGTGTGTACCCAAAATATAACTCCATAGTGAGCACCTCCATCGGTGCATCTATATATGTCTGCACCGATGTCATTTAGGCTAGTGCACCACAATAAATTACCAAAAAAATAAAGCGGTGCATCCTTCAAAATTCCTTGACACTAATGCAAAATGGGCTTATAACTACACCGGTCCATTAAACTTAATTAACCACACCGCTATCTCAAGGATTTATAAAATTTAACCTAGCAGTGCACCAAGTTTAATAAATCTCCCTAGGGAGTACTTGAAACATAACACCCCAAAAAGTCAATGTTTAAACACTCCACCATACTTTATAAAAAAATTATATGCACAAAATAAATCACACCAATGTCATTGTATATTAGGCCCCGGTGTGCCTAAATGTACCAAAGCGCACCAAAGTAGGGTAGATTAAAAAAAAAAAATACCAAACTGATTTTCATTGTTACAGTGCATCTTGTGCTTCCAAACTCTCAAGAAAGCATCGATGTTGACCTTTATTCCTAAGACACCCTGTTTCTGGTGCTCTAAATTGAGTCAAATATCTCCATTGGTGCGTTCCACACATTTTCAAATTTTGAAAACTACCACAAGTTTTCATTTCATCTCAATGGTGCAACCATGCCTCCTCATGACATAATATACTAGGTAAATAATTTATTACCTTCCTATTTTCATTTTCATCCATTCAAAATTATAATTTAGTTTGAAATTTGTAAATTTTTTCAATTTCGCACGGTGCACATGAACATTTTGGCTCATCCCATAGTGGTGCATACTATGTTAAATACACAGTGAGAACCACCTGTAGTGTGTCACATAAATGTACGTATTGGTTTGGTTCACTCAAGCACACCATAATGAATTATTAGAAACAAATCAGTGCGCCCTTCTGAACACCCCAAAACTGGGGCACAATGGATTCTACCCGCAATGGGACATTTCACTTAATTAACCACATTGTTAGCTCAATGATATATAAAATTTAGCCTAATGATGCACCAATTATAACCAACAAAATCGGGGCATGCTTGAAAAATAATGTCCTAGTGTGTCACTAGTCAAATGCATCACCATACTTTATGAAAAACATGCATGCACCAAATAAATCGCTCTGGTGTTGTTTAACATTATTCACCACTATACTTCACTCAAATAACATTATTGCTAACATAACAATTTCTAAAATTTAATGTATGGTGCAACCATTGTAATCCAACGCAATGTTAATGTATACAGAAATGAACTAGGACATTCTAATTTTTAATAGTGGGGTGTCTCATTGGATGCCTCGTTCCTAGTGATCTATCCTTTACAATGCGATGCACCCTTCATAACTCCCCGAAACTGGTGCACAATGGGATTCTACCTGCACTGGCACATTTCACTTCATTAACTACACCACTGGCTCAGTGCCTAGACTACCTCCCAAGAGAGATCTTAATTTCTCAATAGATCTCATGCTTGGAGTAGTACTAGCATCAAAAGTTCCCTATAGAATGAGAACATCATAATTGGTGGATATAAAGGTACAACTAAAGGAGATGTTGGATAAAGGTTATGTCAGGATGAGTGTATCACTTTGGGGAGTACCAACCATGTTTGTAAATAAGAAGGATGGTACATTGAAACTATGTATTGAGTATAGGAAATTGAACAAAATTAACATCAAGAACAAGTATACATTGCCTAGGATTGATGATGTCTTTGACCATATGAAGGGAGATGCATTTTTCTCAAAGATTGATTGGAGATCGGGATATCACCAAGTTAGAATGAAGGATGAAGAAATTCACAAGACAACCTTTAGAACAAGGTATGGACAATATGAGTTTGTATTAGTTCCATTCGGACTCACCAATTTGCACCAGCTACTTTCATGTTCTTGATGAATAACATTCTCAACAAATATCTAGACAAGTTTGTATTAGTGTTTTTGGATGATATTTTGGTCTATTCCAAGACCCATGAAGAACATGAGGAATGTTTCGAGATGGTTTTACAAGTTTTGAGAGATCACCAAATTTATGCCCAATTCATCAAGTGTGATTTCTTCCAAAAGAAATCCAGTATTTAGGTCACACCATCTCAGCAGAAGGAGTAGTAGTAGATCCCGAGAAGATTAAGAAAATCATGGATTGGCCTACCCCTTGAAATGTAACAGAGATAAGGTATTTCATGAGATTAGATGGGTATTATAGAATATTGATAAAGGGATTTTCCAATATTGGTAATCCCATTACCTCATTATAGAGAAAAGGTAAAAGGTTTATATGGTCTGAAAAGTGTGAAGCGAACTTCAACAACTGAAGCACCTTTTGACCAATGCCCCTATTTTGAAGATTTCATACCTTGAAAATGATTTCTTCATTTGTATTGATGCATGCAAGGAAGTAATTGGTGGATTCATTATGTAGGAGGGACAAGTGATCAATTATGAATCACAAAAATTAAATGAGCATGAGAAAAGTATGCCACTCACAATTTGGAGCTTGCAACAATTGTGCATGCATTGAAAATATGGAGGCAGTAATTGCTTGGAAGGAGGTTCATCTTGATGACTGAGAATTTTGGTATGAAGTATGTGTTTGAATAGTTGAGGTTAAAATCTAGATAGACCATATGGATGGCACTATTCAGGGAGTTTGATTTTTAAATCAAACACATAAAGGGAAAGGTAAGCAAAGCGGAAAACACACTCGGTTAGAGTGTTCAGGCTATAAACTTAGCAACAATAATCGTGGGACAGTGTAATATCCAACAAAGGATCGAATTCCTTTCACAAGGAGATGATTTCTTAAACAAGGTGAAGGAAGGGTTGCAAGATACCAGATACAATAAATACGCAGAACAGAAATAAAATGCTAGAAATGGCAGAATAACAGTAATATAACCAGCATAAGCTCCACAATAACACAAAAATAATATGAGAACAACAACTGAAATAGCACTTTGATTCAGAAAGAAATGTTCATAGGCCTCTTCGAGGGGGAAACCTCCAGTAGAGCAATGCTCTGTTACAATAATCTCTAAGATAGGGTTTTCATACCCTCGACCCTTATTTATACTAAATATGTCTATTAAGAGAAGCATATAGAGGAAGATCCTTCTAGAAGTGGAAGCTTCTATTAGGTCTTCTTACATCTGCCTTATTCTATTTTATTAAAAGGCCTTATTAATATTGAACTTTATTACACTTGAATACATTGATCTACCTATGTGTGGGTTAGGACCTTAACATGTCCGCCCCCTTAAAAAAAACCTTGTCCTCAAGGCTTGAGATGTGGAAACTGTTGCAGAATGGTAGTTGGTTCCCAAGTGGCATATGTTGGAGTCATATCTTTCCACTTTACTAGCACTTCCTTGATGGTTCTCTGACGCAGGCGATGCTCACGCTGGTCCAAAAATGCTTCTGGTTGTAGCCAAATGGATTCTTCTTCAGCTAACTCTGGAAGGTTGGTTTGAATTTGGCACCTGGTTCCAATCACCTTCTTCAAGCATGAAACATGAAAAAAAAGATGTAGCTTTGATTGACTGGGCAGAGCTAACTGATATGTGACTTGTTCGACACGTTTGAGAACTGTGTAAGGGCCATACAATTTTGGTGCTATCTTCTGACAATGCTCAGCCTTGAGGGAATTTTGCTTATATGGTTGCAATCTCAGAAACACTTGATCCCCTTATACAAATTGATGTTCAGAGTGACCTTGATCTACTTTCTGCTTCATTCGATTCTATGCCATGACCAAGTTCTCTTTAAGGGTATGAAGGATATCCTCTCGGACTGTAAGTGTTTGGTCAACCGCCTGGACCTTCGAGGTACCCGGTAAGTATGAGAGAAATGAAGGTGGCTTCTGTCCATATACCACTTCAAAAGGAGTCATGTGAGTGGTTGTATGGTATGTAGTGTTGTACCACCATTCGGCTAGGGGTAACCATTGAGCCCACTGGTGTTGTTTTTCAGAGGCAAAGCACCTTATATATGTTTCCAAACACTTGTTGACAACTTCCATTTGACCATCCATCTAGGGATGATAAGCTAAGTTGAGATGCAATTGTGTGCCTTGTAGCTTAAACATTTCTTGCCAAAAATTGCTTGTGAAAGTTGGGTCACGATCAGAAACAATAGAATTCGGCATGCCATGAAGCTTGAAGACCTGGTCCATGAAAATTTGAGCCACTGTGGATGTAGTAAATGGGTTGTGAAGAGTGAAAAAATGAGCATACTTGGAAAGGCGATCCACCAACACCATTATGAATGATTTATTCCCTGATTTGGGTAAGCCTGTAATAAAGTCCATAGAGATATCCTTCCAAATAGAAAGGGGAATCGGAAGTGGTTGGAGGGTACCCGAAGATTTGACTATTTCTCCCTTGTTGCATTGACACACCTCACATTCAGTGAAAAACTTACGGATGTCCTATTTCATACCATCCCAGAAAAAAGAATGTTTGACTCGGTCATATATTTTGGTGAACCTTGAGTGCCCCGCTGTGGGTATAGCATGAAGCTTAGAAAGTACCGTGGATTTGAGCTTGGATTGTTTACTTAAATACAAGCGGCCTTTGTATCGAAGCTCATCCTGGAGATAGGAGTACCCTGGGGGAGCTGGAGCCTTGTTCTACAGTTGTTGGATTGGATACGAACTTTTGGGATCTTAAAGCTATTCCTGGCACACATCTTGGAGCCAATCGAGTAGAGTGAAGGAAAGAGAAAAAAGGGATCCTTCATCTTCATATTTCCGGGACAGTGCATCTACCACAACATTGTCTTTTACCTTCTTGTAAATGATCTCATAATCATATCCAAAGATCTTAGTCACCCATTTTTGTTGCTCCTGGGAGGAAATGCATTGTTCCAGAAAATACTTGAGGCTTTGATGGTCGGTCTTAATTTGGAAGCATTTCCCCAAGAGATAAGGATGCCACAGCTCAACAGCATGCAGAATCGCCAACATTTCTTTTTCATAAATGGGTTTGCTGAGATTCATTTCAGATAGTTGCTTGCTAGTGAAGGCCAAAGGTCGACCCTCTTGCATAAGGACAACACCGATTCCATTCCCCGAGGCATCACATTCCAACACAAAGGTATTTGTGAAATCGGGAAGGGCTAGAACCGGAGTGGTGCACATGGCCATATTCAAGGTTTGAAAATCTTGAGAATATACTGGAGTCTAAGTGAAAGAGTTCTTTTTGAGGAGAGTTGTGAGAGGTGATGCAATATTTCTGTAGTTCTTAGCAAACTTGTGATAATACCCTGTTAGGCCCAAACATCCATGCAAGATTTTGAGAGTCTTTGGGTGCGACCAGTCTTGCATAGATTCAATCTTTTTCGGGTCCACCCTAACGCCATCCTTTCCCACCAGATGACCCAAATATTCTAATTTTGAGGCACCAAAAGAAAATTTGGACTGTTTCAGGAAAAGTTGTTGCTAAGAGAGTAGGCGGATAACTTGATCCACATGAGTAATATGGTATGTCCAGGTTTTTCTATAGATGAGGATATCATCAAAGAAAACTAAGACAAAATGAAGGAGAAAAGGGTGGAATACATGGTTCATGAGGCTCTTGAAGGTGGAGGGGGCGTTACACAAGCCAAAGGGCATGACCAAAAACTCATAGTGGCCCTCATGAATGCAAAAGGTAGTCTTGGGAATGTCGGCCTCTTTCATACATATCTGGTGATAGCCTGAGCGATGATCAAGTTTGGTAAATAATTGGGTGCCACTCAATTCGTCCAGGAGGTCATCAATGTCAGGAATGGGAAATTTGTCTTTGATGGTCAGTTTAAGAGCACGAAAGTCAGGACACATTCTCCAAGAACCTTCTTTCTTTAGTACCATGACGACCGGAGACGAGTAAGGTCTCGTACTAGGATGGATGACACCTGCAGTAAGGAGTTCCTGGACCATTTTCTCAATTTCATTTTTTGTGCAAAGGGGTGGCGATATGGAAAAATATTGGGGGGAAGGCTTCCTGGGACAAGGGGAATGGAATGATCATGAACACCGTGGGAAGGAGGGAGTCCTTGGGGCACTGGGGGTGTCTTTGTGGCTTGTATGGCGTGGAGTTGGGAAATGACACCAGAATGACCTTTTTTGAGCAGTTTTTCCATGTGATGAGAAATGATGACCTCAGGTGAACCAACAATGATGCCTTGGAATTTATATTGGTGGCCTCCTTGGTTGAATTGCATGGTTAAGTTATGAAAATCCATGAGAATGGGACCCAAAGTCCTTAGCCAGTCTGCGCCCAACACAATGTCACAACTGCCCATGTCAATAGAAAACATATGGGATTTGAGGTGGTAGTCACCGATTTGGAGATGCACATTTTCATAGCGCCCGCCACATTTCATAGAACCACCATTGGCAATCATGATTTGGAAATTGTTGACAGCATGGAGGTAGCAATGGGTTTCTTGGGCAATGCGGCGATGAATAAAATTGTGGGTGTTTCCACTATCAACCATAATGATGACCTTTCGGTGCTTGATGTAACTGATTAACTTGATTGTTTGGGGGGCAGAGAATCTGGTGAGAGCATTGAGGGAAATGATCAGTTCCACTTTGGGAGGGTCAGAGGGAGGGTTTATGTCAGTGATTTCTGGTGACTTGGGCACAAGGGGAGTGTCAACCTCCTCTTCCGAAATATCCTCAGAGATGGCCATAAAAATCTTTTGTTCCTTACATTTGTGGCCTAGGAAATATTTTTCATCACAATTATAACAGAGGCCTTTGAGTTGGCATTCAACTATTTCATCCCTGGTCAATTTTTGGATCTTTAATCGGGCAGAGGGAGTAGTGGGGTTTATTGGTTTAGGGCGAGGGATAAAGGATGCTTATGGTTTTGAGAGGAAACAATTTTTTGTGCTTCTTTAGCTTTTTTAGTAGCCTCCACCCAAGTCGTAGGTCGAGTCATGAGGACATGGGCCTGAATCTCCTCCTTGAGGCCACTGATAAAACACTCTCTAAAGAAAGCATCAACCATGCCCTCTGTTTGAAAATCCAGGCTCTCAAATGCAGCTATGAAGTCTTCTACTGTTCATGATTGCTTCAATTTTATCAAACGGCCCAAATGGTTGGTGTCAGTGTCAAAGCGTTCATAAAGCTCAGTCACAAATTGGGTCCAAATAATATACCCTTGACGGGAAATTTTTCTCCATTGCCACCATTGCCAACGTTCTTGATCTAGATGGAGAACACCATACCAAAGTTTGGCCAAGTCATCTGTAATGTTGTAGAGAGAGAAATAATGTTTCATTTGGGTGACCCAACTAGTGGGGTCCGAGCCATCAAATTTGGTTACATCCACCCACAGAAGGCGTATGTCCCGTTGAAAGTGATGGGGCTGAAAGGTATGGGAATGGGAAGAAGTTTCACCTTCAGTCTTTGTATGTGCGTCAGGAAAAGGGTCATCGATAGGGATCTTGAGTTTGGTGCAGAGTGATGCAAAGATAGATTCAAGCTGGGTGGTCAGTTCATGTTTGACTTCTTCCATTGCGGACTGCACGGATGCATTTATGGTGGTATTGATGGATGTATCACGGGAGGCAATAGTAGCACTGAGTTGTTTCACTTCTTGTTGGGTCTCGAGGAAACTAGATTGCAAGGTGTTGAAGCGAGACTCTAGTTATTGGCTATGGGTATGGGCCATGAGGATGGGTGAATTGAAAAGGGAGCAGGCGGGGTCAGAAATTTTTGCAAAAAAATGATATGGATGAATGTGATAAGGGAGAAGAGATGAATCTAATGGAATAGGTCTCAAATAATGGTGAAAAAAATTCTAGACTCGTTTTTTTTTTTTTTTGACAGCTGCGGGGTTATACTTTGGTCTGAAGAATGTTGCAGTACTGAAATCCCTAAATTCTTAACCAGAAAGAAATGTGTATTTACTTGGTAACCCGAACACAGATGCATGGCAATAGATATCACCGGTTTAATTTGTTTATGTTCCCCAAGGGTTAGGTATTCCAGGGTTCTACAGACAAGGGTTTTCCCTGTGCTATAGCTCTCTGATATACGTGCGGGGTCCAACAGTAGTACTCGGCCCAATATCTCAGGGCAGTAACTAAGGAGGATAGACCATACCCTTAGCCATACTACCTGATTACCCATGTACTAGAGAGTATCTTCCCGAGTGTTGTTATCGGTGACACTATAGCAGTCCAGCAGTCGATAGGTTTATCTAAAGAGGGCTTCATGAAATCTAGGTCGATCCGTACACAGGTGTTGTCTGATGCGCTACCACTCGAAGGGGTACCAACAAGGGTTAAAAGGGTGGCCAACAGATGTGCACTTAAGAACCACTTGTATTTCCTACGTGTATGAATCCATCAACTGCGGGTTTATGCATGTAATGATAGATCTATATGGCTTAAAGACACCGGAATACGTCTCTACCCTGGAAAAACAATACCCACAATTTCTGCCAAGGAAAGTGCTCTCATTCCACTTGCAAGATACTAGATATAATAAATATGCAGAACAAAAATAAAATGCTAGAAATGGAAAAATAACAATAATATAACCAGCATAAGCTCCACAATAACACATAAATAATATGAGAACAACAAATGAAATAACACTTTGATTCAGAAAGAAATGTTCATAGGCCTCTTCGAGGGGGCAACCTCTAGTCTAGCAGCGCTCTGTTACAATAATCTCCAAGCTAGGGTTTTCATACCCTTGACCCTTATTTATACTAAATATGTCTATTAAGAGAAGCATCTATAGGAAGATCCTTCTAGAAGAGGAAGCTTCTATTAGGTCTTCTTACATCCACCTTATTCTATTTTATTGAAAGGCCTTATTAATATTGACCTTTACTACATCTGAATACATTGATCTACCTATGTGAGGGTTAGGACCTTAACAAGGGTTGTAGCAAGAACGCGGGGAAAGAATGTATGAAGGATATTATCTTGGGGATGATAACATGTTGTTGTACAACAACATATTGTATGTGCATAGTTCAGCAGAGCTAATGCACCTGATTATGGATGAGTTCCATAAGATATCCTATGTAGGTGTTTATGCTTATATTGGTTAAGGTCCAAACAAAAACCTTACGAGGGTATGGATCCACTTTCATTTTTATAGAGGTGGTACTCCTTGGTATTTTCTTAAAGATAAATCTTGATATCTTCGGACCAAAGTATCAAAATGGGAGAATACGAAATAGAAAACCTCAATCTTTATTGCTCAATTAAAATGTAAAATATTGTTGATTGAAAAATAATACACATTCACAAAAATAATCCTTGAGAAGAGGACCAAGAATCTTCAAAGATTAAAATACATTATATGCAACAATATTATATATAAATAAATAACATTTGCATGAAAAATAATATTATTCTCACGCCCATCACAGTATCATAATTTTGATCACATTCATGGGGAATAAATACAAAGGTCCACAATAAAGAGAAATTTAAAAGATTTTTTAATTCAAAACAAGAAATAATATGATCGACAAACTTTAAATATCTTATGCTAAAAAATTCAAAGTTCAAGATATCATTAAAGTTTAACCCAAAAATAGTTCTCTGGGATTTTCAAAAAATAATAATAGTCTTTAATAGTCTAAAAATTAAATTTCATTCATCCAAAATGGACTGGGATTGGGATCCCGTGGACCATAAAAAATGAAAGTGGAATAGGGATGAACCTGAAAATAAAATAGAGAGAAGCGATTAGAAATCAATTATGTTTTCTTAGGAATGACAAGACACAATTGGATGATTCTTGAACGAGAAAAGAAAAATAATAGAGTAGGATGTGATTAATTTACTCAGTGTGATGGATTTCTCTCATTTCTATATGGTGGCCAATGTTTCTTGTGTATTCTCTTTTGATGTAGTTACATGACTGTTACCAACCACCTCTATTTTATCTTCTTTAGTTATTTTGATTAAAGTTTGCTTTAACCAATTCTCAATGTACTCCCTCATAGGTGAAACAATTATCTCTTGCATGGATTTAATGTTGAATGATGTGATTTCAATATGTCTAAAGTCAATTGAAGTTTGGTGTAACATATATTCAATATATTCATTTTTATTAACATAGTTAACTAGCCAACTTTCAACTTCTTTCTCTATGTACTCAGTTAAACAGTTAAATTTTTCTGTTGACACGACATTCAATATCTCCATATGTTGTTGTTGAAATATTTGTTGGAAATATGGAAATACAAGTTGGAATTGATGGCATTGGCATTGACAATATTAACTCTACTGCATAATCATGACTAATATACGATACTAAGGCTGCATACAATTCAGACAGATGATATTATGGTAAATGTGATGAAATTGATAGATGTGAATAATGTGATGACATATCTATGTTGACAGAGCCATTGATGAAACCTCTGCTTGATAAATGCTTCAAATATATTTCATACTCTTTAAGTACAGGGAGCCCCACATGCCTTGCAAAGGTTCTTGGTATTGTTTCTCTTCCATGCAATCTACTGAATTGTGAAGATGTAGTGAGTGTAATCAGGAAATAGACTTGAACAAGAAAGAAGATAGAGTAGATGATTGTGATGACAGAGTTGTTGTTAATACAAGGGATGTATGTGGCATACAAGAACATGAATTTGTGCAGAAGGTTATTGAAATGTATGACAAGTATCTGGATTGTGTAAAGCATGCATTTCAAAATGATCAATGTATTTACAAAGGCTTTATAGGAATCATATTTCGTAATATGCAATAAAAAGTCAGACTAAGAACAATTGCAGAGTTGTTGGCATCGTGTTGTGATAATATACTTAGAAGGCTAGAATTGGAAAAATGAGGATGATGATTTTTTTGAAGTGGTCTCAAATATTTCAAATCTTCATCACATCAATATTGTACAGCCTGTTGGTTATTTTGTTGAGCACAACCAGCACTTACTTATTTATGAATACATGAGTAATGGAACTCTTCATGACATACTCCATTCATGGGATGAACTGAGCAAGAAATTCTCATGGAATGTTCATGTCAGGATTTCTTTAGGAGCAACAAGGGCTCTCGAGTACCTCCATGCAATCTGCCAACCTTCTATAGTTCATCAAAACTTCAACTCTGCAAATATTCTCTTGGATGATGATCTTAGTCCCCATCTATCTCACTATGGTATGTAAGCCTTTACATCTTTTGGTTCTGAAATTCAGGTTGCATCCCACATGCGAGGATCAGTTGGTTATAGTGATCCCGAGTTTGTAATGTCAGGCATATATACTTTGAAGAGTAATGTAATTTAGAATGATGGCTTTGACCTGCTGAAATTCGTTATAAACAATAATGATACCAAGGGACATATTTACAAGATTTTCTCTATAACCAACCACACCAGTGGTTTAAAGTTTGGACATTATACAACCTTTGTGAAGGTTCGATATGGATGGCACGATTTCAATGAAGAGTATGTTTCACCCATTATAGAAGAAGCTATAAAGACATCTAAAGCTTACCTTCTCTTTTACAGATGAGTCAACAGTGAACATATTTTTGCATGTCGAAAATAAGCCCTGCTTTCACAATAGTTGGATGATTATCTCAGTGTGCTTATGGGTATAGATGATGAAATTATAGGCAAAATGTTTTCAACTCCTACTGTATGATCAATATATCCAGTGGAACCCATACAGTTCGATTAAGAAACTTGATCACGGTGAAGCCATGGTGAATGAATGACAATGTTGCGTGGGGTTGTTAAACTGGTGCAGAGACTCAGCAACCGTACGATCAAGAGATCGACGGTACTGATTTAATTTCCCATTGAGGATTAGTCCCACATTTAAAGTGAAAAACGTTTTGTATGGGTTTATATACACAACACTTTCCATGTCATATTGACGCATAGTGCAAGGGTATGGTGGGGACTTTGGGTGCTTGGAATTCACATGAATGTCACCATCTTGGAGCCTAAGACGACCTTGGTCAAAGAAACTACGACCAATGAACTGATATGTGTTATATAAATGTGGGGGGGGAATGCTCATATGAGTGACCATGGGGTTAGGAGAAGTTCATTATGTCAGTTGGTGGTGGTGAGACTGCCAACTTTATCATAGTTTTTGGCATAAAACGCCAAGTCTAGAGGATCACCAAGCATGCTATCAAGTTAATAAACCTTTGAATATTCAAAAATCATTATTGTTGTCGAATTTTTTGGCATACTTCCAATTGTGGAGGTTCACCAAAAACAAGTTAAAACCCTGCACAAACACCACAGATTTCACTGTCACGATTTTGGTAAAATGATAAAGAGAATGGTGAACGTGGATCGTATGAAGAAATTATAGAGGCTATTAAATCTCCACCATAACTGTCGAAAGGTTCACATGCTACCATTTTCAGATGTCCACCAAAGTTAATAAAACCCTGCAAAAATGCAAAGACAGGGACCTGTTAAAAGACATAGTTAAATAATTCTTGGTTAATCATGCATACATTAAAAAGATGAAACAAAATTGAATTGGAATGAGGACAATGTTATGTCAATCAAATAATAACTAAGGTTCTAATATAAAAACAAATATAAAATGTCAAGGATCATGGGAAAGGTGGATCACACGTAGAAGATGATGGCTTTGTTTGTGAAGTCTTTGAAGATCCAGAAACTGAAGATACATACGAAGATGGTGATGCCAACATAATGGATTTTGATGTTGAAGAAAACAGTGACACTGATGATGATGTTGATGAAGGGCATGGTGAAAAGGATGATCAGCTTCCAGCCTGGAAAGAAAAAAGACACAATGGATTAATAACTGTGTTATTAAAAATCAAAGGTTATTAGCCTGAAAATGAAGAGGTGTGATAGTTATGAAAATTTATGTAACTATAGAACACATATATTGTTTGGTGAAAAGGTGTGATGACATGCCTATATAATTGCTAAAGATCAGAAGCAGTAGGGTGTGTCTCTTGTTAAAGATAGAAGATTATATGAAAAAGAGATAGAGCAGAACAAATGAAGTTCAATGCTTGATAGAGAAGATTACCAGAGGACTGTATATATCATTGTCAGATTGTTGAACAAAGGATGGATGGGAGATGCTAGGGCAGGTTGGAGACTGCAAGGGAGTAGGTGCTTCCTTGTCAGTTGTAGATGACTAAATAGGGGGTTGAATCCTCCTACCAGTTGGAGCTAGTGAATAGGGGTGTGGGTTCATCCTGATTAGTGGGTGTTGATCTAAGAGGAAGAACATCTTCCTTCTATGTAACTTGTAAAACAAAATTTTGTAGTTAATAGAAAAGTGTTTGTGGTTTTCCCAATTTGGTTCCATGATAAAATATCATGTTAAAATATTGATTGCATTAACAAAAGAAAAATTGATAAAAATTATTGTGTCATTGATTCACCCCCCTCTCTCAGTGATAGGATTTGGTCCTTCAATATTGGCCAATACCGAGAGGGGGGTGAATCATTATTACTTCTTTTTCAATAACTTAATAAATTAAACTTATTAATCACAACAATTGATCAACAAGATGTATTGAAATAGAAATTAATTATAACAAACATAAAAAGTACAAGTTACAATTGTATGAGAGACATCAATCTCTCTTCTTTTGAGAACCAACTAAAGGAGACACCAATCCTCCATTTTAGAGAACCAACTCTAAGAAGCATCAACTCCCTGTTTTTAGAGCACCAACTCCCTATTTTTGTATAACCAACTCTAGGAAACACCAACTCCTTGTTTTAGAGCACCAACTCTAGGAAGCACCAAGTCCTTGTTGGCCCTCGACCAAGTTTTGAGGAAACGTTGGTCATATTTGGACCTCTTTTGGACTTTGAAAAATTGTTTGAAGAAGGAGCACCTAGACAGAGCTGAGATCACATATCTCACTTATTGTGCGGGCTATGTGGACCCAACAAGGGGTTCTTTAGGTTTTTTGTAATGTGCTATGGGATATTGGTCCACGAGTTCTCCCATGTTTAGGCCTTATTGTAAGAGATTGTAAAAGTATAAATAAGTAAGAATGTATTGTAGAAGAGTAGTTGGGAGTGGCTAAGTGCAAGTAGTTTGATTGACTTTGTGCTTGATAGAGAGTGGCTCTGTGCCTTGATCTAGTTTTGGAAGGAGGATCTGGTGCTCAGTGTGCATGTCTCATGTCTGGTGCGAAGCTTGACTCTGTGGCTTAGTGCATAGGAGTGAATGAATGTAAGATTTGAGCACATAATAAAGAAGGCGAAGCGGTTGGTGGACGTAGCCCCACATTGGGGTGAACAATGTATATCTTGTGTCTTTGGTTTGCTTTGTGCTATGTTGTTTATGTTATGAATATGTTCAGTGCCTTGATTATTATGTATGATAGATAGATATGTTATTTTTTAAGTGCTTTACTTGTGTTAAGGGTAAATGAATGTTAGATCTACTCAGTTCTAATTTCTCAGGATATATAATAATTTATGGTTACTGCACTAGATCCATATTTGGGTATGATCTATGATGTTAATAAATCTAATGAACTAATGAATCTCACCTTCTAAGTGTTAATAGAATACTCTGTGAAGTGTTGTTATCCCAGATCTATGTCCTAGCTTTGTTACAGACACCTGTGTCCTGTAACCCCCCCTGCTTCTACCTTGAGTGAGACCTTGCCTGCTTTGCAGGTGTTTCTGAAAGGGCCGATAGTTGTGGTTTTGTTGGTGCGTTGTGTTGGGCCTGTGATATGATCGATTTTATGATGTTAATTAGAGCCTTTTTGCTGAATGTGTATATGTGTTTTCATGTTTTGAAGAATTTTTTTAGAGATTTTGTGTCAAAACGCTATGATCCACACCATGTATGCATAATTCATGTTTTGCAATGATTTTGAGTTTAAATCAATATGTTTTTATGATCCCATGAGAATAATTCATGTTTTGTATGTCACAGGAAAAAATCACAGCTTATTTTTTCTTCCGACACTTAGTCTGGTACTCCATCCGACACTCAGTCCGGTACTCCATCCGGCACTCCGTCCTGCACAAACATGATGGGTGATTTGGCGGTTATGGTATTGATGGCTAGCGATGAGCGAATCAGAGACATGGGTTTTGCTCATGCTCGTGGCCTCCAACTATTGAACTCTTGGCAACTCGATTTGGGTTGTTATGTTGGGAGATTATTGGCTCGCCTCATTTCGGCAGTTAGGGCATCCTAAATGCAATTTACTATTTTTAGAGAGTGTTGACCCTTCCAATGGTCAATCTATTAGCTTGTAAAACTTATAAATACCACCTCAGTGGTCAGAAAATAATATAGAGTTAGAGACAAAGACAATTTTAGCTCTATTTTGCCATTTTCGTTTTGCCAAGACTGTGTAAAGACTGTGTTTTTAGTTTTAATGGTAAATTCGTGTTGTTGAAGTTTGTGGTGCACCTTTGAATAGTAAACACGACTTGTTGGGGGGCCCACCAATAGTCTGGGTGAATATCCTATGAGTTTGCTTGTAAATTAGATAACGTAGATGTCTTTTTATTTATTTTTTGTACATGAATTGTCATTTTCTTCTTTGTTGTATAAATTGTTGTTTGTGATTTAATTGGTTTAATTTAGTTTTGCAGGTTATTATGAGGAATCTTGTTAATATGAAAATGACTCTCTAGTTAGTAGAAGTAATCTTGCAAGCTTAGATACTAACCCCGTGTGTGATTAGATGGTAGATTAAAATTTCTTTATGTTGAAACAAAGTTTAAAATAGAGTTTAAAATAAAGTTTAAACCAGAGTTTTAATTCATGATTTCTTTGATAGGGCTTTTGTGGATGGATAGTGTTAGTTTTAGTTTTCATTGTTAGATTGCTTATCCAATTATTGTTTAGTTTTGTTTATCTATTTGTTATCTAGTTTACTCATTTCATTACTTGTCATATGCTAGAATAGTGTTTAATTTATGTTTATGAGTATTTTCTCTTTTTGCAAATTGAATTGTGAAATAGAATTAGTTTAGTTTACTTCATGCAATTTCTTTCTTAGATCTAGGTTGCCATTTCAATTCATAGTTAAATATTGAGTTTAGTGTAGTATGAGTTTTCTTAAGTAGTATAGAGTGCAATTAAAATTCATAAAATAGTAGCTTTATATTGTTAATGGTTAATGCATGATTAAATAATCACATGGATATGGAGGATAATTGATGTTGTTTCCATGATGACTAAGTTCTCACTAGATTGCCTAATTCACACTTTTCACTTTGTTATTGAAGTCAATATTGAGTTTATTCCTCTTGAATTATCTTTCATTGTTAAGTGCCATCGTGATATTATAAGACACCAGAGACATTCACACAACCATCAACACTATATTTGAGTTTTCATAGATTAGAAGATAGTTTTCCTTCATTCATAGCTTAGGAGATAGTTTCCTTGATTTTGTAGGATAGATAGTCTTTTTCTTTGGTAGGTTAAAGATTAATTTGCTTATCATAGATTAAAGATTAGTTGTTAAATCCTCTTGCTTTCAATTTAGAAGATTTCCTTTTGTAAATTAGAAGCAGTTGTGAAGTTTAATCTAAGAATAGAGTTCACTTGTTTCTTAGCTTAATTAGTTTCTTATTGATTAGTTTACTTTCTGTAGAAGTCAACCTAGGCTAGTTAGTTGTTTACTTGCTTTAATATAATAGTTGCTTGCTTGTTTATTTACTTGTTTTCATAGGATAGTTGCTTGTTGAATTTAAGTAGGTTAGTTAAAGTAGTTTGTTGTTGCTATTTCTTATTAGATGAATATTTTGTTTTTTCTTATTGTTATGATTCAATTAATTTTCTTTAAGTAGGGTTTTCATTTGCTTTCTTAGAACTATCCATAGATCCTTCGTCCAAAGGTTACTTATGTTACATAGTTTGAATTCCTTAGTAGGGTTTGATCATTAGTAGTTTTTTATTGAATAGATTAGCCCTTAGATAGCCACTTCCCTAGTTAGACTATACTACTAGCCCTTCTACCTTGGCATATATATTGCTAAAACTCTAAGTTTACTTACCCCAGGTTGACAATTTAATTGAGGGTTTTTAGTGTGTTTTTAGTGCATATAGAACACCCATCATTTTTTACGTTGTTGCCGGGGAGTTGTCTCGAGGTAGGAAATAGTTAGGAAATAGATCACTTCTAAACCTTAGCATTAGTTTGGTGGTGGGGGAACTTTAAGATGAGCGGTAAGTACCTTCACATATTCTATAGAAAGTTCCCCCAAACCCAATGATAGTTTTTCTTTTTCTTTTTGTTTTCTTTCACGAACAAACCTAGAGACCCAAAAGGTAGATACATTAAATATAAATCATACCTTTCAACCAATGTTCCTTTCGACCTTTTTGGGGGAAGGAACGTTCCACTCATAAACTTCGCAGACCGATACCGAACAACAAGAGCTAGCTCAACTCAAAGAGATAAATCAGTCTCTGAAGAGACCAAAACAGGGAGCACTATAGAACAAAAGTTGAATCATCAATAGTAGTGGGACATGAGGCAAGACCATTTGAGCCCTCTGTAGAACCAAACAACACAACCTTTTTTTCTTACCACCACCAGAAAAATGAATTTGAAGATGACCATTAGTTTGGAAGAACTCTCTCAAATCCTAGTATCAACCATGATCTCTTCTTCTCAGGAATAACACATCTTGACAATAGCCAAGAAATTGTCTACCTCTTTGGGAATAGTAGAATAATCAAGGTCCTATGAGATACAAAATGATTTTCCTTGCCAAAATGAGAAGGAAGATGAAAAATTATGGGCTATATCCAGTGGAGAGCAATCATTAAGACCTGATATTGAGAAGTTCTCAACATCCATCTAAACAGATCCTTTATGTGCTTCAGAATTCAATCATCCAGAAGAAGAGGATCTGCATAGCATGATGAAGCAGAGCGTAGAAATTACTGTTGATGAACATCAAGATTACATTGATTTTTTTTTTCAAGAGGTCATCAAGCCATAATATTATTCTCTTCTTCAACACCTTCTGATGCCAAAACAAGTAGGTTGGTTGGTTCTTCATATCTAGGTAATCACTATGGTAAATTTTTCATATATGGATATGAGTATTTTTCTTATCTTGCTCTGCACATGGTTACATTGGAAGAGTTATTACACTTGAATAAAGATTTTCCCTTTCTTTTTAGGTAGGGTAGGATAGTAAATAAAAGCTGCATGTTGTTAGTTTAGCTTAAAGTATAATGCAACCTCATTTTATATTTTATTTTAATAAAATAACTATGAGATACATGTTCCAGTGACTTGATCTCATTGATCTTATTAGTTTTTGATATTTTAGAGTGTGGTTTTTGAAAAATAGTCCTAGAGATTTCTACAGGTATTTATTTCACCAGGAGTAGACAATTTCAAGGAGATATAAAAGAAGAATTTTTCTTCAAAACATTTCTATACTTGAACCTTGTTGTCTGCTAAGCATCAAATGAATAATGAATTTCTCTAGTTAGCCATGTTTTTGCAAAAGATTTTCATCTTCTTTTTCTCAAGGCATCTTAAGAAGCAGTTTCTCTTGAAAACCTTCACCACTGTATAAGGAAGTGATACCATAACCATCAAGCTTAGAGGTCTCTCGTATAGTTTCCCAAGAAACCTAAGTAAGTAAGTAAAGTATATTTATTAAAGAGGAACAAGGAGGTCTGATTAGCGGTTAGTCATGGAAAAATCACAATAACTTACAAAAGAAGAAAGTGAGTTGAGCCTAGTGATATCTTTTCGTTCTTTCTCAATGGTACCATCCACTACACACTAAATATCTTGATCATATCATATCTTTAGATAGGCCACGTCCTCTTAAGTACCCCTTACATCAAGACAATCACTAAGGAATATAACAGAAAGTCATCCTCTAACATAACTACCATCCCAATATAGAAAAGAAAGAAAAAGTTGTTTTCAGAGATGTCCCCCCATGCTCTTGCATAAATAAATATTATACTAAAATATTAAAAGATGGAGGGCCAATCTTTGAGGGTGTAAGAGGATAACCTGTCGGGATACTAAATAGGTATGTTGGAAGCAGGTACTGGCCTATGGTATGAATAGGTAAATCCATCGGAGTATTGAACAGGCTTGCTGGCAGTGGGGCATTCTACCTAGCGAGGATGATAATCTGAAAAAATATAAATAATAAATTTAAACTTGTCCTTATGTATGGTCATACTTGTAGACAAAGATGACATGAAGTATGTATGGTTAAGATAAGGTTAATGAACTCATAAACTTTCCATTGGGAACTAAATCTGATACTATCTTGAAACTCTTTTGCCTACCTTTTCTTATCTATATATAGGATCTCTTATCCTATAGGTGGGGCCATCTTTTAACCGTCTCGTCAGACCAATATGTGAAATTTATCTCTGCACTTAACAAGATGTAAATCTTTGGCTATTGGGATAACAAACTAGTTTCCTATATTTTTTATCATGAGGTGTCACAATACTTAGGTGTGGGGGAGGGGTTCATGAGTTGACAAATGATAACATTGCCTAGAAGAAGTAAATATTTGTAAAAAGTTATTTTTGTTGTTTTCATAATACAGGCTATTATATCAACAATTATTTTATTTTTGAAATGCTAATTCCATGTTTGTTATAAACTATTGTACATTTCCTTAACATACCACTTAACTGTGTTATTTTCGTTACAAACTATTCATTATAGAGTTATGATTACATGCCTTATAAAATGCGAGATAGAGGAATGGATTGTGTGAGAACGATGGAAAAACAAATAATAATGGAACACTCTTATATTTCTCTACTCCTATTGACTCTATTCGTGATCTCTAAGGAATCAATTGCCTCAGCCAGAAATCTCCCAAGAATTGGTGACCGTTGGTTTAAACACCACCAGTTTCCAAGAGCAAGATATAACAAGGTTTTCAAACCCGAATTTCATAACATATCTAGAGCTAAGGGATACTCCAAAGAGTGGATAAAAGAGGAGCTAATCAACCCTCTCATGGTCATCACCAGATTGATTACATGTGAAGGTAGATATTATGTCTTTAAAGCCTATCAATTTCGATTATTATCTCACTTTCAATTCAATAAGCCATTGAATTTTCCCTTTTACTTCTTAAAGAGTCTTGAGAATATGTCTTCCCAAGTGAGGAAGAATGTAACCAATCCCCATAATAGCCTATTTCACCATGGCCTTATTAAACTACTTGTCTTAGCCGAGTTGGAAAAACAGGGGAAATGTGGGATGAGTTCATTTACCAATTTGCAAACCCTCATATTACAATCAAGACTAGCAAGAAGACTCTTGATATAGGGACTTTTACTCCACCCATACTCTCATGCTCAAGAAATTCCTTTACCGGACCAAAAGTCCAAGAAACTTGTTGATACCCCTGTAGCCTCATCGAGAAAGAAGACCAAGAAGCCTATTGCTAACCCCCCTCTAAAAATAGTAAATACCAAGAGTCCTATTTCTAATTCATGGCATGAGGACGTGCCATATCTTTAGTCTAGGGGGAGTTTCCTTAAGCACTTCCCATTTGTATAGCAAACCCATGAGAAAAGGAAGTAGGATTTCTGTCAAAATTCTATCATACTGTCTTTTTACAATGTCTTGGGATATTATATCAGTAGTTGTTTGTATTGGTATACTAAATTATATATTGTTGACATCATTGTGTGTGTTATAATATTGCTATGCATTTTTATTTTTATGCTATAGAAGATTGCTTATACTTAACTATTCTTTGTGACAAATACAAAACGATAAGAATTGCTAAATACTTACTACCATCTGTATTACAACCTTATGAAAAGAGGAACAATTGTTTGAATTGTTACAGATCGATGAAAGGAAATAAAAAATTCTCCTGTTCACCATGCCTACCAATACAAACCAATCCTTTTGTTATTATTTGTCATTTTTGTCATTTACCAGTGATCAAATTTACTCTTTCATGTGATTGATTAGGTTATTAGGTCAAATTGTTATATTTTCAAAATAAAATTCTTAAATACAATTTGACATATATTGGTTGTAAAATTGTCATTGGTGTGTCTAGGTGTCATTACTACTCCCTCCACTCATCCAAGGTCATAAATTTTCATCATGGTCATATCATCATTCCTTGTCATAAATTTTCAAATGATTGTCTTGGTCAAAGTTCTACTTCAAAATTGGTTTCTGAATTAAGGAAGATGAATTTGACAAACATGAAAGAGGTTTCTATCAATAATATAACAATAAACAAAAACCTCCTTCATTTTATACACAGGTGTTATTATTTGAGACAAATTCCCCAAATTTAGTTGTTATAGGAGGGTTCTGACCCATTTGGACAACTTGACTTCAAGTCTGTTTTTCAAAGGTTTGGAGAAGGCATTTGCAGTGCTTGATGGTTCCATTGTGTATCATACATCATACTATTTCCAAAAATACCACTTTCAGACAAAACATCCTCTAGGAACGCCTCCAAAAACCCTCTCAAAAACCACACTGCGTTTCTGCTGAGAGCACGCTACGCTTTTGTAATTTTTGAGTAACCAGCTTCAAGATTGGATTATGAACAAATGAGAAATTATTTTTGAAATATGGAGGAGTTTTGTATTCATAACATACCACAAAAAATAACCTCTCTCAATTTTTTAATATACATTCTGGTTTGGGATATATTCAATTCTCTTAGAGACCTAGTTTTTCAGAAAATAAAACACTATGTTTTTCCTGTTTTAGTCATGTTTTATTTTCGTGTTTTCCTAACAAATGGACGTGAATTTTTGAAACCCAAGAGACACTTTTATCAAGGAAATATTCAAAAGCAATAACCTCTCTCAGTTTCTGAATATGCATTATTGTTTGGGATATATTCAATTCTCTTAGAGGCCTAGTTTTTCAGAAAATAAAACACTCTGTTTTTCCTGTTTTAGTCATGTTTTCCTAACAACTAGAAGTGAAGTTTTGAAAACCAAGAGAGATTTTTATCAAGGACATATTCAAAAACAAAAATTTCTCTCAGGTTTTACATAGGATTTATTGTCTTGTAGTTACAGGTGTCACTTTGATACCTATTTTTCACAAGTTCGCCAGGCCATAATTGTTGCACTTCTGGGAAGTCACTTTTGGAAATAATTTTGTAGAGGTAAAATTGTTGTTTTGCATGGTTTAAAGGATCAAGGGTATAATATACATCTCAAGGCTTCCTCACATGTCATCAACAGCCTCCAAAAACTCCAAACCCTCCATTTCAAACTTAGAGAGCATGAAACACTGAGTCATCATTTACGCCATGATAACGTTGTCCTACAAGCCAAGATGAATTATCTACAACATTGGGTTGATGATATGTCTGCCACCAATAATAGTCTTTAAATGCAATTGAAACATCACAAAAGGCCCAAGACAAAATCCCCCAGGCAAGAGGGTTAAGCTTCTAAAGCTAATTCACCCCCTCCTTCACAAGTCTAGTCATGTTGGGTAATTCATTTTTGTTTGCAGTGGGACCTGCAAAATCTTAGGTGTGGGGGTAATGTTGGTCCTGTGATATGATCAATTTTACGATGTTAATTATATCCTTTTTTCCGAATGTGTATATCCGGTTTCATGTTTTGAAGAATATTTTGAAGAGATTTTGTGTCAAAACGCTATGATCCACACCAGGTATGCATAATTCATATTTTGCAATGATTTTGAGTTTAAATCAGTATGTTTTCATGATCCCAGGAGACTAATTCATGTTTTGTATGTCACAGGGAAAAATCGTAGCTTGTGTTTGCTTCCGACACTCAGTCTGGTACTCCATATGGCACTCAGTCCGATACTCCATCCGACACTCCGTCCAGCACAAAAACGATGTGGGATTTGGCAGTTATGGTATTGGTGGCTAGCGATGGGCGAATCAGAGACATGGGTTTTTCTCGTGCTCGTGGCCTTCAACTACTGAATTCTTGACAACTCAATTTGGGTTGTTATGTTGGGTGATTATTGTTTCGCCTCATTTTGGCAGTTAGGGCATCTTAAATGTAATTTACTATTTTTAGAGAGGGTCAACCCTTCTAGTGGTCGACCTCTCAGCTTGTAAAACTTATAAATACCACCTCAGTGGTCAGACAATAGTTAAGCAATAGAGAGTTAGAGACAAAGACAATTTTAGCTCTACTTTTCCATTTTCGTTTTGCCAAGACTGTGTAACGACTATGTTTTTAGTTTCAATGGTGAATTCGTGTTGTTGAAGTTCGTGGTGCACCTTTGAAGAGTAACCACGACTTTCTAGGGGGGCCACCAACAATCTGGGTGAATATCCTATGAGTTTTCTTGTAAATTAGATAGCATAGATGTATTTTTATTTATTTTCTGTACATGAATTGCCATTTTTCTTCTTTGTTGTATAAATTGTTGTTTTTTATTTAATTGGTTTAATTTAGTTTTGAAGGTTATTATGAGGAATCTTGTTAATATGCAAATGACTCTCTAGTTAGTAGAAGCAAGCTTGAAATCTTAGATACTAACCCCGTGTGTGATGAGATGGTATATTAGACTTTCTTTATGTTGAAATATAGTTTAAAATAGAGTTTAAAATAAAGTTTAAAACAGAGTTTTAATTCATGATTTCTTTGACAGGGCTTCGGTGGATGGATATTGTTAGTTTTAGTTTTCATTGTTAGATTGTGTATCCAATTACTGTTTTGTTTTGTTTATCTAGTTGTTAGCTAGTTTACTCATTTCATTACATGTCATATGCTAGAATAGTGTTTAATTTATGTTTATGAGTATTTTCTCTTTTTGCAAATTGAATTGTCAAATAAAACTAGTTTAGCTTACTTCATGCAATTTATTTCTTAGATCTAGGTTGCCATTTCAATTCATAGTTAAATATTGAGTTTAGTGTAGTATGAGTTTTCTTTAGTATAGAGTGCAATTAAAATTCATAGAATAGTAGCTTTATATTGTTAATGGTTAATGCATGATTAAATAATGACATGGATATGCAGGATAATTGATGTTGTTTCCATGATGGCTAAGTTCTCACTAGTTTGCCTAATTCACACTTTTCACTTTTATTTTGAATTAAATATCGAGTTTATTACTCTTGAATTATCTTTCACTGTTAAGTGCCATCGTGATATTATAATACACCGGAGACATTCACACAACCATCAACACTATATTTGAGTTTTGATAGATTAGAAGATAGTTTTGTTTCTTTCATAGCTTAGGAGATAGTTTCCTTGCTTTTGTAAGATAGATTGTTATTGGATAAATCCGTAAGTGCGGACACGAACCGATCTCCCTAAATCCACCTGGATCTAGAACAAACAGGACAGAATACTACTCTTTCCCTAGATCTAGCCTATCGAATGAACCAAGAGATAAAGGAATATGGACATACCTTATGAACGCTTTCCAAAGTCTCTGTTGTTCCAAGCTTCGCTCCGATGCTCTTGCTCCGTTCAGAT
>ML800757.1:138604-158196 GCA_009831015.1 Picea engelmannii
AGTCTTCCCAGTATTATCGAATGTCGGCATTGCCTCGGCCCATTTTGTGAAATAATCCACAGCTACAATGATGTAACCATGCCCCCCGGCCGAGTGAGGGTGACATGTCATAAAATCAATGCCCCATTTAGCAAAAGGACCTATGGAGACTACAGGATGAAGGGGAGAGGGATGTGACCAAATCTTCTGTTGATAGGTCTGACAGGCATGACACTTCTGAACAGCAATAATGAAATCATGGAACAAAGAAGGCCAGAAGTATCCTGCGCGTAAGATTTTCTGGGCAGTAGCATACCCAGACATATGACCACCACATGCCCCCGAGTGGCAGTCATTTAAAGCTTTCTCGGCTTCATCAAAGGTCAAACAATTTCGAAAGACAGAGTCAATGCCTCGACGGTAAAGAGTGTCGCCAAGAATAATGTAATGGCGAGCCTGATAACGTATCCGATGTCGGTCATTACTGGACAAAGCAGGCCGGAAAGTTTGAGTTTGGAGATATATAATGATATCTCCGTACCAAAGATCATTGGTACTTATAAGAAAAAGTGATTTGTCAGGTAATGAATCAATTTCTACATTTTCCGTGGCTGTGTGGGGAAAATCACAAATCAACTCAGCGAAAACCAATGACTTCTTCGATGTGGCGCGGTCGAATTCTAAATCAAACTCCTGGAGAATAACTATCCATTTGGAGTACTTGCCCCCTAGCAATTGACGTGTCAATATATGTTGCATGGGGTTACAATGCGAAATCACAGTAGTTTTCCTAGCAAGAATATAATGATGAAATCGTTGAACTACTTGGACAGCATCCAAGGCCAGCTTCTCGACATGTTGGTACTTAATTTCCATCGATGATAGACTTCTACTCAAGTAATAGATAACATGTTCGTCGTGGTTATCATCCTCTTGAACAAGGACCATGCCGATGGTATACTCAGACGCAGCTAGATAAAGAAAGTAATCTCGACTATAATCTGGAGGAAAAAGAAGAGGAGCTTTTGTAAGGGATAACTTTAGAGCTTCGAAAGCATTGTTGGCAACTTTGTCCCCAACAAACTCTGAATCTTTCTTTAAAAGACATGTGAAACCACGAGTAATCTCAGCGTAGTTCGGAATGAAACGATGAAGAAAGTTTGCTTTCCCCTGCAAACTTTGTAACTGGCGTAGCGAAGAAGGAGGAGGAAGATTGAGAATGGCCTCAACCTTGATTGGATCCACTCGAATCCCCTGTCGTGACACAATGAAACCAAGAAGACGGTCGGATTCTACGCAAAAGACACATTTATGCGGGTTGAGACGGATGTGATAGAACCGACAACGAATGAAAATAGATTGAAGATGGGTAGGGTGATCGACCCGGTGCAATGAATGAGCTGGTAAATCGTCCAAATAAGGTTGAACGATATGCTTGATATCATGGAATGCATAAGACATTGCACGTTGAAACGTGGCACCTGCGTTCTTCAGACCGAAAGGGAGTTTGCTGTAGGCAAAAGTACCCCAAGGACAAATAAAAGAAGTTTTATGTTGATCCTCGGGAGCGATATTAATCTGGTTGTAGCCGAAAAATCCATCCATGAGGGAAAAGATCTCACTACCGGCACAATCATCTACGATCTGGTCAACAAAAGGAGTCAGAAAGTTGTCTTTCGGACAGGCTTTATTTATGTCTCGATAATCAACACAGACACGTATGCTTCCACCTTTCTTATCGATCGGTACAGGGTTAGAAACCCATTCTGTCAAAGCCATGGGGTAAATAAAATCGGCTTTAAGAAGTTTTTCAACCTCGAGTTTAATAGCTGCCGATTTGCGTGGATGGACAGGACGGAGGCGCTGTTGTACTGGTTTGACACCAGGGTATGTTTTGATCTCATGCACAACGATAGACGGGTCGATACCTGGCATCTCTTCGTAACTCCAGGCAAAAATATCACGAAATTCCTTGAATAACGCAGTATAAACGATAATTTCCTCTGGAGAACACGAAGCTCCAATGTGAACATTTTCTACTATTCCAGGCTTCACTGAAATATCAACGGGAATCGTAGGATAAATATTACTTAGGTTCCCTTCTGCAAACACATCTCGTGTAGATCCAGGAACAGTCATTGTGACAACAACGGTCGACGGAGTCGAAATCCGTTGATAATTTTCCAGAGTATGTTGTTCCAGAAACAAAATGGAACGACGATGTCCATCGTCCCAAGGCGTATCAGCCATGACGGACATGATCATCTCGTCAGTGGGAAAGATAACACGGAAAGGATCAGGAGACAACTCCTCCGGAGAGAATGTAAAAGAGGTTGCCGATTGAATCGCTTGATAAGCAGACTCAATCGGACTTAACGACATAACGTTAAATAGTAGTTTTCTTATCATAGATTAAAGATTAGTTGTTAAATCCTCTTTCTTTCAATTTAGTAGATCTCCTTTTGTAAATTAGAAGTAGTTGTGAAGTTTAATCTAAGAATAGAGTTCACTTGTTTCTTATCTTAATTAGTTTCTTATTGATTAGTTTACTTGTTGTAGAAGTCATCCTAGGATAGTTAGTTGTTTACTTTCTTTAATAGAATAGTTTCTTGCTTGTTTATTTACTTCCTTTCATAGGATAGTTTCTTATTGAATTTAAGTAGGTTAGTTAAAGTAGTTTTTTGTTGCTATTGCTTATTAGATGAATAGTTTGCTTTTGCTTATTGTTATGATTCAGTTGATTTTCTTTCAGTAGGGTTTTCATTTTCTTTCTTAGAACTATCCATCGATCCTTCATCCAAAGGTTACTTAGGGTACATAGTTTGAATTCTTTAGTAGGGTTTGATCATTAGTAGTTTTTGTTTGAATAGATTAGCCCTTAGATAGTCACTTCCTTAGTTAGACTATACTACCAACCCTTCTACCTTGGCATATATATTGCTACAACTCTAAGTTTACTTACCCCTAGTTGACAATTTAATTAAGGGGTTTTAGTGTGTTTTTAGTGCATATAGAACACCCATCATGTTGTTAAGCATTGAACCCTGGGTCTACCCCTGTGCCAACACTCCCTTTTATAAACTTCAATCTATAGAAGACACCAATCCTCCCTTGCTCCTCCCTTCCACCCTTACTTCGTGAATATCTTCAACATTCTTCCTTGGACTTTGTTCCTGTTTTGATCTTTTAGATTGGACCACAGAGACACTTTCCTTCTTACCATTTTTCTCTGTTTATATAGTCTCTCAAGAGGTATATGATATTGAAACAATGTGTCTTTTTGCAAAAGAGATAATGAACGAATGTGTATTTTTAATAATAAAAAATTGCACCTCTTCATATAATTAACACAAATGCTCACTTTTCTGTTTATTAATTGATTTTAATTTAAAAAGGCATCTAAATCTGAAAGTTATTTTTCATATGATGATTCTGGAGTGATGGAAACAAATTTTAAAATTCTACAACATAGGTTTTGTGCATAATATTCCCAATTAGCCGACGTGTGAGCAGTTTCCCCATGAAATGTGCAAGGTGGACGATATAGGAGGTTCTCTGAAGGAAATTTTCCTAGATTTACTATTGCGACCACCTTATAAACTTTCAAAATGAAGCATCCACTTCAACAGTAGAGATTTGGTCACAGATCCACATTCCTTCTTTATCAGCAAGCTAACAATTTGGACTTGAAAATTATAAGAGTGGATTTTAAATGACGTCTTCGCTTCCACATCTGTGTTGACTCTAGTCAAATTTTCACATCAAAACCTATAGTGTGGAATTGCAGTGAGTTGCTCCACTCATTCTGTAGCATGGAGTTTCAGCATAAGAGTTGCAATGAGTTGAAACACTAATCTTGTAGCATGGAGTTGCAATGAGTTGCAACACTAATCTTGTAGCATGGAGTTACAACATGGGAGTTCCAGCGAGATGAGGCATTAATCTTGTAGCTTGGAGTTGTAGTGAGTTGCAACACTAATCTTGTAGCATGGAGCTGCAGTGAGTTTCAACACTTAATCTTGTAACATGATCCGACAATTTTTGAGACTTTGATCAAGTGATCTAAAGATCACAATGAGATATCTGATGATTTTTCTCACACCTTCTTGGAGGCAATTCTCATAAAAGATCTTATATGCCTTGAGAGACGATATTTTGGACTTGCTTTCATTCACTTGAAAATGGATAAAAATGATCTATAAATTTTATAACAATATTCCTCAAGGACTAAGTAATGAAGGATATGTGAAGTATCCCCCTTGTTGAGATTTTTATACCAAATCCTTGACACATGTTGTATTCTATTGAAGCACCATATTTGACCCTTTATTCTTGTATTTAGAGAACAATAAATTATTTTTGAGGTTTCATTGTAAAGGTATTCCAATGATATCTTCATGGAGTGGACAAGCCCTTCTCTTTTGTTCAATTTCTTATTTTGTAAATGGATGCAACTAACATAATTCAACATAACCTTTTGTTAGGATAATGATATGAATACATGAACATTAATCACATTAATCAAGTTCTCGGTGACCATATTGATCCTCTTTCCATCAATGCCAATATCATAACATCATGTCGAACATTAACCATATTGTCCCTCTTTGAAATCAATGCAGCACCATAACACCAGGTCCAACATTCTCCACCTTTGGAATTGATGGAAACAAAAGTAAAACAATCTTGCTCCCCCTGTGAATGTGTATTGTCTTCTTTTGAGTCCTTTGAGTTGAATCTTCCTATATTTATGCTTATTGTTTTGGACTTGTTTTACTATTTATCTCTCCCCCTTTGACATCAATGGAAGAAGGGACACTTATTTTCTCCCCCCGAGGTTATGCTCCCCTTGTCCATGCACTAGTTTTTTGATGAAGCTTGTGCAATTCAAAAATATAAGGACATGTATCTCATTCTCATAAACTAATCTAATAATTTTTTTTGCAAAACATTCATCTTCACTTAAGTCTATGTGACTCCCCCTGTCAAATATTATCCTTCTAGAATATACCCAGTTGTTGCTAGTTTTAGGAAATAATTTAAATTTCCAGAGCAACTACACCTTTTACAATGTATGTTAAATAAATGACCTACCAGAGTCTGCAGAAATGAACTTCAAATTTTGTCCCTTAGAAACTATTTTAAATTGGTCCTTTCATCTACGATTGTACTGCTGCCTCAAATAATTGAGACATGTTTTAGTCTGCCATGATTCTTAATCTATAATCCTCTTCTATCCAGGCTTCTTCAATGATGCACGATATATCCTTTAATTATGTTTTCCCTTAGCTTCCTTCAAGAGTGTGCCAATATTATACAAATGTTTCTCAAGAACTACCTTCTTTTGCTTCCAGACTACTCCCAATTTCTTCATGATACTAGTCATCTATTCACTCATTTATGACCCAAGAGCCTCTTCATTTTCGTTGTCTCCAATAGTGATATGTTTTAGTTTCCATACAATCATAGCTATCTTATTCACATTTAGATCTTGTTCATGCTCATATTTCTACTTAAGTAGAAGTAAATCTTGTATTAATGTTGGTGTCCTGTAGCTTCTCAAATCATGATTTTTTCTCAATAACCTCTTCATAAGTTTCTCATTATTTTGGGAATACCACCATCAAAGAGAATGTTGGTTTCTTTATGTTCCTTAGCAAGGTTCATATTCTTTTTAAACTTGAATCAATTTTTGAAGGTTTGATCACAATTCAGATTGGTCATTCATCTTTATGGACATATTTCAAGGAGTTGTCATACCAAAATATTCATAGTTGATTTTGAACAGTCTTCATAGGCCTTCCTTGATTATTCATACCAAACCAAGTTCTAAAGTGTCTTCCATTGACATTAGTTTCTAATTCCCAACAAATTTCAAGGGAATGGTCAAAATTTCTCATCATGTTTTGCTTCACATTTAGTTGATGATATTGGGATTGTAGTCAGTCCTTCAATCCATTCCTACGGTGGACCTTCAAGTATAGTCAAATAGTGCTTCAACTTGTTCTACTCCTGCCTTCAAACTCATCAAGAAAACCTTACAATCTGGATCATTTGAAAATTTCACAATTATTTGATCTCTCACCTTTGTAGAAACATCCTTTTGTACCATAAGTGCAATCTCTTCCCTTAAAGTATCAATCTTCATGTTGGTTTGAAATTAAACAATATTTATTTTACTCAAAATGCTCGAGTGCTTATAATACCTCATCTTGTTTGTGTTCTCCTTGTTATTTCCATTCCTTCTCCCGTTTAAGTAAATTATGAGATGTTTTAAACAACATGGGCATACATATTGTTCATAAGTTGAGGTATATTTTTGTATACAACCTCTACAGAATGGGTGTCCATGACATGCTAACTAGATCATCAGATTGATTATTACGAAGACTGCAAACAATTTTGTATTTGCTATACATTAATCAAATTCATTGTTTTGGTCATTTGCAAGTGACATGGAAGTTTCAGAATATACCACTAGATATGCATGATCTACTGTTTGGTGTAGTCATGTGAGAAGATCAAAATATATGAGCATAATTGTTGAGCAATGTTTCCGCAATTACATATGTATTAAACTATGATTGACTCTAAGTACACAAATCTTGATTTTGCAGCGTTATAGGTCTCTTGATCCGGGTTTGGAGTAGGCCTCATTCCTAGTAATTTTAGCCTCCAAATCGATGCAGCAAGAAGTCCAACGACCCTCTTAATAATCCAAATCATCACCTCATCTTTGTTGTTCCTATTCCACTGGGTTGTTTCTTATTTCTCATTGGTCATATCTCTTTTCTAATACTTTAATAATTGTTCAAAGTAAATTTTCCTTGGGCTCTAGTCAAGTTTTCCACTCAACGCTTCTTCCTTTCTTTTGTTCATGTTTTCTATTGAGGGGGAGTTTAGTAGATCATCAAAATAAAGTTGGAAACTTTCCAAGATCTTCATCACTCAATTCTACTAGTTGATCTTCTTTTGAGAGTTCATCAACATCATAATTGTTTTGTGTGCAATAAAAGCTTCTTCATCTTATTCTTTAGAATTTGTTTTTTGTATTCTTCTTTCATTGGCTAATGGACTATTGATTTGTAGGACATCATCAAAATCTACAATTGTGTCATATTCCCCTTTACGAAATCTCCTTTCTTGGGCTTGTTCCACTTCATATGAAAAACTATGATTTCCACATTCCTTATTAGGAACTTCACACATCATTTTATTATTATCAACTTCATCAATTTCAGGTGCAAGATTTTCATCATCTTCCTTGCTTTGTACTTCAGATTTTCCTCTCCATACTTTTGTGAGTCTTGGTCTATGAGATATTATTATATCACAATATCATGCAATCTACCCATAGTTATAAAAATCGTAACATTTAAAATCGTAACACTTCTTCCATAGGCTCCACAATTTGTTGTTTTATGATTGAAATTGTGATAAGAGTGGCAATTTCCAAAGAATATACCTTGATACCTAGGATTTATTAGTCTTGTTTGTGGAGTAGTCCTTGTTAGTCCTTGATTTCCATCTCTTATTTGAACATAATCATTTTTCCTATTGTTTTCTTCATTGACTTTTCTCAAGTTGGGTGCAATACTTTGAGGCTTTCCATCAATCTTCTTTTCTAATGATGCAAACTCTTTTTCTTCAACAATATGCTCCTTTTTATATCCAATTCTTTTCTTATCAATTTGGGAACCTTGGTACTTAAGAATTTTATTCAAAGTTCTTGAGATATTTTCAAACTTCATGTTAGTGTTCACTATCTTTTCCAACTCCAATTTTAGAGAGGCAATCTCCAGTTCCTTTTACTGGCAATTGTTTTCCTTCTCCTTGAGTAGTCTTCTCAAACATTCTTCAATTTTTCTTACCTCTTATTCCTAAATCACAAAACTTCCTTAAAAATCCAAGAGTGAGCTTAGTTTATCTTCTCTCTCTTCTAATTCCTTGCTTAGATAGGTAATTTTAAGATCTCTTGTTTGGAATATTTCATCCTTCTCCTTCAATTGACTTGTTAGATCCTCCTCAATTATGATTGCTTATTCCACTTGAATTTTTAGACTAGCAATGGTCCTTTCAACTTCTTCGTGAGCCTCATGTGTTTTTATTTTTGATTCTTCTAGTAGCTCTTCTAGCAATGAATTCTTCTTCTTGACCTCCTTGATTTCATAAAAACTACGCATTAGTTGTTCTTAAAAAACAATCTCTTCTTTGATTTCAGAATTTTTGTTTTTATTGGGATTCACCTATTCTTCACTTTGAAAATATTTGATGTAGGAGCATCATCAGGAAGCACACATGGAGAGACAACTCAGTGCTTTAGCGTTCCTTTGAATTATTTCAGAATCTTAACCACTGGTGTTTCCTACAAATCTTTTTGAAATGATTGAAAACTAAAGAAGATCAAACGCTTTGGAGCCGAGTGATCATGAATGATCTGTGAGTTTCACTCCTAGTCTTGAATGTAACAGAAATTAAGTAGCAGCTATTTTTTTCGAGAATACGAGTAGTCGGAGGGAACCCTAAGAACCCTCTAAGATAAATAGAAGTGTTGTACGCCTGAATGAGGCTGCTGCAAATTAGTAGGAGATTGTTGTGATTTAGTTGTTGTTGAGTTTATAGTTGTTGTTTTATCATAGTTGTAGCCATGTAATTTTGAATGACTATAACAGAGGAAAATTGATCCAATGCATGGTGTTGTTACTGTTTACAATTCCATGTTATTTTGTTTTCATGAATGAATGAGTTGTGTTGTTGAGTATACAAAACTGTGAATTGTTTAGATAAGTTTCATTTGTTCTCTTCATTGAGTTCATGCAAGGTGTGCATACAATCCGCAAGGAGTGCATTGACAGATTTTTTTTCGACTCAGAAGCTCAGGAGAGATAGCGCGAAATGTTCCCCTTGCAAGGAGTGCAAAGTGACCACTGCAAGGTGTGTGCAGTCGCCGCAAGAACTTAAGTCTTGCGTGAGAATCTATTGTAAGGAGTGACATAGTCTATTTCAATTCATAAACTCAAAAGAGATAGAATGAATTTTCTATTTACAAGGACTGCAAAGGGACTGCTGCAAAGCATGTATAGTCACCCGCAAGAAGCTAAGTCTTACATAAGAATCTGTTGCAAGGAGTGCACAAATCTGAAATTTGACTAAGTGTCGAAGTAACCCTCTAAGGAGTCAAAGGGTTCGAAGGATAAATCTCATGAGAGATGGCGGGATAAATATTCAAGGGAAATGAAGTTTTGAAGATTTCACGAATCATCGACTAAGATCCATTCAATAGGAAACAGGATCATTCTAGATCGTCAGATATGGGCAAGGTGCACGAGATTTAAGTCTCTTGAAACGAAAAGGAGAGCAGACTACCAAAGTCTCGAAGTGATTTGGGACCATCCATATTCAAGAGGGATAGGTGGTGCAACATCCACAACTCTGGAAGTTTGTGGATAAGGGGGAGGTGAAATTGTCGAATTAAATCCTGACCATTGATCGTTAGTGGGGTACGTGTCAACAGATATGAGGCTTCGATAAAAATCACTTCGAATATTTCAGTTGAGAATTGAAACTCCCAAAATTTGAATTCCGAAGTGAATCTGGACCGTTAGATCCAGAGGGACGTGTGGCGATGGATCGTGAGATTCGAGAAAAAGAAAGCATGGGGAAGTTGAGAGTTGAGATTTATTAACCCCGAAGGTCCGAAGCGAATCATAGTTGTCCAATTCAGGAGAACACATGACATAAATATGTGGACTCTGGGTAAAGACCCAAATTAAATCATAGCCATCCTATTAAGGATTACACGTGACGCAAATCTGTGAACTCTGGGTGAAGGCCCGAAGTGAATCTCAGTCGTTCGATTCAGGAGGACATGTGGCATAAATCCATGCACTTTGAGGGAAAGTGAGTGGGTAGGAGTTGAGAAACATGAAGTATGAAGACCCAAAGAAATCGTAGTCGTCGATCTGTGGGAGACACGTGTCAATAGATCATGAGCTCCATGTGAAAGCATTGCGGAGAAAGTAAGGTTTGAGAGTTGCAAACTCCAAAACCTGAATTGGTGAAGAAAATCACGATCGTTGATTTGAAAGGGACACATGTCAAAAGATCACAGAGATCCATGAAGGTGTGATCCAAAGAGAGGGAAGGAAAGGAGACAAATCTGAACCGTTTATTGAGAGGTTCCACCCGAGATCACAAGATCAACAGTCATGCAGGATTGCAGAGATAGAAAGTGCTCAGACTTTAAAAATTTGAGAGCAGGCCGCAATCGAAACCATAGTATTACAAAAGGGACGCATGATGGCTAGCAGTGAATTGTGGGAGAAAATCGGGTTGATCCCAAACCACTCTTGGTTTCTCCTTCAATTGTGTGTTTACACAAGGACATATCCCGAGGTCACATACGGGAGAGGGATAAAAGAAGAGGATCTAGCACCTGAACCTTGATAGTTCAGTAGAGTGAAGGGAGAGGTTGTGGGTGCCATCGAACCTGCACCAAAGGACTGAAAGGGCATGTGTTTAATTACAAGCGAGACCATTAAGTTTTCAGAGAGATATTTAGCTCCGAGAATCGAATATACTTGACCAGGAGGTCGAGCAACCCCGAGGGAGAATAGGGGGGATTTCATCAAGAGGTATCGGAGCCTTCTTTCGTCTATAGATTTTAGGCGAAGTAGAGAAAAAGGATATATTATGATACCATCACGTGGTATCATATCCTGAAATTGTTTTCAAGAAACGAAGAAGAGATCGAAGGTGTACTTTGTGTGTGAGAGACAGCCAACACAATACCACCAAGGAGACATGTGGAACCACCTTTATCCAATCGCGTTGTAGAAAGAGAAATGAGAGAGTTTCTTGCAAGATTAGAGGCAATGGAGGTAGCACATAGGAGGGAACCTGATGCTGGGGACATCAGTGATGCAGAGAGTGAAGAAGCAAAAGTTGAAGAAGTTGTAGGGGAAAATGTTACTGAAGAATGCTTGCTGAGAGAGGTTGTTAAACTAGGAGCTAGATCCAAGATAGATATCCCAATGTATGAAGGCAATTTGGATGTTGACGAGCTGTTGGATTGGATAAGATCCATGGAAAAATATTTTGACTATGAATATGTCGATGAGGAGAAAAAGGTGAGACACGTTGTCACCCGACTGAAAGGAAATGAAACATTGTGGTGGGATGAACTGCATGATGAGAGGAGAAGCAAAGGAAAACATAAGCTAAAGAATTTGGACAAAATGGTAGCCAAGCTAAAGGCTAAATTCATGCCCAAATATTATCAGATAAATCTATTCAGGAAGTTGCAAAACGTGAGACAGAAGGGACTGATAGTAAAAGAGTACATGAAGGAGTTCTATAAGATGAATATCAGGACTGGATAGTGAGAGAAGGATGAGGAAAAAGTTTCCAGTTATATAAATGGCCTAAGGTATGAAATCTAAGATGAGATTAGCATGATGTCAGTGAGGACATTAGATGATGCTTATCAGATTGCTCTGCAGGCAAAGGAGAAGTTGGCTAGGAAACAGAGTCAATGAAACTAAGGGAGAAGCCAAAACAAAGGCAAGGGAGTTTCCCACGATAAGACACATAAATCCAAAGGTGAGAGAGAGAAACCATACAGTCACTCAGAAAGAGGAGGAAGTTCTCGAGGAAGACAAGGTGGTGGAAGAAGTTCTTCTAGAGGAAGAGGAAGAAGGAGAGGAGGAGAAGTAAGGTGTTATGCATGTGGAAAGACAAGACACATGTCTTTGGAATGTCCCAAGAAAAATAAATAAGAAGGAGGTGAAGCTCACATTTCAGAAGCGTGGAAAAGGAATGTTGAAGTAGAAGGTGAAAAAGATGGAACATCCTTGATGTTGAGGAAGGTTCTCTTAAAACCAGAGGCAGAAATTGAAAATCCAGTGTAGAGAAACAATCTATTCAAGACAACTTGCAAGACTAAAGACAGATTATGCAATGTGATAATTGATAGTGGGAGAACTGAAAACCTACTATCCACATAGATGGTGGAGAAATTGGAGCTGGAGACAAATGCACATCCAAAGCCATATAAAGTCTCATGGTTGCAGAAAGGACACCAGGTAATGGTCACTAAACAATGCCTCGTTGAATTTAAGATAGGAGGATATAGAGATGAAATTTTGTGTGATGTAATTCCCATGGATGTATGTCATGTTTTTTTGGGAAGACCATGGAAGTTTGACAGAAATGTCATTCATGATGGGAGAAAAAATACTTACACCTTGGAGAGGAATGGTAGAAAACACATGTTGATGTCAATTGAGGAGAAGAAAGTAAAAGAAGAAGCCATAACAAGCATACTTCTCATGAGTGGGAAGGAACTCCTGAGAGAATTCAAGAAGGAACAAGAGATGAAGTTTGTTGTGGTGAGGAAACCCAGACTTGTCCTTACAATTACTTCGATGGATGATTTGCCTGAAGAAGTTTGGGTTTTTTTGGATAATTTTGATGACATAGTAGTGGATGAGCTTCCTAACTTGTTGCCACCCATCAGAAGTATCATCCATCATATTGATTTGATACCAGGAGAAAGTCTGCCAAACAAAGCAACATACAGATTGACACCTCAAGAGAATGAGGAGGTAAAGATCCAAGTCCATGATTTGTTAGACAAGGGTTTGGTCAGATCAAGATTGAGTCCATGCGCAGTGCCAACTGTGTTGATTCCAAAGAAGGATGGAGGGTGGAGAATGTGTACAGACTCGAGGGCCATTAACAAGATCACCATCAGGTATAGATTTCCTTTTCCAAGAATGGATGACTTAATGGATTGTTTAAGTGAAGAAAATTTCTTTCCTAAAATAGATTTGAAAAGTGGATATCACCAGATAAGGATGAGAGAAGGTGATGAGTGGAAAACAACCTTTAATACAAATGAAGGGTTGTATTAATGGCTTGTTATGCCATTTGTATTAACAAATGACCCAAGTACTTTTATGAGGTTGATGAATGAAATACTAAAAGATTTCATTGACAAGTTTGTGGTTGTATATATAGATGATATATTGGTATTTAGCAACACTAAAGAGGAGCATTTGAGACATATGACATTAGTGATGAGGAGACTATAGCATGAGAAGTTGTTGATAAATCTGAATAAGTCCTCTTTTATGAAGACATAACTCATTTACTTGGGTTTTTTTATCTCTTCAAATGAATTGAAGATGGATCCAGAGAATCTAAAAGCAATCAAAGAATGGCCATCACCAATGAGTATGTTTGAATTAAGAATCTCCCATGGATTAGCAAGTTTCTACAGGAAGTTCATTAGAGATTTCAGTGGAATTTGTTCATCGATGATGGATACAGTGAAGAAGAGGAACAAGTCTTTTAAATGGACAGAGGAGGCTGAGAGGAGCTTCAATATATTGAAGGAGAAGATAACAGAAATACCAATTATTGTCTTACCAAATTTTGGAAAAACATTTCAAGTGAGATGTGATGCAAGTGGAGTTGCAATTGTAGCAATCTTGAGCCAGGATAATATACTAGTTTCATATTCTAGTGAGAACTAAATGAGACAAAGAAAAATTACTCCACATATGATAAATAATTTTATGCCATAATTCAAGCCTTGAAGAAATGGAAGCACTACCTGGTTCCAAAGGAATTTGTCTTGTATAGCGATAACCAGGTTTTACAATTCATAACCAGATACGAAAATTTGAATTAGAGACATGCAAAGTGGATTGAGTTTATGCAGAATTTTACTTTTGTCATAAAACATATTTCTGGAAATGCTAACAAAGTTGTTGATGCATTGAGCAGGAGATGTATAATTCTATAGGAGTTTCAAGTGAAGACCTTAGGGTTTGAACACCTTAAGGAAATGTACAATGATGATCCAGACTTCAAGGAAGTATACAAAACATGTGAAAATCATGTGCTAAGAGACAGGAGCCAGTGTACAAAGTATATGATTCAAGAGGGATTGTTGTTCAAGGGAAATCAGTTGTGCATACCAAAATGATCAATGAGGGATAACCTTTTGAAGGAAAAGACTAGTGGAGGATTGGATGTACATTTAGGCCATGATAAAACATTTGCATAGTTGAGAAGTTCATACTACTGGCTAGGTATGAGAACATAAGTGATGAAGTTTGTGAACATATGTAGAATCTTCCAACATGCAAAAGGCAAAAGACATAACATTGGATTATATCAACCATTGCCAATAACAGAGAGGCCTTGGGATGCAATAAGCATGGATTCTGTGTTGGGACTTCCAAGAACACAAAGAGGATGTGATTCCATATTTGTGGTGGTGGGTAGATTTTCAAAAATGGCACACTTTATCCCATTCCAGAAGACCAGTTATGCAACACATGTCGCAAATTTATTTTTCAAGGAAGTTGTTCGACTTCATGGATTACCCAAAAGTATTGTCTCAAACAAAGATACCAAATTCATTGGTCATTTCTGGAGAACAATTTGGAAGAAGTTTGGGACAGAATTTTCCTTCATCTTAGCTTATCACCCTTAGACATATGGACAGACTGAGGTGGTGAACAAATGTTTGGGGAACTTATTGAGGAGTCTAGTCACTGAGCATCATAATCAGTGGGATAAGATTTTTCCACAAGCAGAATTTGCATACAATGACTCACCAAATAGGAGCACTGGAAAGAGCCCATTCCAAATACTATATGGAATGAAGCCAAGATGAGTAGCTAAGTTGAGAGAATTGGAACGGAGTGAGATCAGAAGCACTGGAGAAGAAGATTTTGTTGAAGAAATGTAGAAACTCCATAGCCAAATTAGAGAGAAATTGCAAAATTCAAGCCAAGAGTACAAGCACTGAGTTGATCAACATCACAGAGAGCTTCAATTTGAAGTAGGAGATCAGGTTCTGGCACATCTTAAGAAATAAAGGTTTCCAAGAGGAACACATAACAAGTTGAAGATGAATAATATAGGGCCATGTAGGATCTTAAGGAAGTTTGATGGAAATGCCTATGAGATTGAGCTGCCATATGATGTGGGCATATCGCCCATATTCAAAATATATGATTTTTATCCTTACAGGGAAGATGAAATAGAAATATCAAAATATCAGGAGAAGATTCAATGGGAAAAAAAAATGCCTATAGAAGAAAAACCACAGATGGAGAAGATCGTTGATCAGAGGATTGACAAGAAGACCAAGAGGAAGACCTATTTTGAATATTTGGTCAAATGGAAGGGACACCCGATAGAAGATGTCAGTTGGGAAAATGAAGCTAATATCCAGAAGCATGGAAAGTCAGTGTAGGAACTCATGGACAAGAATCCTTGAATTTTTGTTACGGGAATATGATGTAGGAGCATCGTCAGCAAGCACATGTGGAGAGACAACTCAACACCTTAGTACGCCTTTGAATTATTTCATAATCTTAATCGTTGGCGTTTCCTGCAAATATTTTTGAAATGATAAAAAACTAAAGTAGATCAAACACTTGGGAGCCGAGTGATCATGAATGATCTAGCAGTTTCACTCCTAGTCTTGAATGTAACAAACATTAAGTAGTATTTAGTTTTTTTAAGAAGACGAGTAGTCGGAGGGAACCCTAAAAACCCTCTGAGATAAATAGAAGTGTTGTATGCCCAAATGAGGCTGCTGCAAATTAGTAGGAGATTGTTGTGATTTAGTTGTTGCTGAGTTTCTAGTTGTTGTTTTATCATAGTTGTAGCCATTTACTTTTGAATGAATATAATAGAGGAAAATTGATCCAATGCATGGTGTTGTTACTATTTACAATTACATGTTATTTTGTTTTCATGAATGACTGAGTTGTGTTGTTTAGTATATGAAACTATGAAGTGTTTCGATACATTTCATTTGTTCTCTTTGTTGAATTCATGCAAGGTGTGCATACAGTCCGCAAGGAGCGCATTGACAAAGTCTGTTTCGACTCAGAAGCTTAGGAGAGATAGTGCAAAACTTTCCCTTTGCAAGGAGTGCAAAGTGACTACTGCAAGGTGTGTGCAGTCACCGCAAGAACTTAAGTCTTGCATGAGAATTTGTTGTAAGAAGTGACAAAGTAGGTTTCAATTCATTAACTCAGAATAGATAGCGTGAATTTTCCATTTACAAGGAGTGCAAAGGGACTGCTGCAAAGCATGCACAGTCGCCCACAAGAAGCTAAGTCTTGCGTAAGAATCTGTTGCAAGGAATCCACAGATCCGAAATTTGACTAAGTGTAGAAGTAACCCTCTAAGGAGTCAAAGGGTTCAAAGGAGAAATCTCATGAGAAATAGTGGGAAAAATATTCAAGGGAAATGAAGTTCTAAAGATTTCACGAATCATTGACTAAGATTCATTCAAGAGGAAGCAGGATCATTCAGGATCATCAGATCTGGGCAACGTGCGTGAGATTTATGTCTCTTGAAGCATGGAGGAGAGAGGACTTCCAAAGCCCCAAAGTCCTAAATTGATTTGGGACCGTCCATCCTCAACAAGGATAGGTGGCACAAGATCCACAACTTCGGAAGTTCGTGGATAAGGGGGAGGTGAAATTGTCGAAGTAAATCCTGACCATTGATCGTCAAGGGGGGTACGTGTCAACAAATCTGAGGCTTCAAGAAAAATCACTTCAAATATTTCAGTTGAGAATTGAAACTCCCGAAACCCAAATTCCGAAGTGAATCTGGACCATCATATCCAGAGGGATGCGTGGCGATGGATCATGAGCTCTGGGAAAAAGCGAGTGTGGGGAAGTTGAGAGTTGAGATTTCTGAAACCTAAAAGTCTGAAGAGAATCATATTTTTCCGATTCAGGAGAACACGTGGCATAAATCTGTGGAATCCAGGTAAAGACTAGAAGTAAATCATAGTCGTCCAATTAAGGAGGACACACGATGAAAATCCGTGGACTCCGGGTGAAGGCCCAAAGTGAATCTCAGTCCTCTGATTCATGAGGAAACATGGCATAAATACGTGCACTTCGAGGGAAAGTGAGTGGGTAGGAGTTGAGAAACCTGAAGTCCAAAGACTCAAAGAAATTGCATTCGTCGATCTGCGAGAGACACACGTCAATAGATCGTGAGCTCTGGGTGAAAGCATTGTGTAGAAAGCAAGGTTTGAGAGTTGAAAACTCTGAAACCCGAATTGGCAAAGCAAATCATGACCATTGATTTGAAAGGGACATGCCTCAATATATTGCGAAGATATAGGAAGGTGTGATCCGAAGAGAAGGAAGTAAAGGAGACATATCTGAACCATTGATCGATAGGTTCAACATGATATCATGAGATCAATGGCCACACAGGATTGCAGGGAGAGAAAGTGCTCGGACTTTAAAAATTTGAGAGCAGGCCGCAATCAAAACCACAATATTACGAAAGGGATGTGTGGTGGCTGATAGTGAATTGTGGGGAGAAAAGTCATTTGATCCCAAACCACTCTTGGTCGTGCCCACTATCGTGTGTTTACACGAGGACATAGCCTGAGGTCACATATGAGAGAGGGCTAATGGAAGCAGAGCTAGAGTCTGAACCTTGATAGTTCAACAGCGTGAAGGGAGAGGTTGTAGGTTCCATCAAACCTGCACCAAAGGACTGAAATGACATGTGTTTAATTACAAGTGAGACCATTAAGGTTTCAGAGAGTGATTCATCTTCAAGAATCGAAGATCCTTGACCAGGAGGTCAAGCATCCTTGAGGGAGAAGAGGGGGGCCTGCATCAATATTCAATATTGTTTTCATTCTCATTGGATGATTTGATCTCATCTTTTTCATCTAATTCTTCACTTGTTTTGATGACTTCCTCATCTATGTAAATATTTTTTAGCTTCTCCTAGATTTCTTTGGCTGAAGTACACTTTCCAATTTTGTTTTTCATAGACTCAGATAATCCTTCTAGGATGACATCCATTTCTAGTTTTTTATTTATTTTTAATTCTTTCTTCGCTGCAGAATTTGGTGGTATTTTTGGAGCGGTGTAACTAGAAACAATTGAATTCCAAACATCATATCCCATTTCCCCCTAAAATTTCTTCATTCTTATGCTCCATATTTCATAATTTGTTTCATTGAATAGGGGTGTTATGTCAAGGCATAGGACAAGTTTAAAATCCATGAGTGTTTATGAGGATTTACCTTCCAAAGATCAAACTATTTCTGAAGGAACATTCCTCTGATACCAATTGTTGAAATATTGGCCAATACTAAGGGGGGGGGTGAATCAATATTACTTCTTTTTCAATAATTTAATAAATTAAAAATTTTAATAACAACAATTGATCAACAATATGTATTGAAATAGAAATTAATTATAACAAAGATAAAAAGTACAATTTACAATTGTGTGAGAGACACCAATCTCTTTTATTTTGAGCACCAACTCAAGGAGACACCAATCCCCTGTTTTAGAGCACCAACTCTAGGAAGCATCAACTCCCTATTTTAGAGCACCAACTCCATGTTTTAGAACGCTAAATATAGGAAGCACTAACTCCATGTTTTTAGAGCACAAACTTTAGGAAGCATCAACTCTATGTTTTTAGAGCACCAACTCTAGGAAGCACCAACTCCCTATTATAAACTTCAATATGTAGAAGACACCAATCCTCCCTTGATCCTCCCTTCCACCCTTAATTTGTGAAATTCTTCATCATTCTTCCTTGGACTCTGTTCCTATTTCTATCTTCGAGATTTGGACCATAGAGACACTTTCCTTCTTACCATTTTTATTTGTTTATATAGTCTCTCAAGAGGTATATGATATTGAAACAATGTGTCTTTTTGTAAAAGAGAAAATGAACCAATGTGTCATTTTAATAATAAAACATTGCACCTCTTCATTTAATTAACATAAAATGCTGACATTTTTTTTATTAATTGATTTTAATTTAAAAAGGCATCAAAATCAGACAATGATTTTCATACAAAGATTATAGAGTGATGGAAACAAATTTTAAATTTGTATGACATGGGTTTTGTATAGAACATTCCCAATTAGCCAACAAGGTCATTGTTTCCCCAAAACATGTGTGAGGTGGATGGTACACGAGGTTATTTGAAGGAAATTTTCCCAGATGTACTACTGCAGCCCCCTTCTAAACTTTCCAAATGAATCATCCACTTCAACATCAAAGATTTGGTCACATATCCACATTCCTCCTTTATCAACAAGCTAACCAAATTGACTCCTTTAAAAGAGTGGATTTTAAATGACATCTTTGCTTCCACATATGTTTTGACTCTGGTCAAATTTTCATGTCCAATCATGTAGCGTGGAGTTGCAATGAGTTGCAACACTCATTCTATAGTGTGGAGTTGTAGCATAGGAGTTGCAACGTGTTGCAATACTAATCTTGTAGCATGGAGTTGTAGCGAGTTGAAACACTAATATTTTAGCATGGAGTTACAGTGTGGGAGTTGCGATACTAATATTGTAGCATGGAGTTGCAACGAGTTGCAGCACTATCTTGTAGCATGGATTTGCAGCGTGGGAGTTGCAACAAGTTGCAACACTTAATATTGTAGCATTATCCGACAATATTTTAGACTTTGATCCAATGATCTAACAATCACAATGAGATCTTTGATGATTTTTCTCTCACCTTCTTAGAGGCAATTCTCATAAAATATCATATATTCCTTGAGAGAT
>ML800758.1:0-18647 GCA_009831015.1 Picea engelmannii
GAAGAGATCTAAATGTGATTAGCAAGACATAATGAAACCCCCTTCAATTTAATTTTAACGAGCCCAAAGAAGGTAAGCTCGATAGTTTTTTCATTTTAAGAGAGTCTAAAAAAAATGTAATAGAACACTCCACTGGGGTACCTTTTTCGAAAATAGTCTAGTCAGTTTGAAAAAGGGGTAAACCAGCACCGAAAATACGTCTATTCAAAACCATGTTAATGAGTGTGACAAAGACAAGATCACTCAATAATCTTTTCAATTTTAAGGAGTTTGAAAAGAGATTAACTATGGACTCACTGCCTTTTTCTAGATTTAGTCTCCTTAGCTTGAAAAAGTATAAAATTTAATGAGGATAACTCTCTCGGTGAGATGAATCTCTCAAGGTGTACCTTTTTCCTCCATAATCTACAGGCCGAAAAAAGGGGTAAACTCATGCCAGTAGATGTTCTTCTGGACCAATTTAACGAGTGTGAAGGAACAAGGTCACTCGACGATCTTTTCAATTTTAGGGAATTTGAAAAAAGCTTAACTATGGACTCCGTGGGGGTTCCTTTTTCATAAATTTAGTCCCTCATGCCCGAAAAAAGGTTAAAGTTATACCTGAGAATGCTCTTGTAGCGAACCGAAGCTCCTAGAGTATACCTTTGTTTGTAAAATTGACCATCTAGACAAAAAAAAGGGGTAAACTACCATCGGACAGACGTGCCTTCAAATTTGAGTTTGGTGAGCGTGAAGGACAACAAGATCTCTCGACAATATTTCCATGTTTAGAGAGTCTGAAAAGGGCTTAAAAAAGACTCTAAGAATTTACTTTTCTCAGTTAATCCAGACAAGATTGAAAAACATAAATTTAGTCTCGTCGAATGTTGCCTTCGGATTTCAAAGCGAGATTGAAAGAAAACAAAGCATGCTCATTTTTTGGAGTCCCGAGGGTGAGGCCAAGAGTTATGATGCATCATACAAATGAGGCTCAATCTCGTAATCATGACAGGACTAACAAGGACTCTCGAGCAAGGATGCCAAAATGCAACAAGGATCTATCCAGGGCATCCATGTAAAGGTAGGATATACCACATAATCACGACACTTCTAAAACAACAAAGATGGTTCTGTGTTGCACTTCGATTGGATTGATCCTATGGCAAATCATAAAAGACAATGAGATGCAGAAAGTGGAGGTGGAATCCTAACTTATATGCAAAAGTTGGTAAAATGACTTTTGCCAAAGGACCTTTAAAAGTGACCCATCTCCCTCAAAAGTTACCAAACCAAAAGGCGAAGTGCATCGTAACATCCAATAAGAAACTCAAGAACCAAATTAAATGATTTTTAAGCTAGAAAAAATGACAAAAGGGTTCAAAAAAGTGGTAAAAAGGGCCAAAAAAGTCTACAAATAGAACTTGACAGCTCATTTTCACCATCGCAATTTGAAAATTAACTAGAAGGTAAAAAATACCCCTTTGGAAAAAAAGTTGAGTCTGGGAGCTTCAAAGGCCGAAACAAACTTTCGCTCGAACCAAGTAAGTATAAACTCATCCCTCTTGCATGTCAATTCTTCCTTTTAGCATTGTTTTTAGTTTGTTTTTTTGGGAGGCGCGCTCTCCTAAAAAAGGGAGGCCATACGTGTACGCGGGATGTCCAAGGACAACCCGCATATGTTCGTGGGCAGAAAATCTTCTCACGTAGATACATGACTGTGTCCAAAACAACCTGCGTACACCCTCAAAAGCATGGAAAAATAAAATATGCAAGAGCTAATTCCCCCTTTGAACTGTCATGGAGCAGGATGTATGTCCATTGGAGGGAGAGGGAACACAAGTAGATCGATATCTTGGTCGATGAGGACCCTGCTGCCCTTGCCACATTAAAACAATGTGGGCTATGGAAGTTCTACGAGTGTCCACTTATGAGGGCACAACCCAGGCTACTGAATGCCCTAGTGGATTACTGGCACCTAGACACAGAGGTGTTCATGATTGAGGGGTGTGGTTGACTCCAACGACTAAGGATATTGATCCAGATTATTTTCGGCACGAAATGAGAGAGGAGATATAATAAATAAATGCACAGAGATATCGTGGATATCCAATAATATAACATAAATGTATCAGATATGCAACAATAAACACAAAGATACAATAATACACAATTTCTATTATTGAAATAAATGTACAAAGCCTATAAAAATACAGAGTGAAAGACTCACTAGAATGGTGGCAACTTATCTCTGAGAAGAGATGTGACAGCTACTCTCATTCGCAAGAAGATAATTCTTACAATGAGGCTCTAAGGGCATTTTTTAGCATAAGTAAAATCCAAAACCCTAACCCCGGAAGATGAAAAGACAAAAGGTTTGTGGGCCCCAATGGGGGTAGTTGATACGTCAACTTCCCAGGGGCATAAATTTTGCATACGATCTCTATTTGGGGCACTCGATATCTCATTGGAAATATATATCTGAGGACTGCAACTTTTGGGTGAGAAACATTGATCTACAATCCATTTTTCTCCCCGTTTTCTCAAAAAACGTCGTTTAGGGCCTCAAAACGGCTCTGAAAGTTCAGGACCCAAAAAACTGCTAAAAATAGTAAATTACCCAAATTGCCAGAAAACTGTTTTGAGTTAGTTGGAGAAGGTGGGTGGCCATCAATATCCACCTAGATCAATCCTCCCTCCTTAGGAAGCAATGGTCTCCATTGTGTTGAGTTCCCGAGGGAGAGGGGAAAGCGATTGTTGAATCTGAATCTTGGTGAGATGCTTGCCTTGCTAGAGACGTCGAGCTACTTGGTTTGTTGAAGGTTTTCACGAACCTGTGGCTGGAAGGGTTGGACCTTTTTAACCAGTCTAGCTACACGAGATGATTGTGTGCAAAAGGAATCTGTGCGCTTTGCTACAACCTTGTCGACCTGCTTCTGTTGGATAGAATGTGCTTGGGGCGAGGCTGTAGCGATTGCAGTGTCCTTTTGTTCCCCTTTTGAACAGATTGTAAAGAAGATGAATTTTGCAGTATGAGATACTACCTTGTGGCATTGTTTAGGTGGGGTAGTAGTTGGAACTACCTCAGGTATTCTATAGAGATGAACCCCCAAAGTAACAATGACACTATGAGGTCGAGACTCATAAATAACATGGCACTTCCACATATATGGTTGGCCCTAGAGAACATCATAGACATTTAGTGGGGAAACATCACATAATACCTCATCCCTGAAGGGTTGGATGTCGTATGACAATCGACATTGCTGGCTGACACAAATATCTCGTCCTTGGCGAAACCACCCGATGCTGTATGGTTGCGGGTGTGGTGTTGTCGACAATCCCAACTGTTTGATGATCTCTGCTGAGATGATGTTCTTCTGGTTTCTGCTATCAACAATAAAATGCAGTGGGGTCCCCTTCACCCACATCTGTGAATGAAAAAGGCGCTCCCCCTCTTCTAGATCTGTTGGTTCTTCTGGTTGAATTGTTGCGGTCACGACAATAGTAGTGGGGTTTGCATCGATGATCTGTCTTTTACCAGTATTTTCAGAATCAGATTCTGAATTAGGGTTCGACTCCTTGTCTTTTATCTCGGCCACCAATGACTATTTGAGCGACATTCATCGGTGTTGTGCCAGGGGCTTTTGTGGAAATCGCACCATTTTCCGGTGTCCTTCTTTGTCTTTCTGTGACCCTTCTTTTCCTATGGCTTGGACTAGTTTTCGGAAGACTGTTTGTTAGGGATGTCTTTGTCATACTTTGGTTGTTGTGGATTTGCAGACTCGAACTCCTGTTTGTTTTGGTGCTTAAATTTCTGCTCGATTTTAACAGTATATCGATAGGCAACACCGAGCGATGAGATGTCCAGAAAATCCATTTCAGTTTGGATGTATCTGTGTAGAGCCCCACTTTGATACCCAGCTTGGTGCGCAAGGTATGGAAGGTATTGGTGAACTCTAGAACTACTTGGCCCCTCTCTTTCCGCAGTGTAGTCCATCTCATGTACTGGTCTTCATCATTTCCAACAGGGTAATACTGTTCCTTTACCGCATCCACAAAAAAAACTCAAGTGGGCTCGACCCCATATATTCCAGACTCCTCTTTGGAACTTTGATCCCAGTAAATTTCCCACCAATGTTTGACATGGGGGAGAGCCTTAAGGAGCACGAAGATGATCTTTTCTCTGTCGGAAAAATTGTGAACAGATAAATAACCTTCTAACATATTTAACCATTTATCTAGGGCATCTGCATCTATCTGACCTTCAAATATAGGAATATCAAAATTGACCTATACCTTAAAAGGAAAGGTGCCTCCAAAGTGGTTTCTTGATGAAGATGTGCCTGATTCTATCGGTAAGTGTTGAAGGATGTGGGAAAAATTCTCCATCATTTCGTCCCTCAGTCACATGAGAGCTTGCTCAAGCAACAGACTGATAAGATCGTCTGCTTTGTCATTTTTCTTTTCTTCTACCATTGAGGGTTTCTTGGTTGTGCGAGAGCGATTGTCTTTAAGAGAGACAAGCTTGAGACCTAACTTTCTATACTCGGACCTCGTCGGGGACATGCACTGAAAAAACGATCAAGAGCAGCCTGCTCTGATACCACTGATCCAGATTATTTTTGGAACGAAATGAGAGAGGAGATATAATAAAGAAATGCACAGAGATATCGCGGATATCCAATAATATAACATAAATGTATCAGAGATGCAACCATAAACACAGAGATACAGTAATACACAATTTCTATTAATGAAATAAATGTACAGAGACTGTAAAAATACAGAGTGAAGGACTAACTAGAATGGTGGTAGCTTATCTCTGAGAAGAGATGTGATGGCTACTCTCATTCGCAAGAAGATCATTCTTACAATGAGGCTCTAAGGGCCTTTTTTAACATAAGTAAAATCCAAAACCCTAACCTTGGAAGATGAAAAGACAAAAGGTTTGTGGGCCCCGATGAGGGTAGTTGATACATCAACTTCCCAGGGGCATAACTTTTGCATACGATCTCCGTTTGGGGCACTCGATAGCTTGTTGGAAAGATATATCTGAGGAATAAAACTTGTGGGTGAGAAACATCGATCTATGATCCATGCTGGTCCCTATTTTCTCAAAACATATCGTGTAGGGCCGCAAAACGGCTCTAGAAGTTCAGGACCCGAAAAATTGCTAAAAATAGTAAATTACCAAAATTGCCAGAAAATTGTTTTGAGCCAGTTGGAGAAGGTGGGTGGCCACCGATATCCACCTGGATTAGATATATATTTCTTGACCGGCCTCTTGAGGAGAGGGGAACCAGTCAACCTGCATACATTTCCCCTTGGGCCCTTCAACATCCCTGACTACATCGAGATGCACTGTGAGGCTGGCAGTGAGAAAGTAGGTTCTCAAGTGCCCATCAACAAGATCACCAATTTATCAATGAAGGTGATCCTATTTCTCATTATGCGGATCACTGGATCTGCGACCGTCCACCAGGCTTCCCGGGCGCACATGTATTGTGCAATGTAGTGCCTAGATGCACAAATTTTTGGCTGGAGTACGCCCATGCTCACTTGCATGAAGAGGCAACTTACAGATTTTCGCGAGCATAGAAACAAGAACTTCAGGTTCGATACCGTTTTGTGCTCGTTATTCTTTGAGAGGGTACCTAGTCTAAATCCCAGAGAGATAGTATGGGGGCATGTGGCCTCCTTCCCAGCGGTGTGTAGATGGGGAGCATTGTTGCAATGACAGGGGGGAGGAAGGACCATATAGGCCTTCAATGACAAATTATTTGACTGGTGAGCACGACAGATTCAAGCGATAGAGGACTACCCCTACGCTAGAATCAACTTTTCCAGAGATCCAAACATGCATGTACCTCCTGGAGAGGAACGAGGAGAGATAGGTACGTGTGTTTTAAAGTTATTAATTTTTAGTTTCTTTTATATATATCATTTTTTATATGTATCAGAGTATTGACAACTATGTATCTTTTATGTACAGATGTGGGACCAATGCGCCCGACAGACTTCTCGAGGATTAGGTGATGTCCTCGACTAGAGGTAGTACCAGCAGCAACAGGCGGACCAACAGCCGCAAGGGGACCTCCAGCTGGAGAGGCTGAGAGAGTTTTGAGACGGGTGGAGCAGAACCTCACCGCGATCACTCGTGTAGTTCCCATGGCTGAGATCGAGGATATCCCGCTATCCATGCAACCTCATGTAGTTGGGGTGCCACGGACATGGGCCCAATTCTTTTGGCGTTTGGAAAATGCCATCGTTCGCTATGATAGGGCCAATAGGCCCCGAGCTTAGATAGGATAGACTCATTATGTGCCGAGGGCACTCTTTTTGTATATTTTTTAAGGCATAAGCCTTGTGATGTATACCGGATTATTATTTTTGAGGCGTTCACGCCCACCTATGTACTCTGACACTTTTTGAGATATATATATATATATATATATATATATATATATATATATATTTACATCTTTTATGTCTAATGGATCACATTTCTTTACAAATGTATGTACATGTGTATGTGTGTGTTTCTTTTTTATGTGTGTGCAACATGCCAATCTAATACTTGATTACCTAGAGTATCTCTCACTTGATTTAATCTCCTAGGAACATGGGTATTCGTAATGTAATCAAAGCGACGTTCTAAGAGACGTACCCTAAGGAAACGTCGGTGTAAAGTAGGATCATAAACGCGATAAAATCCATTTAACTAGGACACAACCAACTGAGCATCTAAGTAGACCCGGAGGTGAGAGATACCATGAGACAAAGCGTCACAAAGCAATTCTATCACTGCGTTGTACTTGGCGACGTTGTTTGTGGCGTCCCCTAGACAGATACCTCTGTAAGATAGCAAATGGCCTTGAGGTGTGAAAATGACCCAAGCTGCGGAAGCAAGCCTCTTGAGGCATGAAAATGACCCAAGCTGTGGAAGCAAGCCTCTGAGTGTGTCGGCTAGCGCCATCTGCGAACTCAAAGAACACCTCTGATTCACTTGACATCTACCACAGTGAAAAATACGACATAAATAACGACACGTCCATAAAACAAAAAGACCAAAAACTGTATAAGAACTATACATATGTACAAGAAGTCACCCAAGCGACCAACCTACGAGTAATACTTCTTGAAGGTAGAGCCCATTTCTAGAATCCGCCAAAGCATTCCCCTCAAAGTAAACCAGACAATAAGCGCCCGTCTTTAAGACCTCTTTCACTATGAAAGGTACGAACCACATGGGTTTGAACTTGTCTGCCCCCAGGGGATCCTTATCTTGGTCGTAGACTAGGACAATGTCACCTTCGGAGAAAATCTGAGGACGAACGGACCGATCATATTGACACTTGACTCGTTTCTTGTGAGTCTCATTAGCCAAGGTTGCATCGCGGTGTTGGTCATCGAGTTGCTCGAGATATAATAGGCGTTTCTCAAGCGGTGAAGTGTCTGGCACTAACTCTAATACCAACTTTAAAGACGAGATTTGTCACTCTATAGGCAAGATTGCTTCTAGCCCGTAAACGAGTTGAAAAGGTGAGAAACCAGTGGCAGTCTTTACAAACTTTCGGTAGGCGCATAACAACGAGTACAACATCAAATGCCAATTTAACTTGGCACAATTGATCTTTCACTGCAGAATAGTCTTTAGGGTCTTAATCACAGCTTCCACCTGATCGCTCGCTTGTGGGTAGTAGGGTGATGAATGCTCTTGCCTCAATCCAAGATTTGATGTTAACTCAGACATCAGTTTGTTTTGGAAGTGACTGTCGTGGTCAATGACAATCTCCTTCGGGATGCCGAACCTTGCTACTATCTGGTTAAAAAGAAAGGAATCATTGTTTCTCCATCACTAGAGATATATATTGGAATTGTTTCAATGATACTTGCCATATTACCCTCGGTGTAAACTGCGTGCATAGCCAGAGGACTAACAGGACAAGGCTTTTCTTGAGTCATAGTCAACACAAATTCACCTGCCTCTATTCTTCTTAACTCCGAGAGGAAATAAGATCTGTGATGGAGATCATCCCAGGGTCTGTCTGGACTAATCAATGCCTCTATAATCACCTCATCAGAGGGAAAGACCAAGTCTAAAGAATCTATAGTGGCGAGGGAACCTTTAGCCCAAATAGAATCGAGAATTGGATCTAACTCCTGTGCGGGAGTCAAATCTAGGTCGGCCGAAGCTTGCTGGACAATATTCTACGCAACTTCTGCCATGGACAAGGGCATAGCCATGCCAAAATGTCTTATCCCTTCCATCGTAGTTGATGGGGAAGGAAGAGTCCACATATCGTGAAAGTAAGTCGTTCAGAAGGACAACACTTTAAAAATATTAGCCCTAGGTTGGTTGGGGGAAATCGATATAAGCTTGACATCACCAGAAGGAGTCAGTTAATTGAAAGTACCCATCAAGGGTGGGCACAAACCGACTCCTACGTTGATGACGTCGAGCTGAGGGTTGCAATCATCGGGACCATGGATGCCCCCAATGAAGGGTCAGGCCGGGAGAAGGACAATTGTTCAATGGTTACGATTCAACCCTCGTGTGGAAACAACAAGATCAGAAAAACTGTGGCAACCACTACATGCACTGCATAGGTCCAACTCCTTCCTAACATAAGGTTGTAGTCGAGAGGCGCATCAACCACTTCAACTTTGACACACACGGTCTTCCCTCCTAACTGCATGGGGAAAGAAGGGATGATTCCATGTGGTCTAAAAGAAAGACTGTCGAAATAAATAAGCAAAGTAGGTGACAGAGACAAAATGGGTTGGCCGATGGCCTTCCAACATACCAACGATGTCACACAGATCGAGGCATCATCATCAACTACCGTCTGGAAGATATTCTGGGTAAATATTTCGTGGGGTAAGCCACTACTATCTGAAAGACAACGTGGTAAGGGAAACGAGGTTTCAAGTCGGTTGTATCGAGAACGATCGTTCCCGGATTACAATTCTCTGCAGATCCCAAGGTGGATAATAGAGCCTTTCTCTGTGAAGGGAAGCTCTAGAGGACCTCCAAAGCAGACATCGCACAAGGGGTTTGTGAGAAATCCTCCACCATAGAGTAGTTATGGGAGGCCCTCGCGTTCGGATTATGAGAAGCTTTCTTGAACGCCCCTTTCAGGATGCGTGTCATTGTTTCTCCCATTGTCCTCTCGATTTGGAGAGGAACAAGTGGGTTTGTGGCTTCTTTACGCTTTTCGACAGATTTCAGAATTCTGTAATCATGTGCCTTGGTCGATATATAAGCGCTACCTTTCATCATATAAAAGTTTGCGACTGAGGGATTACTAGAAGACGCGGGGGGTCCCTGACTGCCCCTATCCGCGCTCGAAGAGGCTTGAGTCATAGTTTTCCCACATGGAAATGGGTTTGTTAGCACAACAGGATGTTGCTACACCAATAACTTCTGGGCCTCCGCAACTCAAGTGCATAGGTGAGTCAGATGGTCCTCCGTGCAAAGGTTACACAAATACTTCAACTTTCTCTTCTATGTGTTGCCCTTGCCAACATTGTTGTTTGGTTTCTTATCCCACTTACCCTTCTTATTTCGTTGTTATTTCTTCCCTTCAGGCTGTTGGTTGGCCTTCGGGTTCGTCGACTGCACACTATGTACGTCCGATATTTGGGTAGGGGGAGCAACCTTACTGGAGGTCTGGCTGACTGATGTCTATTGTATCGACAATTGTTGTAATTGATTTGACAAATGATCAGTGGACTTTCCTTGTGTTGGACCAACTATACCATTGGCATGTGGTCTAGACTTTTGTTTGGCCTTGTCATGGATGGACCGTGGCACATCTAGCAAAATATTATAGAATAAGCCAGACTGAGAGTATATTAGTTCGAGTTGTTGTGCTCTCATTATTGCCTCCTCCTCTGAAAACACTCCTGAAGTTGCAACGTCCTTGGATAATTGTGGTACGAAAGACTTCAGGAACCACTCCAGCAGGAAAGCCGGTGGGAACTGTACCTTAATAAAACTCTTCCGATGCTGCCATTCTCGGATGTGATTCTAGATATGATCAGACTTAGTCTGCTCAAAGTTGGCTAGCAACTCGGTGTCAACATCGTGTCTCATGTGTATTTGGAAATAGTTTAGGAAAACCATCGCCAAATCGCTTAAGTAAGAATATCTTGAGAGGTCGAGCTGGATGTACCACTTTGCAACACCCCTGATAAGAGTGCGTTGAAATAGGCGCAACTGTACGGAGTCTTCTCGCAACAAGTTTGACGAGCACCATAGGTGGAAAGTTGTCACATGATCACCTGGATCTTCGCCAGGCTTGCCTACGAACTTCATAATATTCGAGGACAACTTACTAAGCATTGAGGGCCAACGTGGATCATGTCAAATCAGGTCTTCAAGCAACCTTGACAAATCTAGCAGATGTAACGTTCCCAGAAATGGTAGTTTGGGTTGGGTACTATGTACAGGAAAAAGGGATCCCGGAGTTTGATTGGCACCAGGTTGCCCAGAAAAGTTGGTTTGTTGGCCAAGGTTCTGGTAGACCAACGTACAAAAACTGCGTTTGTTGGGATATCATCAGTTGATTCCCATAATTGGACGACGAGGGTTGGGCGAGGATTTCTCCTTGCATTGTGTTCCAAAGATTCTGGAAGGGGTTGTCCCCTACCGATCCGACGGGCATAGGTACTAACCCTTGCCCAGGGTTCCATTGACCATGGAAGGGGTTACCCCCGATCGACATCCCTTGTGAGGGAACTGATCCCTACCAGGGATTCCAAAGTCCTTGTGAGGAGAAAACTCATGTACTTTCCCTCTCTATAGGAATAATACACTGCACAGGATTTTGTTGTCCAAAACTAGAGTTGCCCTCGATCGAGATGACAACTGACGAAAAAGTGTTATTACCAAACACGTCGAACAAAGAGAACTGCATGGATCCCACCTGCATGGTGTAAGAAGAAGGTCCTATATTGCCTGCTCCAAACAAGTTGTAGTTTGTGTTCGACCCGACGGGTGGCTGGGAAGTGCTTCCGAGCGAGGGGGCAGAGGAGGTATATGACCCCCACCACAAAGGATAGCATTATAGGAGGCTGAGGTGACCCCAATGGACCCTTGCAACAGAGCATTCTAGCTCCTTGCCCCTAGACCCATGGTTTGTAGGGTGGAGTAGGTAATGATGGAGTTCGAATCAAAGTCGGGCATCCCATATGAAAATGGAGGGCCCATCACACTTTGTGTGAACAGAGCAATGGTCATCATTGATGATGGAATCGGACCACTGCCTGAAGTAGAGGGGGTCGAGACCATTATGGTACAGACCGACAAAGGTGGGTTAGGATGCAGAATACCCCCTATGGTGGCAGTTGTTAAGGGAGTATGAGGACTCCCTGATGAAGTAGCAACATTTGCTTCCATAGCTGCTTGTAAGACGCTCGCAAGGTGTTACCCTTAGAGGGACAACTTGTACCAAGATTTTCATCGACAAGTCAGTGATTGAAGGGTTAGCCGACCTGAGAGCTTCCGCTCCAAGGTCAGAAATAGTGAGTTCCTCCGCATTCGAGTAATATCCTCTCGGAGCTGGCTCGAGCAAAGTTTCCTGCTGCTTGGTCGCTTTGAATGACCGTTGCTGGTCAAGTCTTCGTCGTAACAATGGCGGTGGTTGCTCCAATGTAACCGGCGGTAGGCCCTGAAGCCTTCGGGACCGATGAAGCTATTGATCTTCCACCTTGTGAAAAGATCAACGACATAGTAAGGCTTTAACTAACATTTAAAACCAAACACACATTATAAAAGTTCTTATAAGATAAACCAAGCAAACCACTATCTAGTTGGAAGAACAGTTACACCAGCCAACACTAGAGTAACTTACCGGTGCAAGTGCAACTCAAACATGGAAGCACCCTCTGGGTATACTCTACAAAGTGTGACCCAACGTCTGTCGTAGGTACCACAGTATACCCCCATAGTCACATGTGTAAGTCCCTAGAATAAAAGCAACTAAGTTTCCAGCTCATGAACAATCATCGGGCAGGTACAGTCGACAGTCAGGTGCACCAAAATGAGCAAGATAACAAGTCTGAAACCCACCCAGGGTATCAAAAGAAAGTGGTTTGGAAGACAATTAAGGATCTTGAACATATTCGAGGTCCACGAAGCTCTATGGGCAAATGCAAGCGATAGTATCCCATGACAGATCCTCAATATGCGTTCCCCACTATGTTTAGTCTGACTTTGGAGGGGTTATCTCCGTTGCCTTTCCTCACGCGACCTCATGTTTAGCCCCTGTGTTAGAGGGGGGTCCCGGATAAATTTCACGTCACTGGACTTTTACACTCCCTAGCTCTGACTTCAATGTTTGTTTATAAGCCTTGAAGATTTTTCTCTCCAACCTAATTGAAGGCTCTAACCCTAAACTAGTTGATTGACCCTACAAACATAAAAGTCTAGTTAATTTTAAATTTAGCGTTAATTTTAAATGGCTTGTTTTAACTTAAAGGATATGGCAGTGAAACTAGTTATGTGTATAAGAGATGAAAAGAGGAGGAATAAATGAAACTGAAAGAAAAATTACTTCTAGTGAAAAATAAAGATTCACAACTAGCTCTTTGTAAGCAAATTTTTCGTAACTAATTCTTTTCAAGATATTTAAAAAGAAGACCTAAAACGAAATTTTGTTCGAATACGAGCTACTTAAGTTCTAAGAAATCAGTAAAGAACTTAAAAAATGAACTCTTTTTCCTTTCAAGTAAAATAACTAACCCTAACTACTTTACCAAACTAAACAATGAAAAATCTTCTTCTTTTTGGAAATGATTTAAACATGAAAAACTTGAAATAAATCTTTTTCTCTTTTCTTTAAAGCAAATGAAAGGGGGAAAAGAAAATATAATACAATATTGAAACTGACCTATGGCCCACTGGGGATCGCAGGGAGTCACTAAAGACACCAAATAGGTTGATCAACAAACTCAAAGACTGGCCTAAAACCCTTTCAAAAGTAAACATAAGAAATCTTCAAAAGACAAGCAAATTGACATCTAACCCAAGCTATGACTGTAAATACAGAGACACTGAACTCTGTCAAGAAACCCTGGGAAGTAAAACCTTAATCAGGGAAGAGGTTGATTGCCTCTTCTTAAAAAGAGTTTCTTGAAACAAGTACACTACTGATGCTTAAGAAACATGCGTATGTACGTGGGTTGTCTATATAGTAGGGCACGTATGTATGCGTGCTGACCCATAGCAGGGTGCGTACACCTTTGTTCTTCTTGGAAAAAATAAATAAAACAGACTGACTGATAGGGTAGGGAGAATTGGTATGGCACCAACAGGTGACCAAAATCCCTTAAAAGACTCATCAGACTCAAAAGAAACTTGAAAGGTACAAAAACCAATCAAACACCCAAAAAATCCCCTAAAACGCTAGAGGCTTCCCGAGTATGGTCGCTAGTTCTACTAGCGGGAAAAAACCCCCTATGGCTACACCAGGTTTTACAATGTAGGCAGATCAATAAACATTTAAAAGTCTTCTACTTCTCTAACTACCCCAAACATACCCCTGACTCATACAAGAAAATCAAAATGAGAAGGATCGGGTAACTGTACCTCTACTCCGCGTCTAATGATGATCCTCTCATGCTTGAAAGCTTCACTAATTGCATGCCTCCTCCCAAGGATGGATTGCATTCAAAGACAAACAAACATAAAGCTACAAGCATGTATTTCATATAGAAATAAGGGTTATTTGTTAGAATAAAAACATAATTAAAATGCAAACATTCCATACATCATGATTTGGGACAGGAAAAGTACTTCTTTTATTGATAATACAATGATCACTTACAACCAAAGCCGGATACTGCTCCACGAACTTGGTTCGGGCTCCTCTTCACCAATCTCCAAGTGCACCTCCGTATGGCTTCTCCTCTCAACCTTCTTCTTGGGAAGTATAATGGGTTTCTGATGGAGGAAGGAAGGCAAATTGGGGAATTCTGAGGCAATTCTCACAAAAAGGTTGCAAATGCTTGGGGCAAGCAGGGGATGTGAAACGGGCATAGTTTCACTGTTCTTATGTCTAGATGTGGAATGAGACCCCAACACCTCCTTTATATGAAAAAAATATGTTTATTCGGTTGGGTGACGGGCTATAAGCGGAGGATTAGTTGGGAAACTACCCAATAACTCGCAATCTCAATGAATTCCTCGCAACTTTTTATATTTTGCAACTTTTGCAAGTATACGCGGGCTGTAGTGGTGCAACATTCGTACGTACGCGAGTTGTAGTGGTGCAAAATTTGTACGTATGCGGGCTGTAGTTGTGCAACAAGCATATGTACATGGGCAGTAGTGGTGCAGGGCACGTACATGTTCAAAAAATGGGTTTTTAGAAGAGCAACTCAGTGATGGCTTGACAAAAAATGCAAGTAAGAGGGCCAAATGCCATGTATGCATGTGTAGGGAAATTTAGGGTTATAACAATGCATGTCTTTTCTTTACTGATAACCTAGGGTTTTATCAGAAACATATCATTATGAATTCTTCCCATCAAGCGTGACCATATGTCATATCTTGATTGTTTTACACAAAATACAAGGTATTTCTGTCACTATTTGGGCACCAAAATAATTAGTTTGACATAGATTGGCCATATATTTTGTAACTTAATCTCCAATAAGTCAAATTTAGTGCATGAGTAGAATGATAGATCAACAAAGGCGTTATTGCAATAGTAGTGGAATTAACAGTAAAAGAAATGTGGGAAGTTTACTCAGAAAATATTTACAAAAAATCAGGAGAAAACCTACTATGTACAATAATATATCACCTAAGTGATTAGGAGAAGTATCGTTTGAGCATCTATCTATTGACAGGTGTTATAGAAAAAATTTCCACACTCCATGCATCTTGCTCTAATGGCCTTCCATTTCCCTCCACATACCTCATTTCCCTTCACTTCAGAGCTAAAAATTCATATTTGTATACATGTACGCGACTTGACAAGTTATGTAGCATGTGTACATACATGGTCTTCAACATGACATCCCACGTACATTGGGTTTGGAACTCAAAAAATTAAAATTGCGTCGGGTTTCCATGCCATGTCACGAGATCTGTGATCCTTGACCTTCCATATACTGGAAACGCTCCGAGTCGACCTTTAAATTCCATTTGGAGGCTATAAATTGAGCTATATCCAAGCCTTGAAGATATGGAACACATCATAGAGAGAAAATATACTTAAGAGAAATTTCACCTCAAATGAGTCTACATCCCTTTGTCCTTGAAAGCCTGGACTTCTTGTGTTCAACCCCCAAGCTCTTCATATCTCGTGATGGAGAACCTCATTGAATCCTACATGTGAGCTTGCCTTTTTGTAGGATTGAAGTGGTTTTGTCTAGGTTTTTTTAATAGATTCCCCGCATCATATCACATGTTTGTGCCTCCAGTAGGTATATTCCATAACCGACATATAGGATAGGTACTCACCCCACTTTACATTTATGCATTGTTCTATGATCATGATTCATATTCCCTAGGTACGAACCCATTTGTTAGTGACACAAAACCTTCTTACTGCTATTAGAAGTGTCCTCATTAAGTGGTATAGACTCACCAAACATGGGTACCCTAGTTAGAACCCCTTTTTTCATTTGATGTCCATGCAGAAGTTACTCCATAGGATTGGGAGTTCCTTATACTCCCAATATGACTTTTTGTTTGAACCCCATTTTATTACTTAATATCATCCTGACTACTACTTATGGGACCCCCCCTCAAGTCTTGGTGAAGCTCTTTTACGACTCTTGAAAAAACGAAAAAGATTGTCAAGTGAACTTGTCTCTTTCACACTTGTTAAATGGTTTTGAAAGGACGTCTATTTGGTATAAGTTTAACCATTTTTCGGACCAAGTAGACTATTTACGAAAAAGGAACACTCTAGTCACCATTGGCTAGAAGAGTTCTCTTGGATATTATTTTATACTTTTTCGGGCCTAGGGGACTAAATCTACGAAAAATGACACTTTTCAAGTTAAGTTGTAATTGCATCCCATTATCCTACTTGCATTGTTGAGCCTATTGTCAGCTATCGCTTTATCATTATAAGTCCTTTTTCACCAACAATTCTCATCACTATCCAAGCAGTGCCTTTCATATATCCTTTGCAGCTTGAAACCCTTTCCCCATAGAGGAAACATCCCCCCGAGTGACACGCCCCACATGTGTTCCCTTACATTGAGAATTGGTATGTTCCATTGCTTGGAACTAGTTTCTTACTCGTGAAACCCATTTCCTCTCCTATATCATAACATTTCTTTGCCTATGAAAAAACAAAAAAAGACGGGTGGGAAAATAATATTATCTTCTATCAGTAGTAGCCGTGTCGCCTTTGAATAGAGCACAAACTCTTGAGTACATTTTCATCCAAGTTTTGGGTTTAGCATGACCTTAGGAAGATGACATCATTACTTAGAGTTTTATTCTCTGATTAGTTATTCTTCGAGTCCCTATGGAGAGTTTGTTGATGCCTCATGCGTCGCAAAATTTTGTCAATGATATGTGTTAATTATATGCTTCCTGAGTTATCAATATCTCTTATGCTCTTGTTCAAAGGAAGTATAAAGCATGTGTCGACCACTCCTAAAAAATCTTGACTTTGAATGTCATCCATACCCTCAGTATAGCTCAAAATCACATGAAGTTGTTGTCCTACCTTGCACCCCAGGCCTACTTTCATCATTGGTAGGTAACTTTGAACCCAACAGATGACATCTCCTCATTGGTTGTTGACTGGGGTGTTTCCCTTGTGTTTGATGGAAAGAACTTTATTCACACATTGGGATTCGTGCAATGTCTTGGATTCCATTATCCCTATTGGTGGTTTCCTTGACTTTATCAACAATTTTCCTTATTGGCTATTATTCAGAGGGTCTCTTTCATGCACTACTTGCATCTGGTGCATGCAAGAGACACTCATGGTTTTTGGTTCATGAACATCCTATTTGTCTGAGCTCCTCCTAATTATCAAGCTATTGATTTGTACCTCGTGTTGGATTATGAGAGATGACTTAATTCTCTCCTTTAAACAGGTCTCCTTCCATTGACTTCAACTCATCTATTCTGGAATCAAGATCTAGAATCCTTTGAGTACCTAGATGCTTGCAGTCATCAGTGGCAGGTTCTCCTGCCATCCACAGTTGGGAATACATCAATGTCTCTTGATCGATGGATTCTTCAAGTGTTTGACCTCAACACCCTTATTCACACTTGTTGAATGTACTCAATGCCTTGACACCTACTTTCATTATCAGTGGATTGTCTCATGTTTGTTAACGGTATATCTTAATGATCGAAAATCAAACAAAGTCTCATTTTGTTCAACTTCAACTCCTCTATTCACATAATGTAGACTTGGAGCTTCGGCGGATAGTGTAGAAGACCTCTAGTTTACAGTAGAAGCACCCCATATCTACTATTGTCTTTCATTACCAGTACCTATATGACTTCAGTGATCATGGAACATCAGATTGTACTCCATTGTACAGAGATATCTTCGGTTGATTTTGAGACTCGACTCCACTATGTCTTGTTCGTGACTATGACAACCTATGGAATATGTCCACTTTATATTGCCTCTTCATGGCCATGAAAAACTATTTGATATATATCCACATGGATCTACAGTGTAATTCAGATTGGAAACCATGTGTATAAAGTCATTATGAATTGCAATATTCTCATGAGTAACTAGTATTTCCAACTGAGTCTTCACTACTCCACTTCTAGGAATTATAATGTATTTCAACCATCGTAGATACTCCTCTGACCTCACACATTAGGGGGCATATGTTATAGAAATTTTTTCGACACTCCATGCATCTTGCTCTGATGGCCTTCCATTTCCCTCTGCATACCTCATTTCCCCTCACTCTAGAGCTAAAAATTCATATTTTTATACATGTATGCGATCTAACAGTTATGCAACATGTGTACATACATGGTCTGCTCCATTACAACTCACGTACATCGGGTTTGGCACTCAAAAAAATAAAATTCCGTTGGGTTTTGATTCCATGTCACGATATCTATGATCCTTGACCTTCCATATACTGGAAACGCTCTGAATCGACCCTTCAATTCCATTTGGAGGCTATAAATTGAGCTATATACAATCCTTGGAGACATGAAGCACATCATATAGAGGAAAGATACTTTGGAGAAATTTCACCTCAATTGAGTATTCCTTCCTTTGTCCTTGAAAGCTTGAACTTCTTGTGTTCATCCCCCAATCTATTCCTATCCCGAGATGGAGAACCTCATTGACTCCTACATGTGAGATTGCCTTTGTGGAGCATTGAAGTGGTGGAGGCCCAGCTGGAGGGACTTAGTTTCTCGGTTCTGATATGTGTCGTTACATAAGTTTGTCAACAATGTACTTCTTTGATTACATTGATAGAAATACTCTCTTCTCGTCCAATTGATATCTTGCAAATATTTATATTGCTTTCCATTGGCATATTTGTTATGTATGTTAATAGTGTTGATACTAAGAGGGGGGTGAATCAATATCAAGTACAATTTAAAACATTTTTCAACTTATACTTAAACCATTCAATTATATCCAATGAGAAATGAACAATAGTATAAGAGTTACACCAATACACCACAATACACCATGCAC
>ML800758.1:18697-36698 GCA_009831015.1 Picea engelmannii
CTGAAACTTTTACCAAAGGTACCTTGATATGTATTCTCAATACCATATCAATTTCACCATTTGAATCGTTCTAGAAAAAAAGTTATAGTGAAAATGGTAAGATGACCTGAAAATAACATACCTTAGAACACATCACCAAAAGACTTCATCCTGCCTTGAAATCCAACCTTCTTTACTTTTGATTTCCTTTGAAATTCGACTTGTATATAAAATTAATGTATAATGATATTTCCATTTATGTCACTTCCTTTTAACATTAGGGCCGACCTGACACTTTCTTATTTTGTAAGTCTTTTCTTTAATTATTTTCAGGGCCTACATGTACTTCCTTCTTCAATTCACTTTGTCATCTTCAAAAATTCATTTCTCCTCAACCATGAGGATCCACGTGACGTGGCACATGCCACCGGAAACAACATGATGTATAGTATCCATCCATGGGTGTTGTATTTGCATGTGCATTGTCCTTCATGTCCAAATACCTTCATCAATCTTGTGTCCAAAACCCATTACTAGGGTTGACATCAATGACAATAACCAATCTTCCAACAAATAGATTATGTTGATTTATAAGATAACATTATATATCAATACCACATGCTCGTGTATCCTGGTTTTTGAAGACAAGTTGCAGGTGTAAATCTTTGGGTCGCGTGCTCAACGATGATCTTCTTTGGATGTCCGTACGAGGTAGGGTTCTAGCCTTCTCTTGTTAGCATTTCATTTATACAACATACTTGAGATTAGAGTTGATTTCAGGTGTCATTTCGTCTGTTGTGGTTTTCCCCTAGACATAGAGAGATTTTCCTCGTAACAATAGAGAGCTCCTCCATGTCTCCCTCCAATGACACAAGTTTAAAAGTTCCTGACCCAATTTTCTGGTGGATCTGATATGGACCTAGCTAGAAGTTTTGAAACTTTGTGTGTTTTCATTTCATTTCGTTTGCTTTATCCCACTTAAGGACTAATCCAAAAAGATCTTTTAAATGACTATGGTTGAGTTATTATGCATGAATTGATTAACCATTTAGGAAGCTTAATGAAAGAGGAATAATATATGAGAAGTTATCACAACCATATGAACATGTACATAACTGAAATGAAGCATAAGAAAATAGAAAACAATAACACCAATGTGATAACGAAGTTCGACAATCTCGCCTACGTCTCCGGGCCTTTGTCTCAGTGGGTGAGGCTTTCTTATTTACGTTCAAAGCTCAATAAGTACATCGCAACAGTGCCAAAAGTTACAAAACTAATCTGGTCTTGTTCTACCAGAGTGTCAAAATCCAATAGAAGAAATGACACTCAAATCGGATGACTGGAGCTCCCATAAATGGCCCGCAAAGGTGTGCTCCTCAACAGCTTCCCTGCATAAAAATGGCTTTGGCTTGGCAATATTCAGTATAAACCTGCTCTGAATCTCCTCTCATGGCCTCAAGAAGGCCTGATTTGTATAGTTTTTAGGTTCATTTTGGGAATCCCAACTTCCCACAAAGATTTGGCCTCTTTTTTGGATCAAATCCCCCTCCAAAAGGCCAAAACATCTCCACAAATGCCCAATCTGGGCCAAACTATAGACAAAAATACTCACCTATGTATAAAAAATCAAATTTATCCCAAAAGGGTTGGGCACGCATGCTAACTTAGGGTCACATGGCATATAGGTGGCTAAGCGCCAACCCAAGGGCTTTGCGCTGGCCCCTAGCCCGAACAAATTGGTCATATGACGCAAATACATAGGAACACGCCCACATAATGCGCCTAGACCATGGTTCTAGCTCCGAAGTATATGGCGGGCAAGTGTTTAATCCATGCCCCCTTGTTGTAGTGTATCCCGATGGTAGTGTAGTGCTCTCTCAAGACTGTGGTCATATCAAACAATTAAATCCGCGGGCTGGGGCTTAACCCCAACCCCCTTCCTCCTCCAATTAACATTTATACACTTTATATAATATAAAGTGGGTTATATAAAATAAGCCCTAAAGTGGTGCGTTGGTAATCTGACATGTTCCTAAGTCCTTTCCTCTACCAACAAGTCATGTTGTCGAAACCCACTAGCTCCAAACATTTCTATACAACCATCAAATGATAGGGTGCCATGTGGTAGCCTAGTCTGGGCCACGTGGCACCTCTTCATTTGTTCGAAAAGTGCCACTTGTCAACATATGAATGGATCATTATCATCTACTCAGTCACCCAGTTGCTATGCTGCCATGTGTCTCAATGCTACGTCAGCATGATGATGTCATGCTGACGTCAACATTGACTTTTTGCTTCTTGACTTTTTACCTGATTGGGAAAACGATCGGAGTGCGATAACTCTCGCATACAATGTCCGTTTGAGGAAGTAAATATATGGCCGGAATCAGTGCGACGAATCGGTTGCAATGGAATTGGTTTCATCCGATTCTGAGAACTTTCATTTTTGAGCCTTTTCTGGATCTGAGGAGCCTCCTGGATCCGATTCTGGATCAAGGACGCAACGACCCAGTCACAATGGAATTGATTTCATCCGATTCCAATAAATTTCATTTTTGAGCCTTTTCTGGAACTGGGGAGCCTCTTGGATCCAATTGTGGATCAAGGACTACATTACCTTCTTGAAAGTTTTTATTGCCTAAAAATGACTTATCAAACTATCTCTTAATTATTTCTTGGTGTTGCATTAGGTTTCTTTTATCCTTTTCCCTTTCTTCTTCATTTTTCATGATCATATTTAATTTTTGTTGCATTACTAGGCATTCTTGATCTTGGACGGATTCAACAAGTTGTAATGATGGTAGAAAGGTGTGGGTAGGTAAAATGGCTTATTTCCCATAGACAAGGAAGAAAGGGGAATTCCCAAGAGAAGATTTGGGTGTTATTCGATAAGCCCATGGATCCTTGGGGAGATTTAAATGTCAATTTCTTTCGTGATTAGTTACAGTTATTTTCAAGATCTTGATTAGATTCTTATTAGTAGATTTTGGTAGCCCATTCCCTTGAGGAAAATAATTAGATAAATATTTAATTTTGTTGTTTCTTTCAAGAGAATACTCAGTTAATTTCAAAGAAGAAAAGTACTTGGCATTATCAAAAACCAAATATTTAGAAACACAAAATCTAATTATAATGAAAGTTTCAAGGAAAGATATCACCAGATTTTCATTGAGTATCTTCAGAGGGATTGCCTCAGTCCACCTAGTGAAATAATCTATTATTGTAATGATGCACTTGTGTAATTGAGAGGAATTTGGATTAATTTCCCCTATCACATATAAACCCCATTGTTGGAATGGACATTCAATGGTAATAGGATGAAGGGGAAAAGTAAGCATCTTTTCTTTTCCAGCTGAGCTTTGTCATTCCTGACATTTTTTGGCATAAGCATGAGAATCTTTAAAAAAGGCAGGCCAGTAGTAGCCAACTCTTAGGACTTTGTGTTGTGGTATCTCCCCCAAAATGTCCTCTAGCTAGACCATCATGTAGCTCAACAAGAACCTTATCAACATCTTCTTTCTCAAGGCATATTAACATAATTCCATCATAGTTTTTCCTGAACATATTTCCTTCGATGAGCTAGTATTGGGATAACTTAAGCCTAAGTGTCATCTTCTTCTTATGTTCCATGTAATGTGGTGCTGATATATGGGTTAAATAATACTTCATTTCATAATACCATTGGTCAATATTGACATGAATATATCATATTTCATTCTCAAGTAAGCTTTTCAAATGATTTGAAAGGAAATGTATGGTGTTTCTTACCTCTCTAATAACAATTTCAGAATTACTGAATACCTTGCTTTTCTTTGCTCCCAATTCTATTGTTTTTCTCAAGCCCTGAAGAAGGGCTTCATATTCTGCAGTATTATTTGTACATTGAAACTCAAGTTTGCATGCTAATAAAATTTTCTTGCCATTAGGGTCATTTAATATACAACCAACACCTCCACCTTCAAGAGACTCGGACCCATCGACAAATGAACTCCACATATTGGGATCTCTCTTCAGTTTGTTTATGGACTCAAAATTTTATTTATTTTATGAATTAGTGTGATTAGTGAAGTTAGCAAAAACCTCTAATCTATCTCCAAAAACTATGTTAGACTATACAAAATCATTATTAGTTTTATATTATATGTTACAGTGGGGCTCAACAATTTGAGTGCAATTAAGGATTTCAAATTGTGTGTTAGATTCTGCATGAGGAGAAGTCTCAGTTGTGTGGTTCCAAAAGAATGAATCATGAGAATAATTTCCCAAAAATGAATTATTAAACATAATGGGTTCATTGGGGTCATTCGATTCGGTTACCATATGTTTCACGTATCTTTCCCTATCAACTCTGATTTTGTTGGATTTTAGATTATATGGGAGCCATAAATGTGATCAATCAGTTGCAAAACATCCATTAAGTATTGTGGTCCAGTATCTGTTCATAAGCATACCATAGGTATCTAGTATATCCGCCACTATAATGTCATTATTCTAATGTGCTTTAGGGTTAGATGACATCCTTATTAAAAAAAATTTCAACTCACCAATTACCTTAACTCTGGTTATATCCAGTTGTAGGATTTGGATGTCAGATTCCTTAGGGTTGACATTAAATTTTTCACATACCTTGAATGGAATTACATTAGAAGAGGCACCTGAATACACCATGCAATTATGGACATTTCTATTGAAGATTTCAAAGGTCATTAAGAAAGGAGGGGTGGTAGACCTTGATCTGTGGCCATTCAGAGATGCATTTACAATTGATTGTCTGTTTTGTGCATTTTTTTCCATTGTGAAATTAGTTTTCCCTTTCCCATTTATTACCTCAACATTCGTTTGTGGAGCATTCTTGGGATTGTTTCCTTGCAGAGTTTTGATGAATTTTTCATGTATTTGGGGAAGCTTCATTAATTCAAACAAGGAAATATTTTCCTTAGTGCTTTTTAGATCTTCTAATAAATCATGATCTAATTTGGTTGGAGGAGTAGAAGGAGTGTTCTTTTTAGTTGCAACAAGGTTCTTTTGTGTATTGGGTCTTAATTTAGTGGAGTTAGAAGATTTGGGAGGATCGAAAGATGTAGATATACTTGCACTTCTTGTAATAAATGTATTTTGGGACATATGTACTTACTCTACACCCTCTTCTTCTCCTTGTCCATAAGAAATGTCCCAAAAGGAGTTAACTTTTTATTCTTCTGATTCATCAACCTCTTGGGATAGATCTTGTTGTTTTGTTCCCTCTCCTTCTTCTTCTTTAGGCTTAATTTTTTTTTTTTTTTCCCAAGACTGGAGAGATTGGACAATATATTCCATATTGATACCTTCTGTAGGAGAGGATTTGTCCTTGTTTGTTGGAGGAGTACTCTTGTCTTTCTTGGGTTCGAACTTGAAAATTTTCTTGGGGTTAGAAGATCCTTCCCTGGGGTTCCTTTTCAGGTCAATGATTTCATTAGATAGTTTTTTAACAATTCTCTAGAGGGATTCCATATCCATGGAATCAATATCTTTCTTATCTTATGAGGTTTAGGTCACAGTTGATTTAGTTTTAGGATTGACTTTGTCTTTAGAGGATTCAACTCCAAGGTTACCTTTCAGGCCTAACATGTTCTTTTCGACTTTTAGGGCTTCCTTAAAAGTTGCTTAGAGGGTAGCTTTCTCATCATTCTTGACAAACATTGCCATCAACACGGGGAGGGATAAAGTATAGAATTCAGTGGAAACATCTTCTGCAGGCTTGGAGGCTTGTGGAATGCTTTTCATTGAAGTGAGAAACCATTGATTGAAATATTTAATTTTTTCTTTAGATTCCATTTTAATCCTTAAAAGGTCTAAGACTAAAGTCGTTGGCATTTTTTCTTCCATGAACTTTTCAATAAAATCGGCTTCAAAAATTCTCCAACTAGTGATGGAAGCTTCTTCCAGAGAAAAGAACCACGTTGAAGCCTTATTTTCAAAAGTACAAGGGAACAACCTACAAATGAAGTCTTCATGTCAAACATTCATTAGTAACACCGCAAGCAATAATTTATTGATGTGGTCTTCGACATAGTCTTTTTTGTCAAGGTCAAATTTTGGTAGAAATTTCTCAAGATGTTTAGGCATGTCATGGAGTTGTCCAGGTACTACAACTGCGTCTGGGATCAACCAAGGTTGATAAGGTGGGGGGTTTTGATTATTTCCATCCATGGTTCGAGGACTACAAGGATTTTATTTTCCTTCTGATTCGACTTTTAAATCCGTCCAAAAGTTAGAGGTGTAGATTTAGGAGGTAACAAAGGTTTCCTAGCACCGCCTATGAGTAGGAAGTGTCTAATTCAAAGTTCGAAGATAGTGAAACTCCTTAGAGAGTTTGGGATAAACGATACTCGGGCGACCTGATGGTTGGGTTTTCCTCTTAATTCGAAGGGTTTTCAAAGAATAGGTCTTCCCTTGGGGAACTTTGTTGATCTTGGGGTCTCGAATTGTTAATTGGAGGATGACCAGTCTGTCTACTCCATTGTTATTTCAACACATGATCACAAGATTCTTTTATTATCATGTTGATTTAAGGTATTGTGTATCTTCGAGGGATCAGAGAAGAAAATATGGGTTCCAAATGAGTGGGGATTCAATGAGTAGACCCATGAGTTGGAGTATTCACTGAGTAGAGTGCAGGATGAGAAGCATGATCAGGTTCGTTCGAACGAGAATCAATAGGTTGAGCAGGTTTTGTAAGCGAAATAAAACAAGTAGGGTTTTATGTTTTCTTTGCAACCATTTAGTTCTATGGCCCTAATTCTAGCATCATTTTTGTTGACAGGTCCAAATGGATTGTCAAGCAAGTAAGGGAGAACACTTGATGGTAGGTCCCAATTAGACCTACTCTTGTTTGCGATGGCGTTTCTGACCAATATGTGGGCTTGGTTGCCACTCTAATTAATTATATAAACATGGATATGAGAACCAAATATTCTCAAATGAATTAAAGTCTAAAACTAAATTGACTAATGTTAACTACTTCTTGATCTAAATGCAAAACTATTATAATCCTATCCTGATTAGGAGCAAACTGGCTAAGGTTGAATACATTGAACGATAATATCATTTGAATTAGAAAGAATTCATATATTCAAAAGATAAATGATATAATAACAACATTACATACACATGTACAATTGGTTGCAATATGTTTCGATAACATTATGGTTGTATTCAATAGGAAACATGTGACAACATGAGCATACAAAAAAGATTATAGAAGTAATTCATACAACATAAAATATAACACTTAAATGTAATATAAATGCATTAAGAAAAGTCTTAAACACATTCACCAAGATCCCAAATCCCCAAAATTCCTCTTACTTTTCATTAATTTTGAAGTAATAGTATTGTTCGTCATATACAAAGTGCAAAAGTCCTTTTTACTATGTAGCCATTTCTTTTATAGAATAAGAAAACACTTTTCACATTCTGTAACTGTCATCCTGTCAGATGTCAGTTACAACTCTTTGTTTCATATTCCAAATTAAGACTTCACAAACTTACAAAATGATCAATGATAAAGGGAGTTAATTTCAATAATCAAATGGTCTTGGGTTGTTGTATTTTATCCCTATAATCTTTCCACAACTTGAAATCTTTCAAGATACTATTTATTATGTTTAGTTATGTATTCTCAAGATCTATCTCACCATCGCATATCAGGGTCACCACTTTTGTCTTCATGCTTTGCTCTGTTTGTTGTATGAAGTCTTGAATTAATGAGATTAATTTGACTAGCTTAATCAACCTTGTTTCTAGCATTTTTTTTATCAACTTCGTCTATTGCCTCTATAACTTTCTTCTTGAGATTCCTTCTTGTTTCTACATCTTCTATCATCGTTTGAGATGGCAATTATTTTTCCAAATCTGCCAGAGTGTCCATCCCGAACTATTCGAGTAAGTGATTTGATATTATCCATAATTTTGTGCAAGCCTTGTCGACTTCTTCCTCAGTGCTCTTGACATCACTTATGATAGACCTCCCATTATTTAGGAGCGTTCGGTCTTTGATTCTTTGTTTGGTTTTATATATTGGTAGGGTATTAGGTGGGTTACCATATAAATCTTGTTAATCTATAATCTTATCAAAGGCACTCTAAACCTTCTGATACTTTTCCTTTATATTTTTCATTTGCTGACCTAACTTAAGATGATTTGCCCTATTCTTCTGTATTTCATTCAATAAACCAAAGAACATTTTTTACATATCTCTAAGTTTTCATTGGCACAATTGGCCACTTCTCTAATTATTTCTATGACCACAATCCCCTTTCGATTTTCTTCTACAGTCTTCTTTAAAAGTTCATTTTTCTTGCATCAGTTGTTGAATTTGATATTCTATCTTCTCGTTATATGTGCTTATTTCTAATTGTTCTACTCGTAACCTCTTCACTTCTTGAGTATGTGTGGCCTTAAGTTTCTCTATATCTTCTTGATGCAACTTCTGGTTGATGTTATCCTTATGTTTAAATTTTACACATAATCTGTTCTCCTGCAACTACAATTCCTTTTATACTTCGTCTCTATGTAGTTTCTCTGCTAGACTGGCTTCCCTCTTGAATTCACTAGCCAAACTTTCCCTAATGGTGTTCATGGAAGCTTCAAGTTTAGCTACCATAGCTCTTGATATGTCAAGTGCTTACCTGATTTCATGGACTAACATTGCATTTGCACCAATGAATACATTAAGGACTCATGTTGTTTGTATAACATTTTCTTTCGGAATATGACATGCCTTCCATTTGATAATCCTTTCATAAGAATATTGTTTTGAGCCTTGTTCTCCTCTTTTCCTCCTGGTTGTTATTTTTTCAATGGCCTTGGTATTATGGTTGTAATAGTTTCTCTTACAACCACTACAACACCTTCTACTCCAATTCTTGGAGAGGTAAATGATAGTTTACCTCGTATCACTGGTAGAGGAATGCATTCTTCTAAGGGAATAATGACCATACTTGTGTTGGGGTTTGTCACTACAGTTCCATTCAATTGTTCTGGTTCCTTTGCTAATGATGTAGTTGCCTTTCTCTTCTCCTCTTCCTCTTTCTTCCTCATCTCTTCAACTTGAACTACTAACTTTTCTTGTTCTTCGTTTGCTATAGTTTCATCCTTTATTTTTGTGTTGTTTGTTTCCCCTTTGGTAWCCTTCTATGMGGTTTGGCCTTTATCTTTGTTTTTGTTCAGTTTGGCTTGTTTCTTCTCCAATTATGCTATTTTTCTTTGTTGATATTTCTCCTCTGCTTCGTCAGTCTTTCTTTCCCTCTCCTCAACTTTCCRTCTTTGTTCTCTTTCTTTGGCTTCTTGCTTCTCCTTATCCTATTGGAGMAAATCCTTGAATTGTTCTTTTATCATAATCCTCTCTTCATCCTCCTCCTTTTGGAGTTTATCTTTGGTTAAKTCACTCGGTAGCCTATCTAATTCTTCATYGAAAAATATAGCCTCCTTGAGGAGGTCTTCAACAAAATTAGCTTGATGAACAACTTGTTAGGCAATCTTGACTACTTTTATATGTTCATATACTACAKTCTAGGGATCATGCCCTTTTATGCTTCTTGTGCATAAACATATGTCTCTTAAAGCTTTGGCTTCCTTTTCAGCATGAGGTTTGTTTGATAGAGTGTGCCTGCCTATATGGAGCGAGAATATTGGCCAATACCTTTTGTTCTTCTCCAATAAGTAGGCAGTGACTCCCTTCTCAATTGTTTGATAATGTATTTCTCTTTCCAATACGTTATTGGGCACATACTTTGGAAGTAGATGAGGTGGCCCGATAACTCCATATATTCTGACATAGGTATAGTACTTCTTTGTGTACCAGTCTCCAATTTCCCTTAAGGCATTGATAACCCCTTGAGATATTCTATGTGGATAAAATCCAAAAGATGGCTTTGTAAAAAGGGGCCAGAAAGTAATCACAAATGTTGTATATATGTTCTTTATAACTAACATCCCACAATTACGAACGGTATACTTGAATCAAGAGTTGGCTTGGGTCCCAACTTCAATTAAAATCAGAAAAGTTATGGGTGGTGTTATCACTCCAGGAAACTCTCCTAGGTTGTATCTCAGAGATGCCTGGTAACTTAACTAATCTTGCAATGGTTTAATCAAATGGATTAAGATGGAGAACTCACTCAAGCCTCACACACTCTAGACATCTACAAACATATTCAGATAGACAAGGATTTCAACCACAGATGTACAAAAGGTTTAATAGAAGATGAATATATGGAGAATACCTATTATACTAGCATAAACATATACAGAAGGCATATATGAATGGCCATATAAAATAAGTGAAATACTTGCAGATTATAATTTATGGATGTAATGACAAGTTGACAGTTATCATACATCAAATGAACATAAACAGATGAACATTATATTCCAATACAAGTATAGATAAGGGAGAATATGAAAGTCTGAACATAGATGGCAAAATAAGCTTATGTTCTGATATATATTCAAAAATTCTAAGGAATACAAAAGTATATAGTCTAGTCTCCAAAGTCGAACCTCTAGCCTATAAAATCGACAGGCTTTATGGCCTTTTACAAACAGTTTCAGATCCTGATAAATTGGATCCGAAATACTAATAATAGAAAAAACTCTTACAAAATCTTTCAAACAAAAAGTGGACCTAGTCCATTTCTAGAACTTGATTTGTCTTCAATCCCTTAAGTCTTCGACGGCTGCATGAAATTCTTTGATGCGTAAATCTAGGCTGATCTCTATCTTCGACAACTGGATGATCTCAAATTCAAATTTGTGAGGTGGCTGGAAAAGACAGAAATTTCTGGAAATATGTTGCTTAAAGATTGACATATATCTCTCAAATAAAAACATTTGTGCACAAATTGGAAGAGGATTTTGTAGATTGGTTTATTGTGAGAAAAAAACTGTCTCATATCTTTGAGATTCGTTTTCATTTTCCCGGGATCTGCATTTCGAAAACATGTGTCAAACAGGGAAATTCTGAGATCCAAAAATTAAGGCTTAGAGATGAATTCGATTCTCCCAATATATGACACCTGTAGGAAAACTGAGAGAGGTTATTGTCCTTTGACATGTTAGCAACAAAAACCTCCGCCCGTTTCTCAAAAATATTCTCCATTCGCTCATAATCATCATTTGAAAATGATGACTTAGCGCAGTAAAAACATGCTTTTCTGCACTTTCGGTGGCTAATTGACCCTTGAAAAACTGATTTAGCCACCGAAAGCCCTGACTTTCGGCGGCTCACAACACTATAATTTTCCCATTTAGCAACCGAAAACTAAAAATCAGTTTTTGTTCTATTTTATGAGGTGAAATCCTTATTTTATTGAATTGATATGATTATAAGCCTTTCTCATAAATTCCATGACTAAAAATACATCTTCTCTCTAAATCTATCTTGTAATGTGAAATCAAAATAATTAGCAAATCATTTTTGATCGCTAACATCTGGCTCCAACTGGGATGGAGACCTCCCTGCGAGGTTTCCAAGAACCACAGATCTAATTCCTTTCCTGGAAAAATAAAATCCATAACTTACTCTCTAGTATTCCATTGGGCATGGAATCAACATTCCATTGGGCATGGAGTCAACCATATCACTTCTTTCTGAAAATATTTCATGACTAAATGGATGACCTCTGTACATGTTCTAGACTACCTTTATTCAAACTGTTACATCTACTGCAAAAAAGAAATGCTCGAGCGACGAGTTTATTTTCTACCCTACTCTACACTAAACAACTGTACTGCCTCTTATCAAGTGAAATCATGCTTCCAATGAAGCCATGTAAGAAACTGTTTTACTGACATCATGCTTGATCTTGATCCCAAAAATATAAGAAACCATAATAAACAAAAATGCAATTTGAAAAGATGACAAAACTGTCCTTCTCCTGACAAAAATATTTTGATATTTAAGCTGCTCATAATCTCTAGATAATCAACAATGGGATCATAAAAACCACCAAGAAATACCTCTTCTTGTTGTTGTTCCAAATGACTGAAATGTTGTTGCTGGCTACCTTTATTGATCTCAATGTTGAATTTAGGTTGCTTGACATTTGTCGGAAAAACATGCATGATCAAGTGCTGATCTAAATTTTTCTGCTCCCCTTCACCATATTCTCGTGATTCGAATTTATCATGATGATGTGTTGGCCCATTACAGTTGACAATTTTTGAGAGAAAAGAAGAGGTATGTTCTTGCTCTTCTTCATCACTGTCTTCATAATGATCAAATGAAAAATGAGTTTTGAAAGATAAATTATGACAAAACTGTTGATTATTCTTTCCAACAATGATATTTTTGAAAGATGTGTCAAAACTAAAGAGATCTTCATTGGAATTTTGATCAACAGACTCATAGCTATCATCAACCACAACATGCATACATTTCTAATCATCTCTTTGCTAAAAAGTAGAAGTAGATGAGATTCCATTAGTCAACAAACCCTCATAAACTTTAAAATCTTCCTCCTCATCACTATATTTGTCAAATATGGGGATATCTGGATCAAATCCTAATAACAGAGATGAAGATGCTTTCATAGAATTATCAACAATATGATCTTGAAATAGATTTGGAAAAATGTAACCTTCTTCCTCATCATCATCAACATTTCCATCGAAATTTGAGACAAAAGATACATAAGGAGAAAGAGAGTCATCCTGATGTTCTAGCTGGAGATTAGATGGTTCCTGAAAATATTGTTTCTCATGGTAACTGCAGCTTTCCTTGGTCTGCAAATCTGAAAACTGAGAGCTACCCTTAGGATTTGCTGTAGATTCAACATTGTTACATGCTGATATAAAAATCTGCTGATCATTTTTCAAGTTTTCAAAAGGAATAATCTGATCTTCATGACAACCATATTTAATAGATGTATTTAATATAATGTCAAAAGAATCAATATGGTTATCATAATGTGGATCAACAAACCCTTGATCATGATGAGAGATACCTTCTGCTGCAACAAATTCTTCATGAATATTTGGATATTTGTTCAATAAATGGAAATCATGACAACATTCGGGATATAAAAGGTTAGCTGGAAATTGGTATTTACAAAACACATGGAAAGTAGCATGAAAATATGCCAAAGAGCTGATACTGGCAATAGGAAGCGACCAGTACCAATCATGAGAAATTCCCTCTAATGAAAAACTAAAAAGCTTAATTTGAACATCCTCATGTACAATTTCAAGCCGATGAATAAAGTCATGAAAATCCAGCAAGTGTTCAGCTGGTACTTCCCACTCTTCTCCTTGAAATATAGATATACTATGTTCCCATTCATCTCTACTAGGCACTGCATTAGGGTAACCGGAAATACTTGAGAAATCACAAAATGCATACCTCTTTGCTAAGATTTGGTTCATTTCATACCAGTGGAGTCGCCAACAGAGTTCAGAGCAATGGAGTCGCCATTGAATCCGACCTTCATGGAGTCGCCAGATAGATGATTACAACCAAGAAAATGTTCAGGCTTTGTCTATCATCAAAGCTGGATCTATGTCGTGTCCCAAGGAAGCTGAGCTTCAATCTCTGATCCCCAGCAACGATGCCAATTTGTTATCACTCCAGAAAACTCTCCTAGGATGTATCTCAGAGATGCCTGATAACTTAAATATTCTTGCAATGGTTTAATCAAATGGATCAAGATGGAAACTCACTCAAACCTCACACACTCTAGACATGTACGAACATATTCAAATAGACAAGGCTTTCAACCACAAATGTTCAGGAAGTTTAATAGAAGATGAATATATGGAGAATACCTATTATACTAGTAGAAAAATATACAGAGGGAATATATGAATGGCCAGATAAAATAAGTGAAATACTTGCAGATTATAATTTATGGATATAATGAAGAGTTGACAGTTATCATACATCAGATAAACATAAGCAGATGAACATTATATTCCAATACAAGTATAGATAAGAGAGAATATGAAAGTCTGAACATAGATGGCAAAAGAAGCTTATGTTCTGATATATATTCAAAAAGTCTAAGGAATGCAAAAGTATATAGTCCAGTCTCCAAAGTCAAACCTCTAGCCTATAAAATCGACAGGCTTTATAGCCTTTTACAAACAATTTCAGATCCTGAGAAATCAGATCTGAAATACTAGTAATAGAAAAAACTGTTACAAAATCTTTCAAACAAAAAGTGGATCTAGTCCACTTCTAGAATTGATTTGTCTTCAATCCCTTAAGTCTTCGACAGCTGCATGAAAGTCTCTGATGCGTAAATCTAGGCTGATCTCTATCTTTGACAGCTGGATGATCTCAAATTCGAATTTGTGAGGTGGCTGGAAAAGACAAAAATTTCTGGAAATATGCTGCTTAAATATTGACCTATATCTCTCAAATCAAAACATCCGTGCACAAACTGGAAGAGGATTTTGTATATTGGTTTGTTGTGAGCAAAAAATTCTCTCATATCTTTGAGATTCATTTTCATTTTCCCGAGATCTGCATTTCAAAAACATGTGTCAAACAGGGAAATTATGAGATCCAAAAATTAGGGCTTAGAGATGAATTTGATTATCCCAATCTATGACACTTGTAGGAAAACTGAGAGAGGTTATTATTCTTTGACATGTTAGCAACAAAAACCTCCACCCATTTCTCAAAACGATTCTCCAATTGCTCAGAATCATCATTTGAAAATGATGACTCAACGTAGTAAAAACAAGCTTTTTTGCACTTTCGGTGGCTAATTAGCCCTTGAAAAACTGATTTAACCACTGAAAGCCCTGACTTTTGGCGGCTCACAACACTGCAATTTTCCCATTTAGCCACCGAAAACTAAAAATCAGTTTTTGGTCTATTTTATGAGGTGAAATCCTTATTTTATTGAATTGATATGATTATAAGCCTTTCTCATAAATTCCATGACTAAAAATGCATCTTCTCTCTAAATCTATCTTGTAATGTGAAATCAAAATAATTATCAAATCATTTTTTATCGCTAACAGGTGGCACATATAGCATCAATCAAATACATTGTCATATAGAAGCCAAGGTTTTTCATACCTTGTGCTTCTCAAGCTCGACTGATGATGTTGAAGTCTAAAATGTTTTCCCAATTGAAAGCTTGTCCAATTTTGACCACTGTGTAAGCCATTAGAAACCACTCCATTCGGAAATGTGTATTGGTGTCTTCACCATACAATCTGCATATCATCGTATTCAACAACATGTACGGTCCCTTTAGGTACATTGCAAGAATATACTTTTTTCCTTCCTTGACTGGTCTTTCTTCTCCGACGAACCAATCTTCTATCAGCTCTTCGAAGTCTTTATGCTCGACTCTGAATTTATCTATAAATGATTCATCTAGGGACATTGTAGACTAAGGGGTCTTGTACCTGATTATGATGCCTTATGCCTTTATATATGCGATCAAAACCTTAGATTCCTTAAGTATGGTAGTTGTCTCCTTTTGCAGGTGGGTGAAGCACCAATGTGCAACATCATTATAAGGAAAACATACGGGGTGATCAACCACTGTGTGAATACTGCTCTTCCCGACATTCCTGTATTCATCAATATCTTCATCATTAGAAGGGTACTCTTCATTTTGGAGCATGTGATATGTTTCATGGTACCTCGCATAATGTTCTCTTCCATTGCAACAATTAGTGTTTGTAATGTTGATGGATTATGGACTAGTAATAGGGGCAGGCCCGATGGCCGCTTCGCTCTTTTCCCTCCTGGTTTGTACTCAAGACATTTCGTTATTTGTGTGTGGTGTAGGACACAAGACTAATTTTAATCTACTTTGAACTTGATTGCAGAAAGTATCGACTTCAAAACATATGAAATACATACCTATTCTTTAAGGATCCCATAATACACTTGTATTTACCCGACTTATCACAGTAGAAACGCTTAATCTATATTAGGTTCTTCAGGTAAGGTGATATTATAATTATGTCTTAACAACAATATTATATTTTTCAAATTTACCCGAACCCATGTGCAATCAATGTTAAGTGCATTACAACGCTGACCTAGTCAAAGATGTACGATCCTCTATTAATTTCCTTGAAAACAACTCTGTGTCTGTTACCATTAGCTTATCGTCGGGGGTAGGTTTCGATTTGAGAGGTTGAAAGGCCTTATGATCATATCATCATAGGGAAAGGTAAAGATGATCATTTGGAGGCATTTAAATGTAATGGCATCTTTTGATGACGATCACCCTTTGAATAATCTTATCTTTGAGAGATGTGCCAAAAGGCTCGGGTTATCAATTAGTTGGTAAGGTTTTGTGGTTTAATTTACTCATCTGAATTATGTCCCTTACTACCCTTCCCGTGCCTTTACTTTACTAACCTTGATGAGTTATGATATGTCGTGGGACCATGTGGAGGGTTGGCTTTACGAGGTTATATTGTCATTGATGGGAGATGGATTTTAGTAAGTTTATGGATTATGTAAAGGGTTGTCTCCACTACGATTTTGTACTTGATATCATTGTCATCAGAGGGTTTTATATATGGTATAAAGAGCAGTCTTATGGCATCCTTTGTTGACGAAAAGGTGTTCCTTGGAAAAGGCGCACTAGTGAGAGGGCGCTCGTACTATACCTAGGTAGGTAAGATGGGATACCTAGGGAGGCACCCATTGGGAATGTGGTTATGTATTATTAGTGGAGGCCATTCAATGTAAGGTGGACTAGGTCCACTATATATTCTACCTACTAGAATATTCCTTCTCTAGATTTTTCCTACGAGATAGAGAGAATGTTAAATAAGGAAGTGTAAGCAAGGTATTGAAGTATAATGAAGTATATTGTGATTGTAACAAGCAAGTATTGATTGAGTGTTATCCTTCCTTAAGGATTAATATATGGTGTTACCCTACCTCAAGGGTTTTGACTATTTCTTGTGTTGGATATTTGAAGAATATTTTGGTGTATTCTTGTTGAGATTAAGGGTTGTTTATGAAGTTATATTTGCAGATCTATTATGGTACTTAACATTTGGTATCATAGCACTTTCTTCGGCCACAAAAAAGGGGCATTTTTTTTTTCTATTGTTGTAGATTATTTTTTAGAAGACAATAGAGGGCCACGACATTCCGGGCAAATCCTGTACATTTTTTTTATGTAATTTGTAGAAATTGATTGTATATATGAGTTCCTCTTTGAAAAATAACCAATTTAAAAAAAAGAATCATCCAAAACAGATTCCGGGAAGTAAAGTTATCGACATTTTAAAAATATGTTATTTTTATGTTTTTTCCGTGGACGACCGCCCAATTTTATTGATTTATGTAGAATCTGGGGCCGACTTTTCCCAAAAAAATTACAAATCTGAGTTCCTCTCACAATTTCACCAATTTCAATTTTTTTTTTTTTTTATCTGAATTGAAACTCCGAATGTGAAGATATCACTGATTTAAAATCAACCATTTTTTGGGATTTCTGTGACGACGACGGGACTACGAAGCTCATAACTTTTGACAGGGTGCTAAGATTGCTACCAGATCGATGCCATTGGATAGAGTTTTTTAAGATTTTTCTTTTGTTGTTTCCAATGTCTAATCCCTTTCAACTCCTCATGGAAATTCAACGACAGATGGAACCCATCAAGGCAACATTTCAAGAGTTCAAAGTTGAATGAAAAGAGATCTATATTATGCACGCCATCATGGACAAATATAATCAAGAAGCATCTGCTTGGTATGATTTTGAGGCCAATTTTGATGATTGATATATGGATAGTTTTCATTTATGGGATGACAACCACTTCCATATTCTATTTGATGAATCTACTCCACCGCCTGTAGAGCCCATCCTAGAGAGTACACAAGAGCCCTCTCTGCATATTCTTCTTTAGTTTCATTATTCTCTAGTATTGGTGGATGAATTATTGGTTGATTCTTCGTATTTATACCCATGTGACCAATGTAGATCTATGGAGCATCAATTTCAGTTGGTTATTGAGTTTTGATATCTTCCACGTGGAGTTCACATTA
>ML800758.1:44790-76965 GCA_009831015.1 Picea engelmannii
CTTTGATAAGATTGAATGGCCCAAGAAAGAAGAATACCAACAACTCCTAGATGAATTCAAGAACAAATAAGTTGGGACAGTGAAAACATTAAAGAAAAATGAAGATGACGTACAAATCCGCCCGTCTCAGCAAGAAGTCTTTGCGGCAGAAGCCCACCCACCTCCCTCAGTACAATACACCAGGGTTGTTCAGGGAACGACCAAATACAAAGTCAGAAAGTATAAGGTGGGAGATATGGTATGGATGTGGGATACTCAGAAAGGAGAGCCAACTAATGTAAAAGGAAGCACACAGTCATGGCTTAGACCTTTCAAAGTAGGAATGGAATCAGTTGATAATTCAGACTACTTGTCCACTTTGGAAGGAAGAAGGCGCCCATTGCCTATCAGCGAGCACCTCCTCAAACCCCACCAAGGTGGTGGGACTTGACTCCACAGGTAAGTATAGGTAGGTAGGCATTTTCCGTGTATTATACCATTTGCATTTCATGATAGTTTGCTTCCTCACTTGCACATTGATTGTTTTATTTCAGTCATATACATATATATATTGTGGGGTGGCAATACCACCCCACCCTTGTTGTTGATGCCTTTTTCGAGTTTGAGCAGGTCTGCAGGTAATGTTAGAGATGTTGAGGTTCTCATGCACTCTACAGTGATCACATGTCACCGAGTTGGAGCTAGATGTTATCCTTGATTTCTAGGGATAACTAGGAGATCATGTCTCGAGGCCCACATGTCCTAGACATGGAGTACCGAGAGCAGGATTGACCTGAGCATGGCCCTGGAGGGCCCATCTTTCTTCTCCTTCATTAGACTTGTCTTGTCAGCAACAATAACATCCATCACCATCGGCTTGGACTTGAATCGAAGAAGACTCTTGCTTCATGAGGTAATTGGTCCAGGTATCATGGTATGTGTCATTTTTTTATCATTATAACCTTTAGATATATGCATCTTATTCCTTTTGTTTCTGACAACTGCTTGGATCTTAAATTGACCCGCTTGACCATGGTTGGGGGGATTGATAGGGTGCCCTAGCAAGCTTGTACCCATAGGTTTTGGTTTTCCACCGGGGGATTTCTAAAGAGCCATCGTCCACTCCCATCATATCATCAATTTTACATCTTATCTCTTCTCATCTGCTCCATTCCCCTAGTCTGGGCATTAGGATGATCTGTTTGTGGGGTTACACCTTATCTTATGGGAAGAAGGGGATAAATTCCCAGAAGGTAAAAGCAGTCGGTAAAAGATAAAATCCATAGAAAATGAAACCTAGAGATGCCTCACCCAGGGATCCCCGAGAAGGCAATAAAAATCCTCTCAACAAGAAAGAAGAGGGACTTGAAGAAAAATAACAAAACAAGACCTAGCCAAGAGGATAGGGGGTCTCATCGCGAGCCAACCTATTATGTTCATGGGTACCTAGCAGTATGACATTGTCATTATCTGGTTACCACACCAGGGAAGTGAACTTTGGTTGCATGGCCAAGGGAAAGGGGCTCTCATCACGAGCCAACCTTATCATCTCCGTGAAAGTGCTTGTGGGTAACACTGTCAGCTCTGGTCACCACGCCAAGGCAGTGTCCTCTATTTAGACCTTGAAATAAATAAGAAAAATCAATAAAGAAAAGAAATAATAAAGGAAATAAAGGGCTTGGAAAGAATTACATCCATGACAGGTACATCTCGCCTTCTACAAAGGCACCCACAGGTAATATCGTACATCCTTGTCTTTCACTCTACCCGTATGTCTGGACATCCCTTGACCACATCACCTCATTTTAAATGGCTTGGATGATATCCTCTGGAAACTTTCCTTTTCTTATGGATGCTGGCCCAATAGGGTATTTTGTCTTTTTCTTCGGCTTTGTATTGTAGGTCATTGTAATATCTTTGAGCTATTGACTGATATATTAGGGGTTTTATGCATATATTTGATAAAATTAATGATGAAACGTGATTGACATTGCTATGATCCTTGTGACTAATGAGCCCATGGAAGGTGAAGTTTTTGATGTGCAGGACCATGCCCGACGGACAGGTACTAGTTGGACCGGTACACATGGGGAGATGATTAACTTGGACCTCCATGGGGCTGAAGAGCCCATCAGATGGTTGTTGGGACCCCATCAAGGGCAGAGACAGGATAGCGATTGGTTGAGCTATTCCACATGAGAAGAAGAAGGACGTTCCATCCAGGACACTTTGGCTGAGACTAGCCCAGGGGGGTTGACCCTTCTTAGATGGAGTGTTTCCCTTTGATGACCAGGACGTCACCCAGGAGGCCTTGACGTCACCTTGAGCGTGTGGCAGTTTGACAGGACGGATGGCACGTGTGGCAGCTTGGAGGAGCCCAGGAAAGGCTAACGTTTGACTTCTGGATGTTGGACTAGCACCAAAAGGGCCTAACATCTCCCTCAAAGGGGCTTGACGTCTCACTTTTTTCTCATTTAGGTCTTTTACTTAGCATTTAATGTAAAAATAGTAAGATTTTTGTTTGTAGCCTTGTCAGCTATTTTTAATGACCTAATTTTAATTATAGGTCATGATACACTATATATTGAGGATGTTTTTCCCTCATTTGAACATAACACACAACTCACTCTCTTGTGAGGTCTGATTTTTGCGCCCTACTTGGGTATTTGGTCTTTTAAAGTGAGGTGCACTTGTTGATCGAAGGATTTTCTTGGCATGTTTGGCATTTCTCTTGAAGGAAGGTTTACAACTAGGGTTTTCATATGCTCTTCATCATGATATGTAAGTGTTTTTCTTGCAAAAATTCTTAATTGAATGGTTGTAGGTTTATATTCTTGCATTTACTTATAAATTTGTTGATTTTAAAACCTTAGGTGACAAGCACACAAGTAGGTCCTTGTTTCATGTCCCCTTAGAGAGAAATTTTCAGCCATTGAAGAAGGAAGAAAGAGCCTAGCCTTTTCTACACTCTTCTCACTTCTTCCCTTAAGCTAGCTTTGATTTTTAAAGGTTATAAAGAAGGTGACGTCCCAGGCCTAGGTTATCTACACCTAGGGTCGTCCATCTTCTAGGGTTTTAGTGATAGAGCCTTACCATTGCAACACTCTCCCTCACATGATCCTCTTGTTTTAACTCTTCTTATATGCTAGCTGTTTTGCCAAGTTTGACCTAAAGAAGGAGGAAAGAGCACGAGGCCTTGCTTAAGCAATACCGTAGTGAGCCTCTTTCCCCTAGGGTTTTGATTCTAGGGCCCTGCCATTGCAGCACTCTAGAACCCTTCCCTCTTGTCTTTAGCCTATTACTCTTTCAACCTTGCGTCCTCTCCTTAAATGACTCCATCTACCCTTAGGCATTGATCTCAGACACACAACGTTGAAGTGATAGTGCTCAAACCAACTCTCAAAACTTTTAATTTGGAAACCCTAACTAACTAGCTAAGCCTAACTAGGGTGATGTCACACTTGGTTATTCCATCTTGACGCAACATCTTCGAATGATAAGCAATTAGATGATTATTGAAAGCATTTATTAAGCAAAATATTGATTATATACACTGTTGATTACATCATCTAAATAATTATTGATGAATCGATACTTCTCCATTGCTATATTGATAAAACGTTGATCTCATTAATACATGTTGTTTCATTGCTTATATATTGATGTCAGATAGTTTAATGAAGTACTAACCCACTGAATTATAGCTTTCATATATTCTTTTTCTATTGTCTTGTTTCGGGCAGGTGTTCTCATCTGGGCATACACTTCATTTATTGGCTGATTAGCTGGACTTTCTGACCTTGGTGGTAACCTGTGAGGAGGGACTTTAACCTTAACATTTATATCTTTGCCTTTTCAAAACCCCAGGTTATCGGGGACGTCTCCCTTGGGTTAACCTCCCCAAATAGAAAGAATCTCCCCACTGTGTTGACATTGGGTGGGGTAGGTTCTTGTTATGCCAATTTGACCACTATCCTCTAGCCAATTGACCTAGCTACAAACTGTGTGATAACATTTTGGCATCGTTGTCAGGGAACATTGATTCAATCTTCCTCAAACGACAAATATTTTTGCTAAGACTTGCCTCAAAGACCTTTTCTTACAAGCTTACCTGGCGACTCCACTAGGGTGTTTTCCCCCTTTTTCTTTGGTAGTTTCAAGTAAATTATCTGGCGACTCCACAAACTAGAAGGAGATCCAACAATCCTCCTTTGTCTTTTAGAAGGAAGCCTCCCTTAAACTCTTCTGTTGTCAAATCACTTTTCGGGAAGAGCCTTCCTTTAAGAATCATGTCTACCTCTCAGACCGCTACAACAAACCCAGTCAACAATCAAAGACAATGGTCGTCTACCCTTTTCAGGCCGTTAGACATGTCAGCCATACCTGTCTATCCTAGGAAAATGCCACCCAAGTATGAGAAGTGGTTGCCTAAGTTTACCAATGCTGATGCCATCAATGCCGAAGAGCATATGAGTAACTTTTGGGATTTCTTTCAGCTTCACCCCATCAATGATGATGCTGAAGATTTGGTCATGAAGTTGTTCTCCGCTACTCTTTATGATGGCTCAAGGCGTTGGTACCTCAGACTTCCTGATGGAAGCATCAAGACCATGGATAGACTTGAAGAGGCCTTTCTCAAAAGGTGGAGTATCAAAGAAAACCCTAATATGCTTCTCACTCGACTAAATAGCCTTGCTAAATATGAGAATGAGTCCATTCAGGAATTTCATACCAGATTCGAGACACTGCTACAAAGGATTCCCGCAAGCCATCACCCGAAAGATGACTACCTTGTTCATATTTATACCAGATCTTTCAATGGCCAGCTAGGGTATCTTCTTAGAGACAAAAACTGCCAGTTCATTCAAGAAGCCCAAGAGCTTGCCACTAAGATAGAAGGGAAGCTCCTTTCATCTAAAATTGAGCCCTTTGCTAACCCTAGAGGGAGAATAGACACCAAGCAGAAAATAGTACACAATGCTGAGCCTACTTCAGATCTCTGCACCAGTATCAACAAATTACAAGCCTCCGTGGATGGCATCATAAAGAATCAAGAAGAAATGATGAGTCGGATCGTCAGACTTAAAAAATCCCAGATCCAAGCACCTAGGCCTTCGTTCAAAGGGCAGTTCCAAAAAGGGAATCAATTTTACAAGCTAAAGAATGAAAGCAAAGTTCTGAATACCTTGGCCCCTACAAACGTTGTGGATGAAAACCCTTGGTGCCTGGAGTGTAGTGAAGCACATTGGGAGCATGAATGTCCTTATAACGCTAGCCAACAACAAGTCAACCATTTGGATTGCTTCATGAACTTTCCTCAGATAAATATCACAGATATAGAACACATCAACAAGCCGTGAGGGAAACAACCAGAGTGGCAAGGATGGAAATAATAAACAACTTGGACCAGGAATCATGAGAAAAGTTAAAGAAACAAGGAGTTCGGGTTTACAGAAGGAAGAATCCAAAACAACCCCTGCATCTTGAGGTTCTTCTTCCTAGGACATCCAAGACTGGTAAGGTTGACCTTAACTTTGACTTTGAAGGGGCTTTATTAAAGATGCATGTGAATGTTCCCCTAATAGAAGCAATCAAGATCCCATCCATGAAAGAACGCTTTGATACTTTCTTTTCAGGATCAGATGAACCTATGGACCCCCCTATTATGTTGCAAGCTGATCATTTTAGGGTCCGGTATGGTGAAAACCCTCCCTTCTTCATGACTTTAACAATGAACACCAAATATCTTAACAATTGCATGCTAGATATAAGTGTTGGTGCTAACATGATGTCTCTTAAAGTCATGCAACAAATGGGTTTGAAGGTCACTAGGCCTTACAGGAATGTGTGTGGTTTCGAATCAAAATCAATACCCACACATGGGGTGGTTGAAAATGTTGAAGTGCACTTGAAAGAATACCCCGAGAAGACAGTGTGCATAGATATTATAGTGGTTGATGTCCCAGATGTGTGGGGGATGTTGTTATCTAGGAAGTTTGGTGCGATGATAGGCGGGTCCCTTGAAATGGACCTCACCTTCTTACGGTTACATTTGAAATATGGAACGATGGGACATCTACTCAATGTACCAATAACTTGGGACCATGTGCAGGATATTGTTCATCCCATAAATAATGACAAAGCGCAGAATGATGTGATATAGACTCTTCAAGAATACTCTCCAGAAGACATGCCCTTTGCAACAGAGAAAGACTTTGATCAGATCAAATGGCCCAAGAAAGAAGAATACAAACAACTACTAGATGAATTCAAGAAAAAAGAAGTTGGGACGGTGAAAATATTAAAGAAAAATGAAGATGACGTACAAATCCGCCCGTCTCAAGAAGAAGTCTTTGCAGCAAAATCCCACCCACCTCCCTCAGTACAATACACCAGGGTTGTTTAGGGAATGACCAAATACAAAGTCAGAAAGTATAAGGAGGGAGATATGGTATGGATGTGGGATACTCAGAAAGGAGAGCCAACTAATGTAAAAGGAAGCACATAGTCATGGCTCAGACCTTTCAAAGTTGGAATGGAATCAGTTGATAATTAATACTACTTGTCCACTTTGGAAGGAAGAAGGCGCCCATTGCCTATCAACGGGCACCTCCTCAAACCCCACCAAGGTGGTGGGACCTAACTCCACAGGTAATTATAGGTAGGTAGGAATTTTCCGTGTATTATACCATTTGCATTTCATGATAGTTTGCTTCCTCACTTGCACATTGATTGTTTTATTTCAGTCATATACATATATATATTGTGGGGTGGAAATACCACCCCACCCTTGTTGCTGATGTCTTTTTCGAGTTTGAGAAGGTCTGCGGGTTATGCCAGATATGTTGAGGTTCTCATGCGCTCTACGATGAGCACATATCCCCGAGTTGGAGCCAGATGTTATCCTCGATTTCTAGGGATAACTAGGAGATCATGTCTCGAGGCCCACAGGTCCTAGACATGGAGTACTGAGAGCAGGATTGACCTGAGCATGGCCCTGGAGGGCTCATATTTCTTCTCCTTCATCAGACTTGTCTTGTCAGCAGCAACATCATCCATCGCCTTCGGCTTGGACTTGTATCAGAGAAGACTCTTGCTCCATGAGGTAATTGGTCCAAGTATCATGGTATGTGTCATTTTTTTATCATTATAACCTTTAGATATATGCATCTTATTCCTTTTGTTTCTGACAACTGTTTGGATCTTACATTGACCCGCTTGACCATGGTTGGGGGGATTGACAAGGTGCCCTAGCAAGCTTGTACCCATAGGTTTTGGTATGCCATCGGATGATTTCTGAAGAGCCATCGTCCACTCCCATCATATCATCACTTTTACATCTTATCTCCCCTCATATGTCCCATTCCCCTAGTCCGAGCATTAGGATGATCTGTTTGTGGGGATACACCTTATCTCGTGGGAAGAAGGGGCTAAAGGCCCAGAAGGAAAAAGTAGTTGGTAAAAGATAAAAGCCATAAAAAATGAAACCTAGAGATGCCTCGCCCAGGGATCCCCGAGAAGGCAATAAAAATCCTCTCAGCAAGAAAGAAGAGGGACCCGAAGAAAAATAACAAAACAAGACCTAGCCAAGAGGATAGGGGGTCTCATCACGAGCCAAACTATTATGTTCATGGGTACCTAGAAGTATGACATTGCCATTATCTGGTTACCATGCCAAGGTAGTGACCTTTGGTTGCATCGCCAAGGGAAAGGGGGTCTCATCACGAGCCAGCCTTATCATCTCTGTGAAAGTGCTTGTGGGTAACACTGTCAGCTCTGGTCACCACACCAAGGCAGTGTCCTCTAGTTAGACCTTGAAATAAATAAGAAGAATCAATAAATAAAAGAAAGAATAAAGGCAATAAAGGGCTTGGAAAGAATTGCATCCATGAAGGGTACAACTCGCCTTCTACAAAGGCACCCACATGTAATATTGTACATCCTTGTCTTTCACTCTACCCGTATGTCTGGACATTCCTTGACCACATCACCTAATTTTACATGGCTTGGATGATATCCTCTGGAAACTTTCCTTTTCTTATGGATGTTGGCCCAATAGGGTATTTTTTCTTTTTCTTCGGCTTTGTATTGTAGGTCATTGTAATATCTTTGAGCTATTGAAACATATATTAGGGGTTTTATGCATATATTTGATAAAATTAATGATGAAATGTGATTGACATTGCTATGATCCCTATGACTAATGAGCCCATGGAAGGCGAAGTTTTTGATGTGCAGGACCATGCCCGACGGACAGGTACCAGTTGGACCGGTACACATGGGGAGATGATTAGCTTGGACATCCATGGGGCTGAAGAGCCCATCAGATGGTTGTTGGGACCCCATCAGGGGTAGAGACAAGACAGTGATTGGTTGAGCTCTTGCACATGAGAAGAAGAAGGACGTTCCATCCAGGACACTTTGGCTGAGCCTAGCCCAGGGGGGTTGACCCTTCTCAGATGGAGTGTTTCCCTTTGATGACCAGGACGTCACCCAGGAGGCCTTGACGTCACCTTGAGTATGTGGCAGTTTGATAGGATGGTTGGCACGTGTGGTAGCTTGGAGGATCCCAGGAAGGGATAACGTTTGACTTCTGGATGTTGGACTAGCCCCAAAAGGGCCTAACGTCTCCCTCAAAGGGGCTTGACGTCTCACTTTTTGCTCATTTAGGTCTTTTACTTAGCATTTAATGTAAAAATAGTATGATTTTGGTTTGTAGCCTTGTTGGCTATTTTTAATGACCTAATTTTAATTATAGGTTATGATACACTATATATTGAGGATGTTTTTCCCTCATTTGAACATAACACACAACTCACTCTCTTGTGAGGTCTGATTTTTGCGCCCTACTTGGGTATTTGGTCTTTTAAAGTGAGGCGCACTTGCTGATGGAAGGATTTTCTTGGCATGTTTGGCATTTCTCTTGAAGGAAGGTTTACAACTAGGGTTTGCATATGCTATTCATCATGATATGTAAGTGTTTTTCTTGCAAAACTTCTTAATTGAATGGTTGTAGGTTTATATTCTTGTATTTACTTATAAATTTGTTGATTTTAAAACCTTAGGTGACAAGCACACAAGTAGGTCCTTGTTTCATGTCCCCTTAGAGAGAAATTTTCAGCCATTGAATAAGGAAGAAAGAGCCTAGCCTTTGCTACACTCTTCTCACTTCTTCCTTTAAGCTAGCTTTGATTTTTAAAGGTTAAGAAGGAGGTGACGTCCCAAGCCTAGGTTATCTACACCTAGGTTCATCCATCATCTAGGGTTTTAGTGATAGAGCCTTGCCATTGCAACACTCTCCCTCACCTGATCCTCTTGTTTTAACTCTTCTTATATGCTAGCCGTTTTGCCAAGTTTGACCTAAAGAAGGAGGAAAGAGCATGGGGCCTTGCTTAAGCAATACCAGAGTGAGCCTCTTTCCCCTAGGGTTTTGATTATAGGGCCCTACCATTGCAGCACTCTATAACCCTTCCCTCTTGTTTTTAGCCTATTACTCCTTCAACCTTGCGTCCTCTCCTTAAATGACTCCATCTACCCTTAGGCACTGATTTTAGACACACAACGTTGAAGTGATAGTGCTCAAACCAAGTCTCAAAACTTTAAATTTTGAAACCCTAACTAACTAGCTAACCCTAACTAGGCTGACATCATACTTGGTTATTCCATCTTGATGCAACATCTTCGAATGATAAGCAATTAGATGATGATTGAAAGCATTTATTAAGAAAAAGATTGATTAGATACATTGTTGATTACATCATCTAAATAGTTATTGATGAATCAATACTTCTCCATTGCTATATTGATAAAACGTTGATCTCATTAATACATGTTGTTTCATTGCTTATATATTGATGTCAGATAGTTTCATTAAGTACTAACCCACCGAATCATAGTCTGCATATATTCTTTTGCTATTGTCTTATTCCGGGCAGGTGTTCTCATATGGGCATACACTTCATTTATTGGCTGATTAGCCAGACTTTCTGACCTTGGTGGTAACCTATGAGGAGGGAATTTAACCTTAACCTTTATATCTTTGCCTCTTCAAAACCCTAGTTTACTGGGGACGTCTCCCCTGGGTTAACCTCCCTAAATAGAAAGAACCTCCCCACTGTGGTGACATTGGGTGGGGTAGGTTCCTGTTATGCCAGTTTGGCCACTATCCTTTAGCCATTTGACCTAGCTACAAACTGTGTGATAACAGGGCCAAAATTGTAAAGATACAATAGAAGAAAGGTCAGCTAGTAGAACAACCTCCAAATAAGGGTTTCAAAGGTGCATTGTTTTTTGGAAATTTGAATATATTTTGACTAGAAGATCCAATTGGGGTGATTAAAAAAGTAGAATAAAGTGGGATAAAAGGATTATCACATAAATTTGAGAGAAACTTAGGGTTTTTTTAGTTATAGAATTGTTTTGACGTCTCTAAACGTAGGAGTTGTTGTTATTGGTCAACGCTACAACCCGAGGACTGTGTGGTTCTTCCACGTACCTAAAGTATATTGGAAGGCCCCTTTCGAATGGTTGTGCATTAGACAACACTACTACGGATTTGAGCTCCCACTTACCTAGCCTATATCGGGAGACCCCCTAGAATCCCGAGACTTACCGAGTAAACCTTTTGGTCGTCTGTTTGCTATAGTACACCGAGAACAACACTCGGGGAGATCACTCTCTAGTACATGGTTAGTCAGATAGTATGACTAAGGGCATGGTCAAGCCTCTTTAGTTAGTGCCCTGAGATATTGGGCCGAGTACTATTGTTGGACCCCACACATATATCAGAGAGCTATAGCACCTGACACTCCCTTGTCTGTGAGGACCTCTACCTAATCCAATTAGGAATTCCTACCTTGTAGTGATACTTACCCAACATGCCACCAAAAAAGGGAATTTCTACACAAAATAAGCCTGCAGACAACCCTACTTGGACTCTTGATGAAGGTGAATAAATGCACATGGACATAAATTATTTACAAAAGAAGGCAGTAACAAAAGACGAACTACAAGGGATGATGGATTTAACTTAAGTTAAGCTTGAAGTGATAATGGATACTAAGATGAATGGTATAAAAGGGGAGATCATGGAAGGATTGAAAAAGTTGTTAATAGAGAGGCCACCTGAAAGTGACAATGTATCCCATGAAATTCATGACGAGGACAAAAGGAAGATGAATCAAGACTAGAGAAACTCCAACTTTGGGTTGAATACCAACCACTTTCTTAAGATCGATATGAGGAAGTCTGATGACAAGGATCCAATCACATGGATACTCCAGATGGAGTAATTCTTTGATCTACATGATGTGCCACACACACACAAAAGGTATGAATAGTGTCTTTATATTTAGAACCCAATCAATTTGTGTGTTATCAATGGCTTTTTTCTCGCAAATCACTTGTCACTTGGACAATTTTCATGGAAGAAATGATAGCACGCTATGAGGATACAAGGAGTAATACCTTCTTCAACCAATTGATAAATCTCAAGGAAAAGGGTTCAGTTGCGGAGCACATTGAGAACTTCCAAAGATTGAATATAAAGGTAACATATATTCTAGATGAGCACCTGATTGATGTATTCATAGGAACTTTAAAGGATAACATTCAACATGAGGTTTGCCTTTGGGAACCCAAATCATTGGAGAATGCGTTCAGGGTGGCGAGAAATGTTGAAAGTAAAAATATGGCTATGGCTACTAGAAGGACCACTCCTAACATCTATCGAGAGAATAATGTTCCTTATTCTAACTACCTCAACCTACAAGGTTGACACCTCAACAATTGGAGGAAAGAAAAGCAAAAGGTTTATGCTTTAATTTTGACATCACTTACAGTAAGGGACATAAGTGTGGTGAGAAGAAATTATTCTACATAGATTGTGAAGAGGAAGAAGAACAAGAACAAGCACACAAACCATCTCAATATGAAAATGTAGAAGATATTTCTTCTGAAGAGTTGACTCCCACCATATCATGTAATGCATTGGCTGAAATTAGCACTCATCAAACCCTCAAGATCTAAGGATATATCAAAAATAAAAAGGTAATAGTCCTAATTGATTCTGGTAGTACTCATAATTTCATTCACTATAAATTAGCCAAAGCTCTCGATTGATTTATATATCCAGCGCCAGAGTTTCAAGTAATGATTAAAAAAATGGAGGAACTATCAATTTCTCGAGAAAATTCCATAAGATCAATCTTACTATGGGGGAATATGTAATTAATAGTACAATGATTACTATACCCATGGGTGGTGTTGATGCCGTACTAGGAGTCCAATGGTTACAATCATTGGGAACAATGGATTTTAATTTTCAAGAACTTTTCATGAAATTTTCATTGGATAGAAGGAGATTGAGTTAAGGGGTATCACAAGGAAACCCAGTAAGGTGATAAGCTCTAATGGTATGAAAAAATTATTGGAAAAGGGGCATCAGGCTGTAATTTTACAACTATGCTCACTAGATGTTCAAACATCTAAGCCATCTATTCCCCTAGATCTCCAAGGGATCATTGATAAGCATTCCAAAGTATTTGAAGATATTCCCAAAGGTCTTCCACCCACTTGTGATCATGATCATGCTATTCACCTAATTCCTGGGAGTGTTCCTCCTAACATCAGGCCTTACAGATACCCTTATGCCCAGAAGAGTGAAATTGAGCTTTATGGTTGAATAAATATTAGAGGCTGGAATTTTTATACCTAGCCAAATTTCTTACTCTACAACGGTGGTAATGGTACTCAAGAAAGAGGGCTCATGGCATATGTGTCCAGATTATAGAGATCTCAACAAGATCACCATTCAATATAAGTTTCCCATTCTCGTCATTGATGAATTGTTAGATGAACTACATGGATCAATCTACTTCAAAAAGTTGGATCTTCGTTCAGGGTATCATCATATTAGAATGAAGGAAGTAGATATCCCAAAAACAATATTTCAAACTCATGAAGGCCATTATGAATTTTTGGTCATGCCTTTTGGCCTTACGAATGCACCTTCCATATTCTGAGGGTTGATGAATTCTATTTTCAAGCCCTTCCTTTGAAAATTTGTGTTAGTATTTTTTGATGATATACTAATCTATAGCAAGTCTTGGGAGGATCATGTTCGACATGTTGACAGGGTACTACAACTACTAAAGGAGCAACAACTATATGCCAAACCATCCAAATTTTTCTTTGGGATGAAGGAGGTAGAGTATTTGGGTCATATTGTATCTCATGAAGGTGTCAAGGTAAACCCTAATAAGATTAAGGCCATGATGAATTGGTCAATTCCCAAAACATTGAAGAATCTTAGAGGATTTTTGGGTTTGACAGGTTACTACCGCAAGTTTATTCAGAACTATGGAAGAATAACAACACCTTTAATGACATTAACTAAGAAGGATGCATTTTCATGGACTCTAGAGGCAACTAAAACTTTTGAATAACTTAAAGAGGGGATGTGTAAAGCTCCTCTCTTGACCACACCGGACTTCAAAAAAACCTTTATTGTGGAATGTGATGCCTCAGGAAATGACATTAGTGTTGTTCTAATGCAAGAAGGAAGGCCCCTTGATTTTGAAAGTCATCCACTCAAGGGAAAGGACTTATGCAAACCCATTTATGAGAAGGAAATGATGGAAATACTACATGCGTTGAAGCAATGGCGCCCTTATCTAATAGGTAGGCACTTCGAGGTCAAAACAAATCATGATAGTCTTAAATACTTCTTGGAACAAAGACTATCTTCAAAAGGACAACAAAAATGGGTGACCAAGATGTTGGGTTATGATTTTGAAATTATCTACAAAAAATGGAAGCAAAATGTTGTGATGGATGCACTCTCAATAAAGGATGAATATGTTGAGGCCTTTCTCTATGTTATCTCAATCATCCAACTTGATTGAATAACAAAAGCAAGGGATGAATGGAATAATGACGAAAAAGTGTGGACTCTCGTTCAAAGGTTGCAACATGATTCTAGTGCACAATACACATTTACATGGAAAAATGATTCATTATGGTACAAAGATTGCTTATATTTATGTAAGAACTCCTAACTCAAACAAAAGGTACTTTTGGAATTGCACACTTTTGTGGTAGGAGGGCACTCAACACTTTTGAAAACATATCATAGGGTCAAGAAGGAATTTTTTTGGGATGACCTTAAAATTGATGTTCAAAGGTTTGTGGCAGAATGTTTGGTTTGCTAACAAAATAAGGTGGAAACAATTAAGACCTCAGGTCTTTAACAACCATTAGCCATCGCAAGTCAGCGTTGGGAGGAGCTTTCCAAGGATTTCATCACAGGGTTACCAAACTCTGAAGGAAAGAGTGTCATCATGGTGATTGTTGATAGACTGACCAAGTACGCACACTTTTGTGCACTCTCCCATCCTTTCAAAGCTAGTACAGTTGCCATTGCATTCATGGAGATAATTCAAAAGATACATGGAATCCCAAAGATTATTGTAAGTGACAGAGATCCCATCTTCACTGGACATTTTTGGACAACATTATTTTCTTGTTTGGGTACTCAATTGGCTCATAGCTCATCTTATCATCGTCAATCTGATGGAAAAACTAAGATAGTGAACAAATGTCTGGAAGGACACCTTCGTTGTTTTGCCTCTAATAAACAAACACAATGGTTCAAGTGGTTACCCTTGGTAGAATGGTGGTATAACACTTCCTTTCATACTGCAACACAAATGACACCATTTATGGCACTCTATGGATATCACCCACCATCCATCACTTCTTCTCTAAAAGAAAAAGCTAAGGTTCAAGTAGTGGAAGATCACATCGAGCATAAACAATAAGTTCCCCAACTCTTAAAGGACAACCTGCCCATGGCATAAAATCACATGAAACAACAAGTAGATCAACATTGTAGTGAAAGAAGTTTTGAAGTAGGGGATTGGGTGTTTTTAAGACTACAACCATACAAACAAATGTCCCTCAAGCAAGCTAAGAAGGATAATAAATTATCACCAGAGTACTATGTCCCTTATAAGGTGTTGCAAAATATTGGTACTATGGCATACAAATTGGAGTTGCCTGCATCTTCATGAGTACACCTAGTTTTCCATGTGTTCATGCTTAAAGAAGGTTATAGGTGACAAGATCCTTGTTCAAACTATATTGTTAGAACTTGACGAGGAAGGAAAAATCATATTGGAGCATGAAGCTATCATTGACAGAAGAATTCACCAGATGAGGAATAGATCCATTTTAGAGTATCTCATTAAGTCTAAGAAACTACCTGTTGAAGATTCTACTTGGGAAGATGAGTCTTTTATACAAAAAAATCCAAAATTAATCAAGCGTTGAGGACAACACTTGTCTCAAGGGAGGGGCATATTAAGCCCTAAATAGTGTCACATTACCCCTTAATTGGGGCATATTACATTAGCATTGCTATTTTATTTATGTCGGCTTGGGTCCATTAGTTGTAATTGTACCTCCTAGTCTCCTATATATACCAAGGAGAGCTTTTCATTTGGAATCATCTTGTATTTGTGAATTCATATGATGTATAAGGAGGTCGCCCCCTCGAAGAGGCTTATTATCTGAATTTCTCTCTTTGTAAAGGCGTTGAGTACTTATTCTGAGGTTTTTATACTATTTTTATATTTGGTTCATAACATGATTAGTACCTTGCTAAAGTTTTGACTGGTTGGTACCCATAAATTCTTCCTCTAAGCTGAAGAATTTTAATGGGTTGTTGTGGATGTCACAATAGAATTGAAAAAAATCTCCTTCATGAGATGTGCATGACTGTGCTCAAGGCAGAACGCGTATGTATGTGATTGTCTTAAACATGAAGTGTGTATGTATGTGCCTATCTACACAGAAAGGTGTGTATAAAACCCTAAAACTTCTAAAAAAGGCTGAAAGACAAAGCCAAAAGGTTTGACAAGGTGTAAAAAGACTCAAAATCTTTAAACTACTTCGTTAAAAACAAAAAAAGCCAGACAAACAAGGAAAATAAAAGGCAAACACCTAAAACTAACTCACAAAGGAGATAAATCCCTAGTATGGTTTCCAATTCGGTTACAGGGAAAATCCCATGTGACTATGGATTAAAACCACAATAGAGTGTTGACTGTTTAAAGAACAAACCAAATCCCATAAATGCAATCAAAGATTTGTAACTAACTCAATCAATCAATTAACTACTAGTAGCAAGGAAAAAGAGACACATCTAGTGTCCTACGTCTGATGAAGATCATGTGGTTGAAAACCTGTCGTGCTCCTTCCAAATCATTCCTTTGATAACCTGCAAACCTCTCAAGTATAAAACTACAAAGGAGAGCAGTTATACAATAACTAACTTTTATGAAAATGATAAAAAACAAAGAGATTGCAACAATTAGTGTTCTAGGAGATAAGATATTCAAACATAATCATCATATATTAAAACACAAGTATTTCATGGGAAAGAGGTCTCTTTATCATTATGCAATAAAATATAGGTAGTTATCACCCGCACCTACTGTGGCACTGCTATGAGGTAGGACTCCAAGTCCCTCCAACCATGTTTATAGGTAGTGCCTCTGACTCTAATGTTTATGCAGACCCAAAGAAGACAAAGAAAAACTTCTTGGCCACATATATATATGAAGCATGGAAAATGCTAGAAACGAGAGTTTCCAGGTCTGAGGAAATGAATCAACAATAGGGGAATAAGGGATTGCAGACAAGGAGGGAAATTTCTATCATAATTTTGATCCAAGTATGATTGTTCTGGTCTTCGTGACTTAGGCTCAATTCATACCATCTCCATGTGGTTGGAGTGGTTACAATTATTTATGTATGGGTAATAAGGGGTCAGGAACCAGATGAACCTATGAACCCTGCCCAAAAATACACAAAATTATATTTTTTTGAGCAAAATTGAGGTGTATGCGCTTTTCAATGGAGCAAAATGCGTATACGCACCTTGCATGGTTGTTAGGGCGCATACTTGTCAAAAAATATAGTTTTTCGAGGAATCCATAGGAGGTAAAGGGATTAATGTCTGCAAGTAGGAGAAGGAAAGGCCAAATAAGTCATCAATGCATATGTAGTGGCAATAGATGCTATAATGATGTTGTAAAAGGAAGTTTCCCCCTCGAAGTGGGTTGTCATTTATTAATTTTTTTTATCATTCTCAAGGTGTTGGTTCATAACATATTTACAATTATATTTACACAAGAAACACAATCCCAAGAACTACGTGTCCAACATTCCCCCTTTAATCTGAAGGGGTGTTTGTGAGTCCAAGCATCATTCTGAATTTTTCATAGTTTTCTCTTCCAAGCGCTTTGGTAAATATGCCTGCAATTTGCTCATTTGTGGAACAATGTCTCAACCGAATAGTCTTGGCCTCTACATGCTATCAAATCAAGTGATACTTTGTGTTGATGTGCTTAATTCGATCACTGAATCTTGGATTCTTGACCAACTTGATTGAAAAAGTATTGTCAACTAGAAGAGGAGTATAATTCACGTGTTTCTCCTTTAAATCTTCAAGTATTTTCCTCAGCCACATAATCTCCTTCGTTGCTTTTGCAACAGTCACATATTATACCTCTGTCGTGGAATATATTGGAACTAACTATTTGTGTGATCTCCAGGAGACAGTTGTTGATCCAAGACTCATGAGATAGCCTAAAGATGACACCTCATTTTATTTATCCCCAACAAAGTTTGAATCAGAATATCCAATCAGGTTGAAGTAATTCACCTTAATGTTATTGAGTTTGAAATCTTGAGTTACCTTCAAGTATTTTATAACTCTTTTTGCAGCAAACCAATGTCCTTCACAAGGTTTTTGCACGAACCTAGAAATAATTCCAACGACCAATGAAATATCTGGTTTGGTGGTGGTAAGGTAGATGAGAATTCTCGTCCTTTGATGTCAGCTTCAAATTTTGTTCCATTAGAGTGGAAACATGAATACACTCAGTCGTGTCAAACTTGTTCAACAATTCTCCAACATACTTATTTTGGGAGACGAGTATGTACTTTCTATTTTGATTCACTACAATGCATAAATAGTAGTGAAGATGTCCCAAATCTGTCATCTCAAATCCTTTCTTCAAGTCTTTCTTTATGGATGCAATATAACTTTCATTGTTCCATGCTATCAACAAAACATCTACATATACTACAAGATATACAACAATTTTTCCAACTTTCTTGACAAACAAAGTTGCATCATAAAGATTGTAGTGCTTGAAATTAATTTCAGAAGACGCTCAATTAACTTTTCATACTAGGCTCATGGTGCTTGTTTCATGCCATATAAGAATTTGATGAGATTGCATACTTTATATTCTTGTACCTTCACAACAAAACCTTCTGGCTAAGACATGAAATCATTCTCTTTCAAGTCTCCATTCAAGAGAGCAATATTCATATCCATTTGATGAATTTTCCATCCATTATGTGTTGCCATGGAAAATAGAGTATCTTTGGTAGCCCATTTTGTTGTGGGGGAAAAAGTCTCCTCATAATTAATACCTTCTTTCTGTGCAAATCCTTTTTCCACGAGCCTTGTTTTGTGCTTGTCAAGTGAGCCATCTTATTTGTACATGTTCTTGAATACCCACTTACAACCAATTGGTTTGGTTCCAAATGGAGGATCCACCAATTTCCACATCCCATTCTTGATGAGAGCATCATATTCCTTCTACATGGTTTCTTTCCACTCATAATGAGAAGTGGCTTATTCGAAACAAGTTGGTTCAAAGTTAGTAGATATATTCAAATCACAATCATATGAAACATCCATGTCATCTACATCAACTGAATTTGAATTATCTACATCACCTCCATCTTGTCTTGAGGAACTTTTAGTTCATGTCTTTCCGACCTCATCAGAATGAACACTTTTAAGTGTTTTTTATGATCCATTTTGGTGGACCTTTCTAAGATGGTCCAAGTTTCTCAACTCATTGACATGGTGCTAAATTATCATTAAGATTAAGATTTTTAGTCCTCTCAATCGCGTCATCCAAATGAACTTCAGGTTCAGATAAAGTGGCTAGAACTTCTTCATGAGGGGGAGATGGTGTTTCAAAAGAAAAAGGAGATTCCATAGATTGACCCAAGGTAGGGATCCCCCCTTCGAGATGTGGAATCTCACCATCAAATTCATGATATGTATTTACACGAGTTAATTTGTCTAGATGATCAAGCTGCCTCTTAACAATTTTGTCATTCTTGGAGGATTCAAAAAAGATTACATATTTGGAAAGAATGAATTTCTTGTTTGTCTCATCATAAAGACAAACTCCTTGCATCAAGATTGCTTATTTTCTCCTTAGGAATAGAGGCATAATAGGTGGAACCAAAGACCCTGAGATGCCTCACCGAAGGAATGCATCCATACCACATTTCATAAGGAGCCTTGTTTTCAAGAGCATGAGATGGACACTTGTTTTTCACATAAATTGCACATAGAACAACATCAACCCAAAACATCAATTTTACATTCTTGAAAAACATCATGGAACGGACCATATTTAGGAGTGTCATGTTCATTCTTCCAACTACACCACTCTATTGAGGATTGTATGGAATTGTGGTTTGATGCTTGATCCCATGTTGGAAAAGGTATTTTTCAAATTCGTTATGTGTATATTATCTTCCATTATCAATGCGAAAAGAGCCAATATGAGACTAAGATTCATTTTGAATCCATACATGAAAAATTTTAAATGTTTCAAAAGCTTGTGATTTATCTTTGAGCAAATACACCCAACACATCCTAGTGTAACCATCAATAAAATACATCATATATTTATTTCCATTTGTATAAGGAATGTATTCGTTCAATTTTTCTACAACTCTAGAAGTAGAATGATGAAATGGTTGTTTGTTATGTTTTCCAGGGATACAAGCATCACATTGCTTCAAGTTCCTAGGAATAGTAGGAAAACTAGATAAAAAAACCATTATTTCTCAACAAACAGAGGATAGCATAATTAATTTGACCAAATATAGCATGCCACAAAAGCCTAGATGGAATTGTACCTTCACCGTGATGAGAGAGGTATGCAACATTTTGTGCATGAGTAGATGTCCCTTTCAATTTCAATAGTGTTCCTTCTTCCACCTCAATCATGACAATCAAGCTATCAGAGGCCTTCCTTATTTCGACTTTTCCTTCAAAGATATGGATAGAGTGACCTTGTTGTCAGATGTGCACAAGAGACAAGACGTTCCTTTGCAGCTCAGGAAGATAGAACACATTATGCAAAAGAAAATCTGGGAATCCAGGAAACTTAAGCCTTATGGTGCCAACTCCCGAAGGTTTGATACTTGATTTTTCTGCAAAATAAACTATGCCATCAACATTGTCATTGAAATGTTCAAAAAAATCTCTCTAAAATTTCATGTGGCAAGTGACACCTATGTCAAGAACCCATGCATCTCTCCAAGAAGCAAACAAAGTGTTGAGAAAATCTTTAGTTACTCCTATATTGAAATGGGAAACAATGTAATGAGCATATTCATGTGCTTTACCTTTTGTTGGTATTGAAGTTTTACCTTTGTCTTCTCTTTTGTTTTGTTTGTCTTCTTTGATCTTCTCCCATGGGACCTAGGACTCTGTAGTCATTCGCTTCATGTGACCCGTTCCTTCCACAACACGTACAATGAATATTGGATCTCTCATGAGGATTGTTCCTACCCCCTCATCCTCTAAATTTCTTCTTTTTGTGTCCTCTCTTGTTACCACATCAGGACATCTCAACACGCCACCCATTCTTACCATTCAATGCATGAATAACATCTACAACATCTCGGTGATCCTCAAACTCAATGAATTCATAACCTGAGGACTTTCATGTAGCCCAGACACTGTGAAGAACCCCAAACACACGAAAATTATTCTTCAAATCACGGTCAATTATCCATGGTTCCAAATTGCCAACATACACACGAGACATGAATTCACAAAGTTTAAATTACTAAATATACATTGTCAATCTTGACCAGAGTCCAAGATATTTCACAATTTATGTCTAACCATTCCCGCAAGCAAGAGCATTGCATTGGTGGGAGGAAACAGGTCTGACAAGTCTATGGTTGTGGCATTGATAGAGAGGTTCTATGATCCCTTGGATAAAGAAATGGAGTGAACGTTAAAACATTACAATTGAAATGGTTGCACTCCCGAATTGGATTAATAAGTCAAGAATCTACACTCTTTACTACATCGATCGAAGAGGACATCTTATTCGAAAAATAGAGAGCCAACATGGACTAGGTTATTGTTGCTGCCAAGTCTTTCGATGCTAAAAAATTCATCATTCAACTACTAGATGGTCATAATACATAGGTGGGTGAGTGCAAAGTTCAGATGTTCGGAAGACAAAAACAACGTATAGTTATTGCAAGAGCTATGCTCAAAGATTGTCATCTACTTCTTATCAATGAGGCCACGAGTGCTCTAGATGTAGGGTCAGAGATGATCATTCAGGATGCTCTAGACCAAGCTTCAGACAAATGTACAACTATTATGGTTTCTCACCACCTCTCCACCATCAACAACACGGAGATGATTGTGGTGGTTCAAGGTGGTCATATGATCAAGACAGGTGGGCATAGGCTAGATGAGATATTTGAAGGCCCCAATATGTGAGACCATTCTTTGATAGCGAGGAGCTTGAGCATGTATAATAGATCAAGGAACTAGAGCATTTATAGAGAATAAAATGTGAGCATATCGGTAGTGGCCAGTCGATGAAGAATGAAAATTTGTGGAGAAAACCCTAACGCTCAATACAATACACCATTCGCTAAGGCTTGTGAGGACTTAGCTCAAGAGAATGACAATGAAGAGGTCGGAGCAAAGTCTATTGAGGTCAACGAGGATGATGGCAAGGAGAAAACCCTAACACGTAGAAAGCAATTTCATGTAGACCTAGAAGGTTGTGAACGATCATGTACACACGGATAATCAACCTACGAACTGGACACAAAATCGACCCAAGAAGGTAGAGGGACTAGTAGGCAAGCAGGGGGAGTTTTCTACATGTGAAGGGAAAGGAAACACTGAGGGAACAAATCATGGAGTTAACCTATGCTCTGATACCACTGACAGGCTAGGTATGGGCATAATTCATAACTCCACACTTGATTTTTTCATTAACATGAGGCTCAATAAATATACAAATGGACAATTGTTGGTCTTCCCCTTCCAGGTGACTCTTCCTATCACCTACGACTCTTCATATTTCTCCTAAGTGATATTTACAATTATATTTACATAAGAAACACAATCCCAAGGATTATGTGTCCAACAATTGCAATACACACAGTAATACAAAATGGGTAGAATGGTGGTAGATTATCTTTGAGAAGAGATGTGGGGGTTATGCTCATTCACAAAAAACCATAACAATATGCTAAAACTACATTTTATAATGATGCCAACAAAACCTAAGAAGCAAAAACACTAAAATGCAAGAACCTTAATCCTAACAAGATTAGCGCTAAGTGGGAGCAATGAGATTTCACGAATTTGAGTTGTTAAAAAAAAAGGAGCCTTGTTAGGATCATTCACTCCATTCTCTATTTCGGCCTCCTTTACCTTTTTAGAAAGAACATTATCAAATTGAACTAGGTCTCTAGTCTAGGGCATAATTACCCTCAAAACACATGGGAAGGCCCAAAAAACTATCTGAGATATAACCTTAGATGGCAACTTGAGTTAAAACATGATCACAAAGATTGCGAGAAGAACTAATAAATAATTTAACAAAGAAGGAGCTACCAAAACCAAGTTCTTAAGGACTTAGAGAACCATATCATGAGGCCTAGTTTTAGGTGCTAATAAAGGATGAAAATCCTTTGATTATTTTACTCCAAGAAACAAAACTTTGTTTCAAGTTTTTCTTGGCACTAAATAACTCCTTTTAAAGAGAATCACATAGGTTAATCAAAGAAGCTAAAGACCACTTAAGAGGCCTAACCAACATTTTTTACCTTTGGCACATTTTTCTTAATCAATAGCTTAATATTGATCATTGAATAACAATATCTTGCACTATTATCTAAATTTTGTAAAAAACCCAAATCTCAAACATTTATAGCCACAATAATAGAATTGAAAACAGAGCTTGGTGGGTGTCCAACGCTAATCCATATGGAAATTTCTCCTTCAACTTCAAATTATCTACATGATAAGAGCCCTACAATGTTCTTATTTTGTTAGGGGGTGTTCTAGAGTCTATTTTTTTCTCGGTTTTGAAAGTGGCACTATTGGCATCATAACTTTGTGTTAAGGATTATTTTAAAAAAATTCAATGTGAATGTAATAATGTTTTTTTATGGTGTTCTTTGGATTGTTTTTTGGTCATTTAACAAAATGGTGACATTGGCATGACCACTTTTATCCAAGGTCTATAATTTTCAATTTTTTCCACTGTGAATGTAGTAACCCCATTTTAATTTATTTTTTCAAGAGTTTTTTAAGGTGATATAGTTGCTCCACTTTTTCAATGACTATTTTTGTAATTTGTTTTGGTGACATTGATATCACCATTTTTATGTCTATGTATAACATATAGAAAATAGTTTGGGGGATAAAACTATCCATACACTCAATGATTTTTTTTTAATCCAAAGTTTGTAAAAGGTTTTCAATTTTATTAGGTTGATCTAATTGAAGTCTCAAGGATGGAATTTGACGTGTGTCTAGCATGACGCCATCACTCATAGGGAACGTGGGTGGAATCATTAATGGTTTCCTATTGCAGGTGTTAATATGGCTAGTTGGAGCTATTAATGTGATTGGTTGGGGTTAATTGCTTCTCATCTTGGTTTATTTCTCCCATCCTACTTTGTTCTTCAAGGCTTGATGTTATAATTGTTGGTTTCTTCCTCAGGTAGTGCTTCATGGTTTAATGGTCTGGTTATGGGTATTACTTGGGAGGGACTCTTCTATTAATGCACCTATGGTTAATAGCTTCTCAAACTGGTTTATTGTTGTCGTTTTTCCCTATTCTTCGGGGTTTAATGTTATTGTTGTTGGTTTCTTCTCCAGGCAGTTCTTCATGGTTTAATGTTAATCTGCCACTTTTCATGGCCTGGTTCTAGGCATTGCTTGGGAGTAATTGTTGTTGTGGGTATTTGCTTGGGAGTGACTCTTGTGGTTTAATGTTATTCGTATATAGCTTCCTAAATTTATTCCCATTGGTTTGATTTTCAGCTAGGGATCTAGGGTATGAGTCTCATTCTCAATTAGAAAGAGAAATACAAAAAAAGAAGTTGGATTCACAACTATTAATGCAACTAGTTGCAGGGTTTAATTGTCTCTCTTCCTAATTTATTACTCTCATTTTGTTCTATTCTTCATGGTTTAATTATATTCTTCTTGGTTTCTTCTCTAGGTAATTCTTCATGGTTTAGCATTAATTGGCGATTTTCATACCTAAATTCCCATGCCAATTTTTCCTTCCCTAATTTCCTGATTGTTAGGAGCAATACGATTTTTTTTCAGAATAAGCTAACAAATATATTTCACAATTTGATTGATAAAGATTCCAATCCTACAACTAAGGGATTCATTGTAGAATCTACTAACTATTCTTATAATTGGTGCATGGTTATCAAACACGATGGACTTTATGCAACCAAAGAGCACCAAGGATGAAGTTCCTTGAATACACTCTTTCAAGGTATTTAGTATTGGTGTTGTAGGCTTTCAAGGGTTCAGTTCTTCGAGGAGTAGATACTTAGCCCATTCCATGTGCTTATAGTATCACTTTCAAGGACCAAATATAGCATAATTTTTTGGGCATTGAGTGCAACATTCTTCTACTCTTAAAAGTATCGACATGCATTTCTTTATATGGAGAGTTTTTTATGATAATGCTCCATAACTATTTCCAAGTTAAATGGTTTTGTCAACAATGTAAACCTTGGATAATGGGTTCTTAAATGCGCCTCAAGGCTTACTCAAGTAAAAATGGTTTAATTTCCATTTAGGATGAAATAAGAAACTCTATTTATTTTATAGTGTAAGACCTTAAATTCAGGGCCTCAAAATAAATAAATTTCTCCTAATCTCCTACTGAAATGGCTGCAACTTAGTTTAGAATTTTTCTTTCATGCAAGAAATAAAATGTTAAATAGATGGTAAATAGACATCATGATAAATTAGACAACATAACAACAACATAATAATAATAACCAACCAACTAGTAAAATACCTACCTTGACCTGCAAGTTGGTTGATTTAGCCTTTAGTTATCTTGTTCTTGAGCTTTCCCAAACTGCACAATTGAATATTAACCTCCCATCCAACTAGGAACAACCTCTCTGGATCCCTAGCTCCAGGAATCCTTGCGGTTTCCTAGCCCCCGAGCCCAAAGTTCCCAGTAACAACAGTGCCCTGTGAGAGTTCCCAAAACAATTTGTTCTCCCAATTTTCCTCCTCCTCTTCCTCCTCTTGCAGAATTTTCCAAAACAAAATGAGACCCCTCTCCAAGTCCCCTCATCTCTTCCTTATCCTCCCCTCTCATTCAATTCCCCAACTACCTTATCCCCCTCATTAATTCCCCAACAAACTTATCCCTTCATTAATTACTTCACCTATCTTTTAATAATAAAATAATAAAGACTTATTTATTTCAATAAAAAAATATTAAATTTAAATTAACAACTATGAAATTAAATAATCAATCTTGGTTGTTACATACATCCACATCAAATAAACAACATCATCAAATTAAAACAATTATACATACTAGTATACATGTGCAAGGCATGCATGTGTAGCTAGCACATACAAGACTCGTATGTGTACTAATGAAAATAATTATCACACCTTAGGTAATTCTTATATGTGTCCAATCTGATCAACAAGACCATTCATTTCATAAAATATAATAGACCATTTAAAATGTTTGTGAAATCCCTTAAATACAATAATTCATCACAATCAACATTCACTTAGATAATTGTAGTTCAATTAAGTAAATATAAACATACATATATACATATTTTTGAAAACTGAGAAAACCAAGAAATTCTACCATAATGTGAAAGCCCCACACATTCTCAACTAATTCTAGTCATCCTTCCTCCTTAACCTACTTCCATTTTCCATCCCTATCCTTCCTCTGCTGGACTATCTTGGAGCGTCAACTATATTGACCTAACTCCAGATAGAACCCGTAAGCGGAAGTGTCAACTATCTTGACCATGCTTCCCCAACATGCATCTGGCAGTCATCATCACATGTCTATGGGAGTGTGAGCTAACACCGTCCTCCCATGACTCCAGGTTTCAGAGGATACACAGTGGGAAATGCCTCCACCCCTCCTAATAGAGCTAGGGTCAACACCCTACCATGGACCATACAATGGCACTGTGTTGCTGGGAATTTTGTCATCATATATTCAATTTTAGGCAGTCTCGCCACCTGAAAAACCTGCATTGTTCCACATATCATAGCAATGCATTTGAACCAAATTAATTTCACAAAGATTCATACCAAATTGTTTCTCGATCGATGTTCACAACATCAAACTTTTATTATCATTATCCTTTGGCTATTTCAAAGCACATTGACCTACAGATTAGTCTATAACACAAACTCATATATATCTATGCATTAATATCATGTAAATGCATTTAATCATATTCTCAATTCAGTATCCACGTACCAACAACTTTAAATGCCAAAATTTTCAAGTTAGAAATATATTGCATAATATCCATCATAATTAAAATAATGATAAACATTCATAGAATTAAAATTAGCATAGATCCATATGTCTTAAAATTTCAAGTGTATCATTAATAGCTTCATAGTTAATAGAAAATAAACGGTGGCATTCTCGCTATCTAAGTCAAAAGGTGCCATTACATACACCTAACCTTCGGGAAACATATTCTCGAGGTGGTAAAAAAAATTGAGGGATGATCTCATCGTAAGGTCTCTGCATTCTCCCAAGCAGCAAATCATGGGCTATACTTGTCCCACTGGACCTTAACTTGGTCTACCAAATGATTCTTGAGCCGTCGGACCCTACGGTCCAATACGTGTAATGATTCGACCATGTGAGTTTCCGTGTACGATACCTACAATTCCTTCCAATTCAGTTTATGAGATTCGTCAGCAACATAATGACGTAGAAAAGATACATGAAAAACATTATGAGTTTTATGCAAGTGAAGTGGCAGTACGAGATGATAGATAACGGGTCCAACTCTCTCTTGGATTTTGAACGGTCCTATAAATAGAGGTGACAACTTTGTCCCCTTATCGAACCAAATGGTACTCTTATTAGGCCTGATATGAATGAAAACTTGATCTCCCACTTTATAACTTCGGTCAGTCCTATGTGCATCAACATAACTCTTTTGTATATCCTGTGCTTCCTTTAGTCGTTGCCTAATCTGAATCACTTGTTCCTCCACCTATTGAATTAATTATGGCCCAATTGTCACTCGGTCTTCTAACCTCTCCCAACTCAACGGTGTCCTTCATGGCCTTCCATACAGAGCTTCATAGAGTGGCATTCCAATGGAGCCATGAAAACTGTTATTGTAGGCGAACTCCACCAAAGGTAGGTACTTCTCCCAATGGGTTTGATTATCCATAACATACATCCTAAGCATGTCTTCCATAACCTGATTTACTCTCACAGTTTTCCCATATGTTTCGAGAATCGAGATGATATGTTGTGCTTAAGTTCAATTGAGTTCCCAACCCTGACTAAAAACTTGTCCAAAACCTAGATGTGAATCGAGAGTCCCTATCTGAAATGATCTTCTTGGGTAATCGATTCAGACATATGACCTCACTTATAAACACACGTGCCACATCAGTGACATCATAAGTGTCTCTGACTGGAATAAAATGAGCACTCTTGGTCAACTTATCAACTATCACAAGAATGGCATTGTGTCTGTGTGATGTGAGTAACAATCCCACAACAAAATCCACAGAAATGACTTCCCACTTGGACATAGGAACATCATACGGTTGTAGGAGACATGTCAGGTAGTGGTGGTCATCCTTCACTTGTTTACACTCTAGGCACTTGGCGACGAAATGGATTACATCATGCTTCATGCCTACCCAGAAGAAAATCTTCTTCATGTCTGCGTACATTTTCTTCACACCCGGATGTGCACAATAAATTTCTCTATGGGCTCCTTCAGTATGATGCTTCGAATATCCCCACCTTCGGGGATGTACATCCTTCCCTGATATCTTAATAATCCATCTGCTTCCAGGCTATATCCTTCATACTTTAGCTCTAGTTGCCTCCCATTTTGGAGGGTTGAAGTAACCATTAAATACCAACTATCTCCAAGAAGTTTCCCCAACACACGCTCCCTCAGATTAACCTTTAAGGGTACCAAGGAGAAGACATGTGTTCTCCTGCTTAAGGCATCCACGACCACATTCTCATTTCCCTTGATGTACGAAATTACAAAATTGTACTCACTCATAAACTCACGCCATCGCCTCTACCTACCATTGAGATCCCTTTGAGTAAAGAGATGATTTAAGATTTCATGGTTAGTTTTGAGCTCAAATCTTCGGCCCACTAGATAATGCCTCCAAAGCTTCAGAGCTAGCATTATAGCTGCTAACTCTAAATCATGAGTAGCGTAAAGCTCCTCATGTTGTTTCAACTTTCTTGATGCATACACTATCACTCCCCCATCCTGCATTAGCATGACCCCCAATCCTTGCTTCAAGGCATCCGTGCAGACTGTGAAGTCTTTTTCCATATCCGACACTCGTAGAATTGGGGCACTAGTTAGTAACCTCTTAAGCTTGATGAATGCAATATCACATTCTTTTGTCCATTCATACCTAACCCCCTTACATTGCAAGGTGGTGATGTGATCTAGGAGGATATTGGTGGCCACCCACCTATTCCACTTGGACCCACACCATTGTTTCTTTGAGTTTTTCAGATTCCTTAATTGTAGCACAATTTACTATTTTTAGCAGTTTTTCAGGTCCTGAACTTTCGGAGCCGTTTTGAGGCCCTAAACAATGTTTTTTGGGCACGAATGCTCCTGGATAAATAAGTTAATTCTAGACTCAATATTTGTTGTCAGTAGTGTAGTCCTCGAATATATCTTTATAACGATGTATCATGTGCATCAAACGGAGATAGTATGCCAAAGTTATGACCCTGGGAAATTGATGTACCAATTTACCCCAACGGGGCCCATATTCTGGCGTTTCATCTCCTAGGGTTAGGTTTTGGATGTTTAAGGTTTTCCATTATTTCTCAACAATATATAGGCCTTCGAGCCTCATTGTAACATAGATTTCAAAGGCCAGTGTCTGCCACATCTCTTCTCAGAGATAAGCTACCAGCGCCCGTGTTATTTTATTTCCATTCTGTCTGTAAGCATATTTCAGTCATTTGTTGTTAATGAAATGAAGTTTTACTTCCACTGCATCTCTAGGTTTATGTGTATTTTTGTATTTCATTGTGTTCCTACATAAATCTGGATCAGTGGTATCAGAGCATTCTGCTCTTTCTCGATCCTTCTTTGCATCTCCCCAACGAGGTCGGGGTATAAGTTAGGCCTCGATCTAGTTGAACCGTTGCAAGATCATCCTTGCAAGCTCCGATGGCCGCCCATGGGGGAAGAAAATAAAGATGAGGGAGTAGGAGATCCTATCAAATTATTTCTCGAGGAGGCCCTCTAGAAACAAAGGAATGCGATGATGGACAACTTTGCCCAAATCCTTCAATGGTTTCCCATTGGCAGTGCATCTACATCCAACAACCACTCTGGAGGCGCCACTCCATTTAAGGTACAAGTAAACTTTGACATTCCCATATTTGAGGGCCAAATAGATGCAAATGTCGTTGATAGATGGTTGAATATGTTAGAAGGATATTTCTCGATTCATGACTTTTCCGATCGAGAAAGGATTACTTTTTCACTCCTTAAAGTCGCCCCCCATGTCAAGGACTGGTGGGAAACCTATTGGGAGAAACAGAGCGAGGGGGAACCCTCTCTATTCTCAGTCTCACCCACTTGGAATTCTTTCCAAGACACCATCAATAAATAGTATTATCCCATGGGGAGCTATGAGGACAAATACATACAATGGACTATGTTGCGGCAGCAAAGGGACTAAGATGTGCATGAGCTGACGAATCTGTTCCATACCCTACGCAAAAAGTTGGGTATCAAAGATTCGGAGAAACATTTGGTGTTAAAGTATTGCAGTTGTCTTCATAGATACATTCAAGAGGAAATGGAGTTCCTTGACATCTCCTCGCTTGGTGTGGAATACTTGTATGTTGCCAAGATTGAGCAGAAGTTCAAACAGAAGAAGCGAGACTTTGGGTCTGTGAATCAGAAGCAAGGGAAAGGTACCCCCAAACCACCGAAAAAAGGACCAAGCCAAGCCGGGGCGACCCAAGACAACCCGCCAAAGCTGCAAGCAAAGAACAACATCACAAAGCCAAAAAAGGACACGAGGAAGTGGTGTGAGTTCGAGGAAGTGGTGTGAGTTCCATAAGAGCTCCACTCACAACACAAGTGAGTGTCGGGCCAAGCAGTCACTGGTAGCCGAGTTGAAGGCTTCTGAATTGGATGCAGGCTCTCACTCTGAATCAGAACCCAACAAGGGGAATGACAGGGGGAAGAAAATTATCGATGAGAATCCCAACGCCACCGTTGCCACCACGAAGATCCAGAAGAAGGAACCGGAATATCCAGAGGAGGAAGAGCACCTCTTCCATTCCCACATGTGGGTAAAGCATTCCTCATTGTAGTTCATTGTCGACAGCAGGAGCCAGAAGAAACTCATCTCAGTGGAGGTCATGAAACGGTTGGGCTTGCCGACCACAACACACCCACAACCATACACCATCGGGTGGCTGCACCAAGGAAAAGACCTCTGCGTAAGCCAACAATGTTGCCTTCCCTACAACATCAAGCCCTTCACAAATGAGGTATTATGTGACATTGATCCTCTTGATGTTTCTGATGTATTATTAGGCCAACCATACTTGTGGAAGCGACATGTTTTGTATGAGTCTAGGCCTCATTATGTTATTATTACTTTGGGCAATAAGTTGTACAGGATACTGGAAATAACACCGCCTACTACCATCTCTTTGGTTACTGCAAAACAATGCAGTAAGCTCATTTCCAAAACCAGGAAATTTGTTTTCCTAATGATCCTCCCTCAGGCAAAGAAGAAGACTATGGCCATGGCCTCCAGACAGGGCCCCTCTACATGACAACAACAGATGGATAAGGTCATGGAGGAGTACGAGGACATCTTCACCTCCCCCACAGGGGTGCCTCTACACTGTCAGGTCAAGCACCCCATCGATCTAACCCCAGGTGCATCATTGCCCAATGGACCAATCTATCGGCGCTCTGTTCTGGAGAATGACGAAATCAAAAGGCATATTCAGGAGCTTTTGCAGAAAGGTCACATCCGACCAAGTTCATCGCCCTGTGGGAGCCCGATCATGTTGGTGCAAAAAAAGGATGGGACTTGGAGACTCTGCATTGACTATCGGGCACTGAACAAGATCATTGTCTGGAATAGGTACATGATCTCGTGGATTGATGACCTTCTGGACCAACTCAAGGGGGTGAAATATTTCAGCAAGATTGACTTGAAGTTTGGGTATCACCAGGTACCAATCGAACCTTCTGATGCGTGGAAGACTGCCTTCAAATCTAAGGAGGGCCTTTTCGAATGGCTGGTCATGCCTTTCGGGTTAACAAATTCCCCTGCAACCTTCATGAGGCTAATGGATGACATATTGTGACCATTCACCAACTCATTTGTAGTGGTGTACTTGGATGACATTCTGATATTCAGCCAGACTTGGGACGAGCACCTCCACCACATTTGACAAGTCCTCTAAACACTGCAGCAACACAAGTTGTGTGCCAATTTGGAGAAGTGCACTTTTGGCATGACACAGGTTCAGTATCTAGGATACATTATTGATGAGCGGGAGGTGCATGTGGATCCAGACAAGATCCAATTCATTCGTGATTGGCCAGCCCCAACCACCCTAACAGTGCTCCACAAATTTTTGGGTCTTGCCAATTTCTACCGCACGTTTGTGTTGGGATTCTCTCATATCACTTGGGCCTTGAGTCAAGTCACCAAGGGAGGAGAGAAAACAAAATTCTTTTGGTCTGAATCTCAACAGAAGGCATTCGAAGATTTGA
>ML800758.1:89068-112016 GCA_009831015.1 Picea engelmannii
GGACTAATGTTGATAAATTCCATGCCATTTCTTTGCCCTATTACTTGATAGAATCATCTTTTGATAAATTCCATGCCATTTCTTTGCCCCATTTCCAATTGCAACAACCAATCCATCTCTGCCTTTGTTGAAGCTTGAGCCAATCGATCATTTTCTCCGGGATCTTGTAGAATTTGGCAACCAGAATGGGCTGGTGAGTGTTGAAGAAACCTTTTGTTCCTTTTATGAACTTGAGAAAAATAATGCCTCACCTCTTTTCAACATTTTTTTTTTTTTTCAAATATTCAGGTCCGTTGGTCTTCCGACTACTACAAGTCGGACTTTCGACGGGAAATGCTCCTAGAAAAGCGTCAGAACTACAACACGCTCATCGGTCACGTCGACGGGATAGTGTCGGAATATTCGTCGGTAGACCGACGGACGCCGTCGATAGTTTTCCAGTTGTCCTTTGAAATTAAATTTTTAAAGTCCGTCAGTCGTCAGACTTTAGGGGAGTCGGAATACCGACGATCGTCCAACGTCGGAAAAACCACGGGAGATTTTCCGACGCCTGTTGAGCCCTCATAAGCGGCGGTTGAGTGACGTCAAATGTTGAGGGTACGACAATAGGGTGTCGAAAATTCTGTCCATTTATAGTAGTGTGGGTTTAACTCTGTTGGTGTGAGTTTTTCTGCCATGTCGGATGTGTCCAATAGAGGTGGAAAGTAGGGCCGAAGGCGGTCCACATTGAACATTGGGTGAAAACCAAGGAATGGTGGAATACTGAGCTCAAAGGCATTGTCCCCTACAGACTTGGTGATGGTGCATGGCCCATATCAGAGCGGGAGAATCTTGCGGTAGGGTCCAGCGAGGCGCTCCTTTTGCAAATGTAGCCACACTTTGTCGCCCACCTGGAAGTTGTGTGGCACCCGATGTTGATCATGTCGCTGCTTGTACTTAACATTGGCTCTATCCAAGATGTCATGATCTTATTGGCGGATGTGCTGAATGTGATCAACGAATCTCTTTGCCTTGTCATCCTCAAACTGGACATGGGATGAATTTGCCTGAGTAGCTGCAAATGGCATGGCTACGTCAATGGGACATAGTGGCTGGAATCCCAAGCCCACCTGAAAGGGGATATGGTTGGATGAGCTATGGAGAGCTCGGTTGTAGTTGTGTTGTACATAGGGGAGGCTCTCATCCCATGTGCGTGGATGCTTTGAGTTGTACATGCAAAGAATGTGTACAATCATCCGGTTGATGACCTCTGTCTGGCCATCAGTTTGTGGATGGAAAGTTGTGGACTTGGTGAGCTTGGTGTCCAACATCGACTAGAGGATGGACCAAAATGTACTTAGGAACCTGCTGTCCCGATCTGAGATGATAAACTGTGGGATCCCAAAGTGTACCCACACTCATTCAAATAAGAGTTTAGCAATGGCTTATGCTGTGATATTCTTCTTACATGCCATCATAATGGACATCTTCGAGAATCTGTCAACGACCAAAAAAACACAGTCATTGCCATGCTTAGTAGAAGGAAGGCCCGACATGTAATCCATGGAGATGGATTTCCAAGGTCGTCTAGGGGTAGGCAATGAAGTATAGAGGCCTTGCTTCTTTATGGTCAGTTTGGCAATGACGTAAGCAGTGTAGGACTTGATGTACTTCCCGACATTCTGTCGAAGGTTCAACCAATAGAAATAATTTTGCAGTACTACCATGGTTTTCTCGACCCTGAAATGCCTAGTGACTCGACTGTAGTGCGCCTCCCAAATCAACTTGGCACACTCGCTTGAAGGAACACAAAGATGTCCCAGGTGACATAGCAGGGCATCCTAGAGGTGAAAATTAGAAATTTGCTTACCCTCCAAGGGCGTATTGTATGTGTGGCCAAATTCTGGATCACTTTTGTAGAGAAGCGGCCAATCAGAAATCTCGTGCCCACAAGAGTTGAGCACCGTGGTTAGCGCCATGATAGGGGGTCGGCCGAGGCAGTTTGCAACATTATTGGTGCTTCCTTTCTTGTACTTAATGTTCAAATGAAACTGTTGCAGGTATGTGGACCATTTATGATGGCGATTGTTCTGCAACTTCCCTTGTGTCTGTATGAACTGCAAGGGTCGGTGGTTTGTGTGGATGACCGTTTCCTTTCCCAAAATGTAATGCTTCCATTATCGGCCAACTTGCACAATGGAATACATCTCTTTGTCATAAGTGGGATACTTTCAGACTGTGTCGGAAAGTGTTTCATTGTGATATTCCACTGGATGCCCTTGTCGAGTAAGGACTCCCCCAATAGCATAGTCGGAGGCAAATATCTCGATCTCAAATGGTTGTTGCAAGTCTGGTAATGTGAGCACTGGTGCAAAGTAGAGGCAATACTTCAAATCTTCGAATGCCTTCTGTTGAGATTCAGACCAAAAGAATTTTGTTTTCTCTCCTCCCTTGGTGACTTGACTCAAGGCCCAAGTGATATGAGAGAATCCCAACACAAACGTGCGGTAGAAATTGGCAAGACCCAAAAATTTGTGGAGCACTGTTAGGGTGGTTGGGGCTGGCCAATCACGAATGAATTGGATCTTGTCTGGATCCACATGCACCTCCCGCTCATCAATAATGTATCCTAGATACTGAACCTGTGTCATGCCAAAAGTGCACTTCTCCAAATTGGCACACAACTTGTGTTGCTGCAGTGTTTAGAGGACTTGTCAAATGTGGTGGAGGTGCTCGTCCCAAGTCTGGCTGAATATCAGAATGTCATCCAAGTACACCACTACAAATGAGTTGGTGAATGGTCACAATATGTCATCCATTAGCCTCATGAAGGTTGCAGGGGAATTTGTTAACCCGAAAGGCATGACCAGCCATTCGAAAAGGCCCTCCTTAGATTTGAAGGCAGTCTTCCACGCATCAGAAGGTTCGATTGGTACCTGGTGATACCCAAACTTCAAGTCAATCTTGCTGAAATATTTCACCCCCTTGAGTTGGTCCAGAAGGTCATCAATCCACGAGATCATGTACCTATTCCAGACAATGATCTTGTTCAGTGCCCGATAGTCAATGCAGAGTCTCCAAGTCCCATCCTTTTTTTGCACCAACATGATCGGGCTCCCACAGGGCGATGAACTTGGTCGGATGTGACCTTTCTGCAAAAGCTCCTGAATATGCCTTTTGATTTCGTCATTCTCCAGAACAGAGCGCCGATAGATTGGTCCATTGGGCAATGATGCACCTGGGGTTAGATCGATGGGGTGCTTGACCTGACAGTGTAGAGGCACCCCTGTGGGGGAGGTGAAGATGTCCTCGTACTCCTCCATGACCTTATCCATCTGTTGTTGTCATGTAGAGGGGCCCTGTCTGGAGGCCATGGCCATAGTCTTCTTCTTTGCCTGAGGGAGGATCATTAGGAAAACAAATTTCCTGGTTTTGGAAATGAGCTTACTGCATTGTTTTGCAGTAACCAAAGAGATGGTAGTAGGCGGTGTTATTTCCAGTATCCTGTACAACTTATTGCCCAAAGTAATAATAACATAATGAGGCCTAGACTCATACAAAACATGTCGCTTCCACAAGTATGGTTGGCCTAATAATACATCAGAAACATCAAGAGGATCAATGTCACATAATACCTCATTTGTGAAGGGCTTGATGTTGTAGGGAAGGCAACATTGTTGGCTTACGCAGAGGTCTTTTCCTTGGTGCAGCCACCCGATGGTGTATGGTTGTGGGTGTGTTGTGGTCGGCAAGCCCAACCGTTTCATGACCTCCACTGAGATGAGTTTCTTCTGGCTCCTGCTGTCGACAATGAACTACAATGAGGAATGCTTTACCCACATGTGGGAATGGAAGAGGTGCTCTTCCTCCTCTGGATATTCCGGTTCCTTCTTCTGGATCTTCGTGGTGGCAACGGTGGCGTTGGGATTCTCATCGATAATTTTCTTCCCCCTGTCATTCCCCTTGTTGGGTTCTGATTCAGAGTGAGAGCCTGCATCCAATTCAGAAGCCTTCAACTCGGCTACCAGTGACTGCTTGGCCCGACACTCACTTGTGTTGTGAGTGGAGCTCTTATGGAACTCACACCACTTCCTCGAACTCACACCACTTCCTCGTGTCCTTTTTTGGCTTTGTGATGTTGTTCTTTGCTTGCAGCTTTGGCGGGTTGTCTTGGGTCGCCCCGGCTTGGCTTGGTCCTTTTTTCGGTGGTTTGGGGGTACCTTTCCCTTGCTTCTGATTCACAGACCCAAAGTCTCGCTTCTTCTGTTTGAACTTCTGCTCAATCTTGGCAACATACAAGTATTCCACACCAAGCGAGGAGATGTCAAGGAACTCCATTTCCTCTTGAATGTATCTATGAAGACAACTGCAATACTTTAACACCAAATGTTTCTCCGAATCTTTGATACCCAACTTTTTGCGTAGGGTATGGAACAGATTCGTCAGCTCATGCACATCTTAGTCCCTTTGCTGCCGCAACATAGTCCATTGTATGTATTTGTCCTCATAGCTCCCCATGGGATAATACTATTTATTGATGGTGTCTTGGAAAGAATTCCAAGTGGGTGAGACTGAGAATAGAGAGGGTTCCCCCTCGCTCTGTTTCTCCCAATAGGTTTCCCACCAGTCCTTGACATGGGGGGCGACTTTAAGGAGTGAAAAAGTAATCCTTTCTCGATCGGAAAAGTCATGAATCGAGAAATATCCTTCTAACATATTCAACCATCTATCAACGACATTTGCATCTATTTGGCCCTCAAATATGGGAATGTCAAAGTTTACTTGTACCTTAAATGGAGTGGCGCCTCCAGAGTGGTTGTTGGATGTAGATGCACTACCAGTGGGCAACCATTGAAGGATTTGGGCAAAGTTGTCCATCATCGCATTCCTTTGTTTCTAGAGGGCCTCCTCGAGAAATAATTTGATAGGATCTCCTACTCCCTCATCTTTCTTTTCTTCCCCCATGGGCGGCCATCGGAGCTTGCAAGGATGATCTTGCAACGGTTCAACTAGATCGAGGCCTAACTTATACCCCGACCTCGTTGGGGAGATGCAAAGAAGGATCGAGAAAGAGCAGAATGCTCTGATACCATTGATCCAAATTTATGCATGAACACAATGAAATACAAAAATACACATAAACGTAGAGATGCAGTGGAAGTAAAACTTCATTTCATTAACAACAAATGTCTGAAATATGCTTACAGACAGAATGGAAATAAAATAACACGGGCGCTGGTAGCTTATCTCTGAGAAGAGATGTGGCGGACACTGGCCTTTGAAATCTGTGTTACAATGAGGCTCGAAGGCCTATATATTGTTGAGAAATAATGGAAAACCTTAAACATCCAAAACCTAACCCTAGGATATGAAACGCCAGAATATGGGCCCCGTTGGGGTAAATTGGTACATCAATTTCCCAGGGTCATAACTTTGGCATACTATCTCCGTTTGATGCACATGATACATCGTTATAAAGATATATCCGAGGACTACACTACTGACAACAAATATTAAGTCTAGAATTAACTTATTTATCCAGGAGCATTCGTGCCCAAAAAACATTGTTTAGGGCCTCAAAACGGCTCCGAAAGTTCAGGACCCGAAAAACTGCTAAAAATAGTAAATTGTGCTACAATTAAGGAATCTGAAAAACTCAAAGAAACAATGGTGTGGGTCCAAGTGGAATAGGTGGGTGGCCACCAATATCCTCCTAGATCACATCACCACCTTGCAATGTAAGGGGGTTAGGTATGAATGGACAAAAGAATGTGATATTGCATTCATCAAGCTTAAGAGGTTACTAACTAGTGCCCCAATTCTACGAGTGTCGGATATGGAAAAAGACTTCACAGTCTGCACGGATGCCTTGAAGCAAGGATTGGGGGTCATGCTAATGCAGGATGGGGGAGTGATAGTGTATGCATCAAGAAAGTTGAAACAACATGAGGAGCTTTACGCTACTCATGATTTAGAGTTAGCAGCTATAATGCTAGCTCTGAAGCTTTGGAGGCATTATCTAGTGGGCCGAAGATTTGAGCTCAAAACTAACCATGAAATCTTAAATCATCTCTTTACTCAAAGGGATCTCAATGGTAGGTAGAGGCGATGGCGTGAGTTTATGAGTGAGTACAATTTTGTAATTTCGTACATCAAGGGAAATGAGAATGTGGTCGTGGATGCCTTAAGCAGGAGAACACATGTCTTCTCCTTGGTACCCTTAAAGGTTAATCTGAGGGAGCGTGTGTTGGGGAAACTTCTTGGAGATAGTTGGTATTTAATGGTTACTTCAACCCTCCAAAATGGGAGGCAACTAGAGCTAAAGTATGAAGGATATAGCCTGGAAGCAGATGGATTATTAAGATATCAGGGAAGGATGTACATCCCCGAAGGTGGGGATATTCGAAGCATCATACTGAAGGAGCCCATAGAGAAATTTATTGTGCACATCCGGGTGTGAAGAAAATGTACGCAGACATGAAGAAGATTTTCTTCTGGGTAGGCATGAAGCATGATGTAATCCATTTCGTCGCCAAGTGCCTAGAGTGTAAACAAGTGAAGGATGACCACCACTACCTGACATGTCTCCTACAACCGTATGATGTTCCTATGTCCAAGTGGGAAGTCATTTCTGTGGATTTTGTTGTGGGATTGTTACTCACATCACACAGACACAATGCCATTCTTGTGATAGTTGATAAGTTGACCAAGAGTGCTCATTTTATTCCAGTCAGAGACACTTATGATGTCACTGATGTGGCACGTGTGTTTATAAGTGAGGTCATATGTCTGAATCGATTACCCAAGAAGATCATTTCAGATAGGGACTCTCGATTCACATCTAGGTTTTGGACAAGTTTTTAGTCAGGGTTGGGAACTCAATTGAACTTAAGCACAACATATCATCTCGATTCTCGAAACATATGGGAAAACTGTGAGAGTAAATCAGGTTATGGAAGACATGCTTAGGATGTATGTTATGGATAATCAAACCCATTGGGAGAAGTACCTACCTTTGGTGGAGTTCGCCTACAATAACAGTTTTCATGGCTCCATTGGAATGCCACTCTATGAAGCTCTGTATGGAAGGCCATGAAGGACACCGTTGAGTTGGGAGAGGTTAGAAGACCGAGTGACAATTGGGCCATAATTAATTCAATAGGTGGAGGAACAAGTGATTCAGATTAGGCAACGACTAAAGGAAGCACAGGATATACAAAAGAGTTATGTTGATGCACATAGGACTGACCGAAGTTATAAAGTGGGAGATCAAGTTTTCATTCATATCAGGCCTAATAAGAGTACCATTTGGTTCGATAAGGGGACAAAGTTGTCACCTCTATTTATAGGACCGTTCAAAATCCAAGAGAGAGTTGGACCCGTTATCTATCATCTCGTACTGCCACTTCACTTGCATAAAACTCATAATGTTTTTCATGTATCTTTTCTACGTCATTATGTTGCTGACGAATCTCATAAACTGAATTGGAAGGAATTGTAGGTATCGTACACGGAAACTCACATGGTCGAATCATTACACGTATTGGACCGTAGGGTCCGACGGCTCAAGAATCATTTGGTAGACCAAGTTAAGGTCCAGTGGGACAAGTATAGCCCATGATTTGCTGCTTGGGAGAATGCAGAGACCTTACGATGAGATCATCCCTCAATTTTTTTTACCACCTCGAGAATATGTTTCCCGAAGGTTAGGTGTATGTAATGGCACCTTTTGACTTAGATAGCGAGAATGCCACCGTTTATTTTCTATTAACTATGAAGCTATTAATGATACACTTGAAATTTTAAGACATATGGATCTATGCTAATTTTAATTCTATGAATGTTTATCATTATTTTAATTATGATGGATATTATGCAATATATTTCTAACTTGAAAATTTTGGCATTTAAAGTTGTTGGTACGTGGATACTGAATTGAGAATATGATTAAATGCATTTACATGATATTAATGCATAGATATATATGAGTTTGTGTTATAGACTAATCTGTAGGTCAATGTGCTTTGAAATAGCCAAAGGATAATGATAATAAAAGTTTGATGTTGTGAACATCGATCGAGAAACAATTTGGTATGAATCTTTGTGAAATTAATTTGGTTCAAATGCATTGCTATGATATGTGGAACAATGCAGGTTTTTCAGGTGGCGAGACTGCCTAAAATTGAATATATGATGACAAAATTCCCAGCAACACAGTGCCATTGTATGGTCCATGGTAGGGTGTTGACCCTAGCTCTATTAGGAGGGGTGGAGGCATTTCCCACTGTGTATCCTCTGAAACCTGGAGTCATGGGAGGACGGTGTTAGCTCACACTCCCATAGACATGTGATGATGACTGCCAGATGCATGTTGGGGAAGCATGGTCAAGATAGTTGACACTTCCGCTTACGGGTTCTATCTGGAGTTAGGTCAATATAGTTGACGCTCCAAGATAGTCCAGCAGAGGAAGGATAGGGATGGAAAATGGAAGTAGGTTAAGGAGGAAGGATGACTAGAATTAGTTGAGAATGTGTGGGGCTTTCACATTATGGTAGAATTTCTTGGTTTTCTCAGTTTTCAAAAATATGTATATATGTATGTTTATATTTACTTAATTGAACTACAATTATCTAAGTGAATGTTGATTGTGATGAATTATTGTATTTAAGGGATTTCACAAACATTTTAAATGGTCTATTATATTTTATGAAATGAATGGTCTTGTTGATCAGATTGGACACATATAAGAATTACCTAAGGTGTGATAATTATTTTCATTAGTACACATACGAGTCTTGTATGTGCTAGCTACACATGCATGCCTTGCACATGTATACTAGTATGTATAATTGTTTTAATTTGATGATGTTGTTTATTTGATGTGGATGTATGTAACAACCAAGATTGATTATTTAATTTCATAGTTGTTAATTTAAATTTAATATTTTTTTATTGAAATAAATAAGTCTTTATTATTTTATTATTAAAAGATAGGTGAAGTAATTAATGAAGGGATAAGTTTGTTGGGGAATTAATGAGGGGGATAAGGTAGTTGGGGAATTGAATGAGAGGGGAGGATAAGGAAGAGATGAGGGGACTTGGAGAGGGGTCTCATTTTGTTTTGGAAAATTATGCAAGAGGAGGAAGAGGAGGAAGAGGAGGAGGAAAATTGGGAGAACAAATTGTTTTGGGAACTCTCACAGGGCACTGTTGTTGCTGGGAACTTTGGGCTCGGGGGCTAGGAAACCGCAAGGATTCCTGAAGCTAGGGATCCAGAGAGGTTGTTCCTAGTTGGATGGGAGGTTAATATTCAATTGTGCAGTTTGGGAAAGCTCAAGAAGAAGAGAACTAAAGGCTAAATCAACCAACTTGCAGGTCAAGGTAGGTATTTTACTAGTTGGTTGGTTATTATTATTATGTTGTTGTTATGTTGTCTAATTTATCATGATGTCTATGTACCATCTATTTAACATTTTATTTCTTGCATGAAAGAAAAATTCTAAACTAAGTTGCAGCCATTTCAGTAGGAGATTAGGAGAAATTTATTTATTTTGAGGCCCTGAATTTAAGGTCTTACACTATAAAATAAATAGAGTTTCTTATTTCATCCTAAATGGAAATTAAACCATTTTTACTTGAGTAAGCCTTGAGGCGCATTTAAGAACCCATTATCCAAGGTTTACATTGTTGACAAAACCATTTAACTTGGAAATAGTTATGGAGCATTATCATAAAAAACTCTCCATATAAAGAAATGCATGTCGATACTTTTAAGAGTAGAAGAATGTTGCACTCAATGCCCAAAAAATTATGCTATATTTGGTCCTTGAAAGTGATACTATAAGCACATGGAATGGGCTAAGTATCTACTCCTCGAAGAACTGAACCCTTGAAAGCCTACAACACCAATACTAAATACCTTGAAAGAGTGTATTCAAGGAACTTCATCCTTGGTGCTCTTTGGTTGCATAAAGTCCATCGTGTTTGATAACCATGCACCAATTATAAGAATAGTTAGTAGATTCTACAATGAATCCCTTAGTTGTAGGATTGGAATCTTTATCAATCAAATTGTGAAATATATTTGTTAGCTTATTCTGAAAAAAAATCGTATTGCTCCTAACAATCAGGAAATTAGGGAAGGAAAAATTGGCATGGGAATTTAGGTATGAAAATCGCCAATTAATGCTAAACCATGAAGAATTACCTAGAGAAGAAACCAAGAAGAATATAATTAAACCATGAAGAATAGAACAAAATGAGAGTAATAAATTAGGAAGAGAGACAATTAAACCCTGCAACTAGTTGCATTAATAGTTGTGAATCCAACTTCTTTTTTTGTATTTCTCTTTCTAATTGAGAATGAGACTCATACCCTAGATCCCTAGCTGAAAATCAAACCAATGGGAATAAATTTAGGAAGCTATATACGAATAACATTAAACCACAAGAGTCACTCCCAAGCAAATACCCACAACAACAATTACTCCCAAGCAATGCCTAGAACCAGGCCATGAAAAGTGGCAGATTAACATTAAACCATGAAGAACTGCCTGGAGAAGAAACCAACAACAATAACATTAAACCCCGAAGAATAGGGAAAAACGACAACAATAAACCAGTTTGAGAAGCTATTAACCATAGGTGCATTAATAGAAGAGTCCCTCCCAAGTAATACCCATAACCAGACCATTAAACCATGAAGCACTACCTGAGGAAGAAACCAACAATTATAACATCAAGCCTTGAAGAACAAAGTAGGATGGGAGAAATAAACCAAGATGAGAAGCAATTAACCCCAACCAATCACATTAATAGCTCCAACTAGCCATATTAACACCTGCAATAGGAAACCATTAATGATTCCACCCACGTTCCCTATGAGTGATGGCGTCATGCTAGACACACGTCAAATTCCATCCTTGAGACTTCAATTAGATCAACCTAATAAAATTGAAAACCTTTTACAAACTTTGGATTAAAAAAAAATCATTGAGTGTATGGATAGTTTTATCCCCCAAACTATTTTCTATATGTTATACATAGACATAAAAATGGTGATATCAATGTCACCAAAACAAATTACAAAAATAGTCATTGAAAAAGTGGAGCAACTATATCACCTTAAAAAACTCTTGAAAAAATAAATTAAAATGGGGTTACTACATTCACAGTGGAAAAAATTGAAAATTATAGACCTTGGATAAAAGTGGTCATGCCAATGTCACCATTTTGTTAAATGACCAAAAAACAATCCAAAGAACACCATAAAAAAACATTATTACATTCACATTGAATTTTTTTAAAATAATCCTTAACACAAAGTTATGATGCCAATAGTGCCACTTTCAAAACCGAGAAAAAAATAGACTCTAGAACACCCCCTAACAAAATAAGAACATTGTAGGGCTCTTATCATGTAGATAATTTGAAGTTGAAGGAGAAATTTCCATATGGATTAGCGTTGGACACCCACCAAGCTCTGTTTTCAATTCTATTATTGTGGCTATAAATGTTTGAGATTTGGGTTTTTTACAAAATTTAGATAATAGTGCAAGATATTGTTATTCAATGATCAATATTAAGCTATTGATTAAGAAAAATGTGCCAAAGGTAAAAAATGTTGGTTAGGCCTCTTAAGTGGTCTTTAGCTTCTTTGATTAACCTATGTGATTCTCTTTAAAAGGAGTTATTTAGTGCCAAGAAAAACTTGAAACAAAGTTTTGTTTCTTGGAGTAAAATAATCAAAGGATTTTCATCCTTTATTAGCACCTAAAACTAGGCCTCATGATATGGTTCTCTAAGTCCTTAAGAACTTGGTTTTGGTAGCTCCTTCTTTGTTAAATTATTTATTAGTTCTTCTCGCAATCTTTGTGATCATGTTTTAACTCAAGTTGCCATCTAAGGTTATATCTCAGATAGTTTTTTGGGCCTTCCCATGTGTTTTGAGGGTAATTATGCCCTAGACTAGAGACCTAGTTCAATTTGATAATGTTCTTTCTAAAAAGGTAAAGGAGGCCGAAATAGAGAATGGAGTGAATGATCCTAACAAGGCTCCTTTTTTTTTAACAACTCAAATTCGTGAAATCTCATTGCTCCCACTTAGCGCTAATCTTGTTAGGATTAAGGTTCTTGCATTTTAGTGTTTTTGCTTCTTAGGTTTTGTTGGCATCATTATAAAATGTAGTTTTAGCATATTGTTATGGTTTTTTGTGAATGAGCATAACCCCCACATCTCTTCTCAAAGATAATCTACCACCATTCTACCCATTTTGTATTACTGTGTGTATTGCAATTGTTGGACACATAATCCTTGGGATTGTGTTTCTTATGTAAATATAATTGTAAATATCACTTAGGAGAAATATGAAGAGTCGTAGGTGATAGGAAGAGTCACCTGGAAGGGGAAGACCAACAATTGTCCATTTGTATATTTATTGAGCCTCATGTTAATGAAAAAATCAAGTGTGGAGTTATGAATTATGCCCATACCTAGCCTGTCAGTGGTATCAGAGCATAGGTTAACTCCATGATTTGTTCCCTCAGTGTTTCCTTTCCCTTCACATGTAGAAAACTCCCCCTGCTTGCCTACTAGTCCCTCTACCTTCTTGGGTCGATTTTGTGTCCAGTTCGTAGGTTGATTATCCGTGTGTACATGATCGTTCACAACCTTCTAGGTCTACATGAAATTGCTTTCTACGTGTTAGGGTTTTCTCCTTGCCATCATCCTCGTTGACCTCAATAGACTTTGCTCCGACCTCTTCATTGTCATTCTCTTGAGCTAAGTCCTCACAAGCCTTAGCGAATGGTGTATTGTATTGAGCGTTAGGGTTTTCTCCACAAATTTTCATTCTTCATCGACTGGCCACTACCGATATGCTCACATTTTATTCTCTATAAATGCTCTAGTTCCTTGATCTATTATACATGCTCAAGCTCCTCGCTATCAAAGAATGGTCTCACATATTGGGGCCTTCAAATATCTCATCTAGCCTATGCCCACCTGTCTTGATCATATGACCACCTTGAACCACCACAATCATCTCCGTGTTGTTGATGGTGGAGAGGTGGTGAGAAACCATAATAGTTGTACATTTGTCTGAAGCTTGGTCTAGAGCATCCTGAATGATCATCTCTGACCCTACATCTAGAGCACTCGTGGCCTCATTGATAAGAAGTAGATGACAATCTTTGAGCATAGCTCTTGCAATAACTATACGTTGTTTTTGTCTTCCGAACATCTGAACTTTGCACTCACCCACCTATGTATTATGACCATCTAGTAGTTGAATGATGAATTTTTTAGCATCGAAAGACTTGGCAGCAACAATAACCTAGTCCATGTTGGCTCTCTATTTTTCGAATAAGATGTCCTCTTCGATCGATGTAGTAAAGAGTGTAGATTCTTGACTTATTAATCCAATTCGGGAGTGCAACCATTTCAATTGTAATGTTTTAACGTTCACTCCATTTCTTTATCCAAGGGATCATAGAACCTCTCTATCAATGCCACAACCATAGACTTGTCAGACCTGTTTCCTCCCACCAATGCAATGCTCTTGCTTGCGGGAATGGTTAGACATAAATTGTGAAATATCTTGGACTCTGGTCAAGATTGACAATGTATATTTAGTAATTTAAACTTTGTGAATTCATGTCTCGTGTGTATGTTGGCAATTTGGAACCATGGATAATTGACCGTGATTTGAAGAATAATTTTCGTGTGTTTGGGGTTCTTCACAGTGTCTGGGCTACATGAAAGTCCTCAGGTTATGAATTCATTGAGTTTGAGGATCACCGAGATGTTGTAGATGTTATTCATGCATTGAATGGTAAGAATGGGTGGCGTGTTGAGATGTCCTGATGTGGTAACAAGAGAGGACACAAAAAGAAGAAATTTAGAGGATGAGGGGGTAGGAACAATCCTCATGAGAGATCCAATATTCATTGTACGTGTTGTGGAAGGAACGGGTCACATGAAGCGAATGACTACAGAGTCCTAGGTCCCATGGGAGAAGATCAAAGAAGACAAACAAAACAAAAGAGAAGACAAAGGTAAAACTTCAATACCAACAAAAGGTAAAGCACATGAATATGCTCATTACATTGTTTCCCATTTCAATATAGGAGTAACTAAAGATTTTCTCAACACTTTGTTTGCTTCTTGGAGAGATGCATGGGTTCTTGACATAGGTGTCACTTGCCACATGAAATTTTAGAGAGATTTTTTTGAACATTTCAATGACAATGTTGATGGCATAGTTTATTTTGCAGAAAAATCAAGTATCAAACCTTCGGGAGTTGGCACCATAAGGCTTAAGTTTCCTGGATTCCCAGATTTTCTTTTGCATAATGTGTTCTATCTTCCTGAGCTGCAAAGGAACGTCTTGTCTCTTGTGCACATCTGACAACAAGGTCACTCTATCCATATCTTTGAAGGAAAAGTCGAAATAAGGAAGGCCTCTGATAGCTTGATTGTCATGATTGAGGTGGAAGAAGGAACACTATTGAAATTGAAAGGGACATCTACTCATGCACAAAATGTTGCATACCTCTCTCATCACGGTGAAGGTACAATTCCATCTAGGCTTTTGTGGCATGCTATATTTGGTCAAATTAATTATGCTATCCTCTGTTTGTTGAGAAATAATGGTTTTTTTATCTAGTTTTCCTACTATTCCTAGGAACTTGAAGCAATGTGATGCTTGTATCCCTGGAAAACATAACAAACAACCATTTCATCATTCTACTTCTAGAGTTGTAGAAAAATTGAACGAATACATTCCTTATACAAATGGAAATAAATATATGATGTATTTTATTGATGGTTACACTAGGATGTGTTGGGTGTATTTGCTCAAAGATAAATCACAAGCTTTTGAAACATTTAAAATTTTTCATGTATGGATTCAAAATGAATCTTAGTCTCATATTGGCTCTTTTCGCATTGATAATGGAAGATAATATACACATAACGAATTTGAAAAATACCTTTTCCAACATGGGATCAAGCATCAAACCACAATTCCATACAATCCTCAATAGAGTGGTGTAGTTGGAAGAATGAACATGACACTCCTAAATATGGTCCGTTCCATGATGTTTTTCAAGAATGTAAAATTGATGTTTTGGGTTGATGTTGTTCTATGTGCAATTTATGTGAAAAACAAGTGTCCATCTCATGCTCTTGAAAACAAGGCTCCTTATGAAATGTGGTATGGATGCATTCCTTCGGTGAGGCATCTCAGGGTCTTTGGTTCCACCTATTATGCCTCTATTCCTAAGGAGAAAATAAGCAATCTTGATGCAAGGAGTTTGTCTTTATGATGAGACAAACAAGAAATTCATTCTTTCCAAATATGTAATCTTTTTTGAATCCTCCAAGAATGACAAAATTGTTAAGAGGCAGCTTGATCATCTAGACAAATTAACTCGTGTAAATACATATCATGAATTTGATGGTGAGATTCCACATCTCGAAGGGGGGATCCCTACCTTGGGTCAATCTATGGAATCTCCTTTTTCTTTTGAAACACCATCTCCCCCTCATGAAGAAGTTCTAGCCACTTTATCTGAACCTGAAGTTCATTTGGATGACGCGATTGAGAGGACTAAAAATCTTAATCTTAATGATAATTTAGCACCATGTCAATGAGTTGAGAAACTTGGACCATCTTAGAAAGGTCCACCAAAATGGATCATAAAAAACACTTAAAAGTGTTCATTCTGATGAGGTCGGAAAGACATGAACTAAAAGTTCCTCAAGACAAGATGGAGGTGATGTAGATAATTCAAATTCAGTTGATGTAGATGACATGGATGTTTCATATGATTGTGATTTGAATATATCTACTAACTTTGAACCAACTTGTTTCGAATAAGCCACTTCTCATTATGAGTGGAAAGAAACCATGTAGAAGGAATATGATGCTCTCATCAAGAATGGGATGTGGAAATTGGTGGATCCTCCATTTGGAACCAAACCAATTGGTTGTAAGTGGGTATTCAAGAACATGTACAAATAAGATGGCTCACTTGACAAGCACAAAACAAGGCTCGTGGAAAAAGGATTTGCACAGAAAGAAGGTATTAATTATGAGGAGACTTTTTCCCCCACAACAAAATGGGCTACCAAAGATACTCTATTTTCCATGGCAACACATAATGGATGGAAAATTCATCAAATGGATATGAATATTGCTCTCTTGAATGGAGACTTGAAAGAGAATGATTTCATGTCTTAGCCAGAAGGTTTTGTTGTGAAGGTACAAGAATATAAAGTATGCAATCTCATCAAATTCTTATATGGCATGAAACAAGCACCATGAGCCTAGTATGAAAAGTTAATTGAGCGTCTTCTGAAATTAATTTCAAGCACTACAATCTTTATGATGCAACTTTGTTTGTCAAGAAAGTTGGAAAAATTGTTGTATATCTTGTAGTATATGTAGATGTTTTGTTGATAACATGGAACAATGAAAGTTATATTGCATCCATAAAGAAAGACTTGAAGAAAGGATTTGAGATGACAGATTTGGGACATCTTCACTACTATTTATGCATTGTAGTGAATCAAAATAGAAAGTACATACTCGTCTCCCAAAATAAGTATGTTGGAGAATTGTTGAACAAGTTTGACACGACTGAGTGTATTCATGTTTCCACTCTAATGGAACAAAATTTGAAGCTGACATCAAAGGACGAGAATTCTCATCTACCTTACCACCACCAAACCAGATATTTCATTGGTCATTGGAATTATTTCTAGGTTCGTGCAAAAACCTTGTGAAGGACATTGGTTTGCTGCAAAAAGAGTTATAAAATACTTGAAGGTAACTCAAGATTTCAAACTCAATAACATTAAGGTGAATTACTTCAACCTGATTGGATATTCTGATTCAAACTTTGTTGGGGATAAATAAAATGAGGTGTCATCTTTAGGCTATCTCATGAGTCTTGGATCAACAACTGTCTCCTGGAGATCACACAAATAGTTAGTTCCAATATATTCCACGACAGAGGTATAATATGTGACTGTTGCAAAAGCAACGAAGGAGATTATGTGGCTGAGGAAAATACTTGAAGATTTAAAGGAGAAACACGTGAATTATACTCCTCTTCTAGTTGACAATACTTTTTCAATCAAGTTGGTCAAGAATCCAAGATTCAGTGATCGAATTAAGCACATCAACACAAAGTATCACTTGATTTGATACCATGTAGAGGCCAAGACTATTCGGTTGAGACATTGTTCCACAAATGAGCAAATTGCAGGCATATTTACCAAAGCGCTTGGAAGAGAAAACTTTGAAAAATTCAGAATGATGCTTGGACTCACAAACACCCCTTCAGATTAAAGGGGGAATGTTGGACACGTAGTTCTTGGGATTGTGTTTCTTCTGTAAATATAATTTTAAATATGTTATGAACCAACACCTTGAGAATGATAAAAAAAATTAATAAATGACAACCCACTTCAAGGGGGAAACTTCCTTTTACAACATCATTATAGCATCTATTGCCACTACATATGCATTGATGACTTATTTGGCCTTTCCTTCTCCTACTTGCAGACATTAATCCCTTTACCTCCTATGGATTCCTCAAAAAACTATATTTTTTGACAAGTATGCGCCCTAACAACCATGCAAGGTGCGTATACGCATTTTGCTCCATTGAAAAGCGCATACACCTCAATTTTGCTCAAAAAAATATAATTTTGTGTATTTTTGGGCAGGGTTCATAGGTTCATCTGGTTCCTGACCCCTTATTACCCATACATAAATAATTGTAACCACTCCAACCACATGGAGATGGTATGAATTGAGCCTAAGTCACGAAGACCAGAACAATCATACTTGGATCAAAATTATGATAGAAATTTCCCTCCTTGTCTGCAATCCCTTATTCCCCTATTGTTGATTCATTTCCTCAGACCTGGAAACTCTCGTTTCTAGCATTTTCCATGCTTCATATATATATGTGGCCAAGAAGTTTTTCTTTGTCTTCTTTGGGTCTGCATAAACATTAGAGTCAGAGGCACTACCTATAAACATGGTTGGAGGGACTTGGAGTCCTACCTCATAGCAGTGCCACAGTAGGTGCGGGTGATAACTACCTATATTTTATTGCATAATGATAAAGAGACCTCTTTCCCATGAAATACTTGTGTTTTAATATATGATGATTATGTTTGAATATCTTATCTCCTAGAACACTAATTGTTGCAATCTCTTTGTTTTTTATCATTTTCATAAAAGTTAGTTATTGTATAACTGCTCTCCTTTGTAGTTTTATACTTGAGAGGTTTGCAGGTTATCAAAGGAATGATTTGGAAGGAGCACGACAGGTTTTCAACCACATGATCTTCATCAGACGTAGGACACTAGATGTGTCTCTTTTTCCTTGCTACTAGTAGTTAATTGATTGATTGAGTTAGTTACAAATCTTTGATTGCATTTATGGGATTTGGTTTGTTCTTTAAACAGTCAACACTCTATTGTGGTTTTAATCCATAGTCACATGGGATTTTCCCTGTAACCGAATTGGAAACCATACTAGGGATTTATCTCCTTTGTGAGTTAGTTTTAGGTGTTTGCCTTTTATTTTCCTTGTTTGTCTGGCTTTTTTTGTTTTTAACGAAGTAGTTTAAAGATTTTGAGTCTTTTTACACCTTGTCAAACCTTTTGGCTTTGTCTTTCAGCCTTTTTTAGAAGTTTTAGGGTTTTATACACACCTTTCTGTGTAGATAGGCACATACATACACACTTCATGTTTAAGACAATCACATACATACGCGTTCTGCCTTGAGCACAGTCATGCACATCTCATGAAGGAGATTTTTTTCAATTCTATTGTGACATCCACAACAACCCATTAAAATTCTTCAGCTTAGAGGAAGAATTTATGGGTACCAACCAGTCAAAACTTTAGCAAGGTACTAATCATGTTATGAACCAAATATAAAAATAGTATAAAAACCTCAGAATAAGTACTCAACGCCTTTACAAAGAGAGAAATTCAGATAATAAGCCTCTTCGAGGGGGCGACCTCCTTATACATCATATGAATTCACAAATACAAGATGATTCCAAATGAAAAGCTCTCCTTGGTATATATAGGAGACTAGGAGGTACAATTACAACTAATGGACCCAAGCCGACATAAATAAAATAGCAATGCTAATGTAATATGCCCCAATTAAGGGGTAATGTGACACTATTTAGGGCTTAATATGCCCCTCCCTTGAGACAAGTGTTGTCCTCAACGCTTGATTAATTTTGGATTTTTTTGTATAAAAGACTCATCTTCCCAAGTAGAATCTTCAACAGGTAGTTTCTTAGACTTAATGAGATACTCTAAAATGGATCTATTCCTCATCTGGTGAATTCTTCTGTCAATGATAGCTTCATGCTCCAATATGATTTTTCCTTCCTCGTCAAGTTCTAACAATATAGTTTGAACAAGGATCTTGTCACCTATAACCTTCTTTAAGCATGAACACATGGAAAACTAGGTGTACTCATGAAGATGCAGGCAACTCCAATTTGTATGCCATAGTACCAATATTTTGCAACACCTTATAAGGGACATAGTACTCTGGTGATAATTTATTATCCTTCTTAGCTTGCTTGAGGGACATTTGTTTGTATGGTTGTAGTCTTAAAAACACCCAATCCCCTACTTCAAAACTTCTTTCACTACAATGTTGATCTACTTGTTGTTTCATGTGATTTTATGCCATGGGCAGGTTGTCCTTTAAGAGTTGGGGAACTTATTGTTTATGCTCGATGTGATCTTCCACTACTTGAACCTTAGCTTTTTCTTTTAGAGAAGAAGTGATGGATGGTGGGTGATATCCATAGAGTGCCATAAATGGTGTCATTTGTGTTGCAGTATGAAAGGAAGTGTTATACCACCATTCTACCAAGGGTAACCACTTGAACCATTGTGTTTGTTTATTAGAGGCAAAACAACGAAGGTGTCCTTCCAGACATTTGTTCACTATCTTAGTTTTTCCATCAGATTGACGATGATAAGATGAGCTATGAGCCAATTGAGTACCCAAACAAGAAAATAATGTTGTCCAAAAATGTCCAGTGAAGATGGGATCTCTGTCACTTACAATAATCTTTGGGATTCCATGTATCTTTTGAATTATCTCCATGAATGCAATGGCAACTGTACTAGCTTTGAAAGGATGGGAGAGTGCACAAAAGTGTGCGTACTTGGTCAGTCTATCAACAATCACCATGATGACACTCTTTCCTTCAGAGTTTGGTAACCCTGTGATGAAATCCTTGGAAAGCTCCTCCCAACGCTGACTTGCGATGGCTAATGGTTGTTAAAGACCTGAGGTCTTAATTGTTTCCACCTTATTTTGTTAGCAAACCAAACATTCTGCCACAAACCTTTGAACATCAATTTTAAGGTCATCCCAAAAAAATTCCTTCTTGACCCTATGATATGTTTTCAAAAGTGTTGAGTGCCCTCCTACCACAAAAGTGTGCAATTCCAAAAGTACCTTTTGTTTGAGTTAGGAGTTCTTACATAAATATAAGCAATCTTTGTACCATAATGAATCATTTTTCCATGTAAATGTGTATTGTGCACTAGAATCATGTTGCAACCTTTGAACGAGAGTCCACACTTTTTCGTCATTATTCCATTCATCCCTTGCTTTTGTTATTCAATCAAGTTGGATGATTGAGATAACATAGAGAAAGGCCTCAACATATTCATCCTTTATTGAGAGTGCATCCATCACAACATTTTGCTTCCATTTTTTGTAGATAATTTCAAAATCATAACCCAACATCTTGGTCACCCATTTTTGTTGTCCTTTTGAAGATAGTCTTTGTTCCAAGAAGTATTTAAGACTATCATGATTTGTTTTGACCTCGAAGTGCCTACCTATTAGATAAGGGCGCCATTGCTTCAACGCATGTAGTATTTCCATCATTTCCTTCTCATAAATGGGTTTGCATAAGTCCTTTCCCTTGAGTGGATGACTTTCAAAATCAAGGGGCCTTCCTTCTTGCATTAGAACAACACTAATGTCATTTCCTGAGGCATCACATTCCACAATAAAGGTTTTTTTGAAGTCCGGTGTGGTCAAGAGAGGAGCTTTACACATCCCCTCTTTAAGTTATTCAAAAGTTTTAGTTGCCTCTAGAGTCCATGAAAATGCATCCTTCTTAGTTAATGTCATTAAAGGTGTTGTTATTCTTCCATAGTTCTGAATAAACTTGCGGTAGTAACCTGTCAAACCCAAAAATCCTCTAAGATTCTTCAATGTTTTGGGAATTGACCAATTCATCATGGCCTTAATCTTATTAGGGTTTACCTTGACACCTTCATGAGATACAATATGACCCAAATACTCTACCTCCTTCATCCCAAAGAAAAATTTGGATGGTTTGGCATATAGTTGTTGCTCCTTTAGTAGTTGTAGTACCCTGTCAACATGTCGAACATGATCCTCCCAAGACTTGCTATAGATTAGTATATCATCAAAAAATACTAACACAAATTTTCAAAGGAAGGGCTTGAAAATAGAATTCATCAACCCTCAGAATATGGAAGGTGCATTCGTAAGGCCAAAAGGCATGACCAAAAATTCATAATGGCCTTCATGAGTTTGAAATATTGTTTTTGGGATATCTACTTCCTTCATTCTAATATGATGATACCCTGAACGAAGATCCAACTTTTTGAAGTAGATTGATCCATGTAGTTCATCTAACAATTCATCAATGACGAGAATGGGAAACTTATATTGAATGGTGATCTTGTTGAGATCTCTATAATCTGGACACATATGCCATGAGCCCTCTTTCTTGAGTACCATTACCACCGTTGTAGAGTAAGAAATTTGGCTAGGTATAAAAATTCCAGCCTCTAATATTTATTCAACCATAAAGCTCAATTTCACTCTTCTGGGCATAAGGGTATCTGTAAGGCCTGATGTTAGGAGGAACACTCCCAGGAATTAGGTGAATAGCATGATCATGATCACAAGTGGGTGGAAGACCTTTGGGAATATCTTCAAATACTTTGGAATGCTTATCAATGATCCCTTGGAGATCTAGGGGAATAGATGGCTTAGATGTTTGAACATCTAGTGAGCATAGTTGTAAAATTACAGCCTGATGCCCCTTTTCCAATAATTTTTTCATACCATTAGAGCTTATCACCTTACTGGGTTTCCTTGTGATACCCCTTAACTCAATCTCCTTCTATCCAATGAAAATTTCATGAAAAGTTCTTGAAAATTAAAATCCATTGTTCCCAATGATTGTAACCATTGGACTCCTAGTACGGCATCAACACCACCCATGGGTATAGTAATCATTGTACTATTAATTACATATTCCCCCATAGTAAGATTGATCTTATGGAATTTTCTCGAGAAATTGATAGTTCCTCCATTTTTTTAATCATTACTTGAAACTCTGGCGCTGGATATATAAATCAATCGAGAGCTTTGGCTAATTTATAGTGAATGAAATTATGAGTACTACCAGAATCAATTAGGACTATTACCTTTTTATTTTTGATATATCCTTAGATCTTGAGGGTTTGATGAGTGCTAATTTCAGCCAATGCATTACATGATATGGTGGGAGTCAACTCTTCAGAAGAAATATCTTCTACATTTTCATATTGAGATGGTTTGTGTGCTTGTTCTTGTTCTTCTTCCTCTTCACAATCTATGTAGAATAATTTCTTCTCACCACACTTATGTCCCTTACTGTAAGTGATGTCAAAATTAAAGCATAAACCTTTTGCTTTTCTTTCCTCCAATTGTTGAGGTGTCAACCTTGTAGGTTGAGGTAGTTAGAATAAGGAACATTATTCTCTCGATAGATGTTAGGAGTGGTCCTTCTAGTAGCCATAGCCATATTTTTACTTTCAACATTTCTCGCCACCCTGAACGCATTCTCCAATGATTTGGGTTCCCAAAGG
>ML800758.1:127339-149851 GCA_009831015.1 Picea engelmannii
TCATGATGAAGAGCATATGCAAACCCTAGTTGTAAACCTTCCTTCAAGAGAAATGCCAAACATGCCAAGAAAATCCTTCCATCAACAAGCGCGCCTCACTTTAAAAGACCAAATACCCAAGTAGGGCGTAAAAATCAGACCTCACAAGAGAGTGAGTTGTGTGTTATGTTCAAATGACGGAAAAACTTCCTCAATATATAGTGTATCATGACCTATAATTAAAATTAAGTCATTAAAAATAGCCAACAAGGCTACAAACCAAAATCATATTGTTTTTACATTAAATGCTAAGTGAAAGACCTAAATGAGCAAAAAGTGAGATGTCAAGCCCCTTTGAGGGAGACGTTAGGCCCTTTTGAGGCTAGTCCATCATCCAGAAGTCAAACGTTAGCCCTTCTTGGGCTCCTCCAAGCTGCCACACATGCCAGCCATCCTGTCAAACTGCCACATGCTCAAGGTGACGTCAAGGCCTCCTGGGTGACGTCCTGGTCATCAAAGGGAAACACTCCATTTGAGAAGGGTCAACCCCCCTAGGCTAGGCTCAGCCAAAGTGTCCTGGATGGAACGTCCTTCTTCTTCTCATGTGCAAGAGCTCAACCAATCATTGTCCTATCTCTGCCCCTGATGGGGTCCCAACAACCATCTGATGGGCTCTTCAACCCCATGGAGGTCCTAGCTAATCATCTCTCCATGTGTTCTGGTCCAACTGGTACCTATCCGTTGGGCATGGTCCTACACATCAAAAACTTCGCCTTCCATGGGCTCATTAGTCACAGGGATCATAGCAATGTCAATCACGTTTCATCATTAATTTTATCAAATATATGCATAAAACCCCTAATATATCATTCAATAGCTCAAAGATATTACAATGACCTACAATACAAAGCCGAAGAAAAAGACAAAATACCCTATTGGGCCAACATCCATAAGAAAAGGAAAGTTTCCAGAGGATATCATCCAAGCCATGTAAAATGAGGTGATGTGGTCAAGGGATGTCCAGACATACGGGTAGAGTAAAAGACAAGGATGTACGATATTACCTGTGGGTGCCTTTGTAGAAAGCGAGTTGTACCCGTCATGGATGCAATTATTTCCAAGCCCTTTATTGCCTTTATTCTTTCTTTTCTTTATTGATTTTTCTTATTTATTTCAAGGTCTAACTAGAGGACACTTCCTTGGCATGGTGACCAGAGCTGACAGTGTTACCCACAAGCACTTTCACAGAGATGATAAGGCTGGCTCGTGATGAGACCCCCTTTCCCTTGGCCATGCAACTAAAGGTCACTACCCTGGCGTGGTAACCAGATAATGGCAATGTCATACTACTAGGTACCCATGAACATAATAGGCTGGATTGTGATTAGACCCCCTATCCTCTTAACTAGGTCTTGTTTTGTTATTTTTCTTCGGGTCCCTCTTCTTTCTTGTTGAGAGGATTTTTATTGCCTTCTCGGGGATCCCTGGGCGAGGCATCTCTACGTTTCATTTTTTATGGCTTTTATCTTTTACCAACTGCTTTTACCTTATGGGCCTTTAGCCCCTTCTTCCCACGAGATATGGTGTAACCCCACAAACAGATCATCCTAATGCTCATACTAGGGGAATGGGGCAGATGAGGGGAGATAAGATGTAAAAGTGATGATATGATGGGAGCAGAGGATGGCTCTTCAGAAATCCCCCGGTGGAAAACCAAAACCTATGGGTACAAGCTTGCTAGGGCACCCTGTCAATCCCCCTTACCATGGTCAAGCGGGTCAATGTAAGATCCAAGTAGTTGTCAGAAACAAAAGGAATAAGATGCATATATCTAAAGGTTATAATGATAAAAAAATGACACATACCATGATACCTGGACCAATTACCTCATGCAACAAGAGTCTTCTCTAATACAAGTCCAAGCCAAAGGTGATGGATGTTGTTGCTGCTAACAGGACAAGTCTGATGAAGGAGAAGAAAGATGGGCCCTCCAGGGCCATGTTCAAGTCAATCATGTTCTCGGTACTCCATGTCTAGGACCTGTGGGCCTTGAGACATGATCTCTTAGTTATCCCTAGAAATCTGGGATAAGAGGCCCTTCTAGGTCTGAAATTTTGTTATGTATTTCTTTGATATGTCCTCTCTTCAATGCCATAGGTCTGATCAAAGTTGGATGTGCCAAGTGGAATTTATGGTGGCTTCCCCACGCCTTGCTGATTTTTGGCCTTTCTAGGAGAGCGTACTTGTAAAGCATGCCAAGTGCACAATATATGATATATTATTCTGAAACTTCCACCAAAAATACTACAGACTGTACACTATCCAATGCAACTGATCTTACTTAATTCGGATACTAACGCAAGAATATATCATTGTTTTACCTAGAATACATGTTTGAGACTCGTTAATACGACTAGTTAGCAACCCTATCTTACATAGGGTGTATCTCCAAAATTAGTATGCCCCAGAAGATTAATTTTTTAACATAGATACCTTGATAATTCCTCTGAATATAATATGAGTTTCCTAATCTGAAGCATCACAGAAAGAAAATTCTAGCGAAAATTATGCGATGACTAAATTCAGGATGATTCAGGAACTCGATCTTCCACAGGCTATATGTTCGAAAGTATAAAGTCCCAGAAGCAGATATTTTAACCAAAATTACTTTCATATATCTACTAAATATCCCCCAAGGCATTCCTTCTGAAACATCCCAAAAAAACAATTATAGCGGAAATTCCAAGGTGTCTCAGATGCAGCAACGAAACCCCAAGACCTTGAGTTCTCATACCAAATGTTATGAACCAAATATAAAAATATCATAAAAACCTTAGAATACGTACTCAAATCCTTTACAAAGAGATAAATTCAGATAAAAATCCTCTTCTAGAGGGAAACCTCCTTATATATCATATGAATTCACAAATACAAGATGATTCCATATGAAAATCTCTCCTTGGTATATATAGGAGACTAGGAGGTACAATTATAACTAATGGACCCAAATCGGCATAAATAAAATAACAATACTAATGTAATACGCCCCAATTAAGGGGTAATGTGCCATTATTTAGGGCTTAATGAATCCATATCAGCCTGAATAGTTATTCTTCCGCAAGACTATTATTTATACATAATCTCTTAAGTTAATTTGAAAGGAAAATTCATTGAGTGTTAAGTATCCAATATACATGGATCATTCCCCTTTTCCATCTTCAAAAGGACCCTATTCTCTTTTTCTGAAAATCATTCTGCAACAATAGGTTCTAATCCTTACCATTCCTTTGCTTAAGTATCGTCAACCCTTTGATCCTGCATTTATACACTATCACACTTCTCATCTAGTATTTTCGACGATTATGTCTCTTTAACATCATCGTCAAGATATTCTAACAGAGAGCACTCATTACAAAATATCTTCTCAATCTGATGACGACACTTACACCTTGACTAAGCCATGTACATTCTCTTGTGAACCCCTTCCTCATGGTAATATGTTATATGGATATTGGCTCTGATGGTACTTATTACCCAGTCACTACAAACACCAAAGGTGGAACCCTCACTTTATAACACACGCACTCTTAAACACCTTTAATCAACGCGCTCCACTCAAACCAACCTCTTTTCGTCGTCGAGAGAAATAACAAATGTTTCCCCTCATTTATTGACTCTCTATCTAGATAAGTCGTCTGATGTCGATGCCATAACTTCGATAAGTCATGTCACAATGCATACATGTCAATAAGAGAGTCTCTTAAAACCTTTCTAAATTTAACTACTATACAACATGGAAGGTGAGTCACTAACAAAACCACACATTTTTTGTTGCATAATGAATATATGATGTGGTGACCTCTCACTGGTGCGCCTTTTCCAAGGAACACCTTTTTGTAGGTGAAGGATTCCATAATATTTCTCTTTGTACCATATACAAGACCCTCTGACGATGATGTTATCAAGGACATATCATCGGGGAAACAACCCTTTGTATAATTCATAAACTTACTCTAATCCATCTCTCAAAAACGACAATATAACATCATAAATCCAACCCTCCACGTGGTCCCACGACATATCATAACTCATCAGAGATTTGAATACGCAAATACCACAATAGATCCAAATAGCAATATAGAAAAACCCACACTTTATTATTATCAAACCCTTAGGGTAGGACAACACCATACAATGGATCCTATTATGAAAGGGATCCTCTCTTGTTAACTTTCCTCTTTGAGGGGAAAAACTCCTAATGAGATAAATGCTCCAAATACAATACTTATCTTCACGCTCCATTACAATGCTTGAACCCCTTTATATAGTTCTACAAACCACCTAAGAACATTCTAGAGGAGGAACCTTCTAGAAGCAGAACCTTCTAGTAAGTCCTCTTACATCTATTATGTTTATACTAATATATATATAACTACCATAATGGGCTTGATTTAATAATATAGTGGACCTAGTCCACCTTACATTGAATGGTCTCCAATATTATCACTATGGGCCCTCAGCCCCGCCCCCCCCCACTACCTCTCTAGCTACACTACATTCCCTCCCCTTCATGAAAGTGTTTTTCTCAACGGTTGTTATGAGGGTGTACAACCATATACCAGGGTCCCATAGATAAGTGTGGACCATAGTTATAAAGTAGAATGAAGAACCAAAGTCCCATGGATAAGTGTGGACCATATTTATAAAGTAGACTGAAGAACCAGAGTCCCATGTAGAAATGAAAGCCACCATGTTGAAGTAGTCCAACTGCCATTGTAAACCTGGGTCCCATATCTAAGTGCTAATGTGAACTCCACGTGGAAGATATCAAAACTCAATAACCAACTGAAATTGATGCTCCATAGATCTACATTGGTCACATGGGTATAAATACGAAGAATCAACCAATAATTCATCCACCAATACTAGAGAATAATGAAACTAAAGAAGAATATGCAGAGAGGGCTCTTGTGTACTCTCTAGGATGGGCTCTACAGGCGGTGGAGTAGATTCATCAAATAGAATATGGAAGTGGTTGTCATCCCATAAATGAAAACTATCCATATATCAATCATCAAAATTGGCCTCAAAATCATACCAAGCAGATGCTTCTTGATTATATTTGTCCATGATGGCGTGCATAATATAGATCTCTTTTCATTCAACTTTGAACTCTTGAAATGTTGCCTTGATGGGTTCCATCTGTCGTTGAATTTCCATGAGGAGTTGAAAGGGATTAGACATTGGAAACAACAAAAGAAAAATCTTAAAAAACTCTATCCAATGGCATCGATCTGGTAGCAATCTTAGCACCCTGTCAAAAGTTATGAGCTTCGTAGTCCCGTCGTCGTCACAGAAATCCCAAAAAATGGTTGATTTTAAATCAGTGATATCTTCACATTCGGAGTTTCAATTCAGATAAAAAAAAAAAAAAATTGAAATTGGTGAAATTGTGAGAGGAACTCAGATTTGTAATTTTTTTGGGAAAAGTCGGCCCCAGATTCTACATAAATCAATAAAATTGGGCGGTCGTCCACGGAAAAAACATAAAAATAACATATTTTTAAAATGTCGATAACTTTACTTCCCGGAATCTGTTTTGGATGATTCTTTTTTTTAAATTGGTTATTTTTCAAAGAGGAACTCATATATACAATCAATTTCTACAAATTACATAAAAAAAATGTACAGGATTTGCCCGGAATGTCGTGGCCCTCTATTGTCTTCTAAAAAATAATCTACAACAATAGAAAAAAAAAATGCCCCTTTTTTGTGGCCGAAGAAAGTGCTATGATACCAAATGTTAAGTACCATAATAGATCTGCAAATATAACTTCATAAACAACCCTTAATCTCAACAAGAATACACCAAAATATTCTTCAAATATCCAACACAAGAAATAGTCAAAACCCTTGAGGTAGGGTAACACCATATATTAATCCTTAAGGAAGGATAACACTCAATCAATACTTGCTTGTTACAATCACAATATACTTCATTATACTTCAATACCTTGCTTACACTTCCTTATTTAACATTCTCTCTATCTCGTAGGAAAAATCTAGAGAAGGAATATTCTAGTAGGTAGAATATATAGTGGACCTAGTCCACCTTACATTGAATGGCCTCCACTAATAATACATAACCACATTCCCAATGGGTGCCTCCCTAGGTATCCCATCTTACCTACCTAGGTATAGTACGAGCGCCCTCTCACTAGTGCGCCTTTTCCAAGGAACACCTTTTCGTCAACAAAGGATGCCATAAGACTGCTCTTTATACCATATATAAAACCCTCTGATGACAATGATATCAAGTACAAAATCGTAGTGGAGACAACCCTTTACATAATCCATAAACTTACTAAAATCCATCTCCCATCAATGACAATATAACCTCGTAAAGCCAACCCTCCACATGGTCCCACGACATATCATAACTCATCAAGGTTAGTAAAGTAAAGGCACGGGAAGGGTAGTAAGGGACATAATTCAGATGAGTAAATTAAACCACAAAACCTTACCAACTAATTGATAACCCGAGCCTTTTGGCACATCTCTCAAAGATAAGATTATTCAAAGGGTGATCGTCATCAAAAGATGCCATTACATTTAAATGCCTCCAAATGATCATCTTTACCTTTCCCTATGATGATATGATCATAAGGCCTTTCAACCTCTCAAATCGAAACCTACCCCCGACGATAAGCTAATGGTAACAGACACAGAGTTGTTTTCAAGGAAATTAATAGAGGATCGTACATCTTTGACTAGGTCAGCGTTGTAATGCACTTAACATTGATTGCACATGGGTTCGGGTAAATTTGAAAAATATAATATTGTTGTTAAGACATAATTATAATATCACCTTACCTGAAGAACCTAATATAGATTAAGCGTTTCTACTGTGATAAGTCGGGTAAATACAAGTGTATTATGGGATCCTTAAAGAATAGGTATGTATTTCATATGTTTTGAAGTCGATACTTTCTGCAATCAAGTTCAAAGTAGATTAAAATTAGTCTTGTGTCCTACACCACACACAAATAACGAAATGTCTTGAGTACAAACCAGGAGGGAAAAGAGCGAAGCGGCCATCGGGCCTGCCCCTATTACTAGTCCATAATCCATCAACATTACAAACACTAATTGTTGCAATGGAAGAGAACATTATGCGAGGTACCATGAAACATATCACATGCTCCAAAATGAAGAGTACCCTTCTAATGATGAAGATATTGATGAATACAGGAATGTCGGGAAGAGCAGTATTCACACAGTGGTTGATCACCCCGTATGTTTTCCTTATAATGATGTTGCACATTGGTGCTTCACCCACCTGCAAAAGGAGACAACTACCATACTTAAGGAATCTAAGGTTTTGATCGCATATATAAAGGCATAAGGCATCATAATCAGGTACAAGACCCCTTAGTCTACAATGTCCCTAGATGAATCATTTATAGATAAATTCAGAGTCGAGCATAAAGACTTCGAAGAGCTGATAGAAGATTGGTTCGTCGGAGAAGAAAGACCAGTCAAGGAAGGAAAAAAGTATATTCTTGCAATGTACCTAAAGGGACCGTACATGTTGTTGAATACGATGATATGAATATTGTATGGTGAAGACACCAATACACATTTCCGAATGGAGTGGTTTCTAATGGCTTACACAGTGGTCAAAATTGGACAAGCTTTCAATTGGGAAAACATTTTAGACTTCAACATCATCAGTCGAGCTCGAGAAGCACAAGGTATGAAAAACCTTGGCTTCTATATGACAATGTATTTGATTGATGCTATATGTGCCACCTGTTAGCGATAAAAAATGATTTGCTAATTATTTTGATTTCACATTACAAGATAGATTTAGAGAGAAGATGCATTTTTAGTCATGGAATTTATGAGAAAGGCTTATAATCATATCAATTCAATAAAATAAGGATTTCACCTCATAAAATAGACCAAAAATTGATTTTTAGTTTTCGGTGGCTAAATGGGAAAATTGCAGTGTTGTGAGCCGCCGAAAGTCAGGGCTTTCGGTGGTTAAATCAGTTTTTCAAGGGCCAATTAGCCACCGAAAGTGCAGAAAAGCTTGTTTTTACTACGTTGAGTCATCATTTTCAAATGATGATTCTGAGAAATTGGAGAATCGTTTTGAGAAACGGGTGGAGGTTTTTGTTGCTAACATGTCAAATAATAATAACCTCTCTCAGTTTTCCTACAAGTGTCATAGATTGGGATAATCAAATTCATCTCTAAGCCCTAATTTTTGGATCTCATAATTTCCCTGTTTGACACATGTTTTTGAAATGCAGATCTCGGGAAAATGAAAATGAATCTCAAAGATATGAGAGAATTTTTTGCTCACAACAAACCAATATACAAAATCCTCTTCCAGTTTGTGCACGGATGTTTTGATTTGAGAGATATAGGTCAATATTTAAGCAGCATATTTCCAGAAATTTTTGTCTTTTCCAGCCACCTCACAAATTCGAATTTGAGATCATCCAGCTGTCAAAGATAGAGATCAGCCTAGATTTACGCATCAGAGACTTTCATGCAGCTGTCGAAGACTTAAGGGATTGAAGACAAATCAATTCTAGAAGTGGACTAGATCCACTTTTTGTTTGAAAGATTTTGTAACAGTTTTTTCTATTACTAGTATTTCAGATCTGATTTCTCAGGATCTGAAATTGTTTGTAAAAGGCTATAAAGCCTGTCGATTTTATAGGCTAGAGGTTTGACTTTGGAGACTGGACTATATACTTTTGCATTCCTTAGACTTTTTGAATATATATCAGAACATAAGCTTCTTTTGCCATCTATGTTCAGACTTTCATATTCTCTCTTATCTATACTTGTATTGGAATATAATGTTCATCTGCTTATGTTTATCTGATGTATGATAACTGTCAACTCTTCATTATATCCATAAATTATAATCTGCAAGTATTTCACTTATTTTATCTGGCCATTCATATATTCCCTCTGTATATTTTTCTACTAGTATAATAGGTATTCTCCATATATTCATCTTCTATTAAACTTCCTGAACATTTGTGGTTGAAAGCCTTGTCTATTTGAATATGTTCGTACATGTCTAGAGTGTGTGAGGTTTGAGTGAGTTTCCATCTTGATCCATTTGATTAAACCATTGCAAGAATATTTAAGTTATCAGGCATCTCTGAGATACATCCTAGGAGAGTTTTCTGGAGTGATAACAAATTGGCATCGTTGCTGGGGATCAGAGATTGAAGCTCAGCTTCCTTGGGACACGACATAGATCCAGCTTTGATGATAGACAAAGCCTGAACATTTTCTTGGTTGTAATCATCTATCTGGCGACTCCATGAAGGTCGGATTCAATGGCGACTCCATTGCTCTGAACTCTGTTGGCGACTCCACTGGTATGAAATGAACCAAATCTTAGCAAAGAGGTATGCATTTTGTGATTTCTCAAGTATTTCCGGTTACCCTAATGCAGTGCCTAGTAGAGATGAATGGGAACATAGTATATCTATATTTCAAGGAGAAGAGTGGGAAGTACCAGCTGAACACTTGCTGGATTTTCATGACTTTATTCATCGGCTTGAAATTGTACATGAGGATGTTCAAATTAAGCTTTTTAGTTTTTCATTAGAGGGAATTTCTCATGATTGGTACTGGTCGCTTCCTATTGCCAGTATCAGCTCTTTGGCATATTTTCATGCTACTTTCCATGTGTTTTGTAAATACCAATTTCCAGCTAACCTTTTATATCCCGAATGTTGTCATGATTTCCATTTATTGAACAAATATCCAAATATTCATGAAGAATTTGTTGCAGCAGAAGGTATCTCTCATCATGATCAAGGGTTTGTTGATCCACATTATGATAACCATATTGATTCTTTTGACATTATATTAAATACATCTATTAAATATGGTTGTCATGAAGATCAGATTATTCCTTTTGAAAACTTGAAAAATGATCAGCAGATTTTTATATCAGCATGTAACAATGTTGAATCTACAGCAAATCCTAAGGGTAGCTCTCAGTTTTCAGATTTGCAGACCAAGGAAAGCTGCAGTTACCATGAGAAACAATATTTTCAGGAACCATCTAATCTCCAGCTAGAACATCAGGATGACTCTCTTTCTCCTTATGTATCTTTTGTCTCAAATTTCGATGGAAATGTTGATGATGATGAGGAAGAAGGTTACATTTTTCCAAATCTATTTCAAGATCATATTGTTGATAATTCTATGAAAGCATCTTCATCTCTGTTATTAGGATTTGATCCAGATATCCCCATATTTGACAAATATAGTGATGAGGAGGAAGATTTTAAAGTTTATGAGGGTTTGTTGACTAATGGAATCTCATCTACTTCTACTTTTTAGCAAAGAGATGATTAGAAATGTATGCATGTTGTGGTTGATGATAGCTATGAGTCTGTTGATCAAAATTCCAATGAAGATCTCTTTAGTTTTGACACATCTTTCAAAAATATCATTGTTGGAAAGAATAATCAACAGTTTTGTCATAATTTATCTTTCAAAACTCATTTTTCATTTGATCATTATGAAGACAGTGATGAAGAAGAGCAAGAACATACCTCTTCTTTTCTCTCAAAAATTGTCAACTGTAATGGGCCAACACATCATCATGATAAATTCGAATCACGAGAATATGGTGAAGGGGAGCAGAAAAATTTAGATCAGCACTTGATCATGCATGTTTTTCCGACAAATGTCAAGCAACCTAAATTCAACATTGAGATCAATAAAGGTAGCCAGCAACAACATTTCAGTCATTTGGAACAACAACAAGAAGAGGTATTTCTTGGTGGTTTTTATGATCCCATTGTTGATTATCTAGAGATTATGAGCAGCTTAAATATCAAAATATTTTTGTCAGGAGAAGGACAGTTTTGTCATCTTTTCAAATTGCATTTTTGTTTATTATGGTTTCTTATATTTTTGGGATCAAGATCAAGCATGATGTCAGTAAAACAGTTTCTTACATGGCTTCATTGGAAGCATGATTTCACTTGATAAGAGGCAGTACAGTTGTTTAGTGTAGAGTAGGGTAGAAAATAAACTCGTCGCTCGAGCATTTCTTTTTTGCAGTAGATGTAACAGTTTGAATAAAGGTAGTCTAGAACATGTACAGAGGTCATCCATTTAGTCATGAAATATTTTCAGAAAGAAGTGATATGGTTGACTCCATGCCCAATGGAATGTTGATTCCATGCCCAATGGAATACTAGAGAGTAAGTTATGGATTTTATTTTTCCAGGAAAGGAATTAGATCTGTGGTTCTTGGAAACCTCGCAGGGAGGTCTCCATCCCAGTTGGAGCCAGATGTTAGCGATCAAAAATGATTTGCTAATTATTTTGATTTCACATTACAAGATAGATTTAGAGAGAAGATGTATTTTTAGTCATGGAATTTATGAGAAAGGCTTATAATCATATCAATTCAATAAAATAAGGATTTCACCTCATAAAATAGAACAAAAACTGATTTTTAGTTTTCGGTTGCTAAATGGGAAAATTATAGTGTTGTGAGCCGCCGAAAGTCAGGGCTTTCGGTGGCTAAATCAGTTTTTCAAGGGTCAATTAGCCACCGAAAGTGCAGAAAAGCATGTTTTTACTGCGCTAAGTCATCATTTTCAAATGATGATTATGAGCGAATGGAGAATATTTTTGAGAAACGGGCGGAGGTTTTTGTTGCTAACATGTCAAAGGACAATAACCTCTCTCAGTTTTCCTACAGGTGTCATATATTGGGAGAATCGAATTCATCTCTAAGCCTTAATTTTTGGATCTCAGAATTTCCCTGTTTGACACATGTTTTCGAAATGCAGATCCCGGGAAAATGAAAACGAATCTCAAAGATATGAGACAGTTTTTTTCTCACAATAAACCAATCTACAAAATCCTCTTCCAATTTGTGCACAAATGTTTTTATTTGAGAGATATATGTCAATCTTTAAGCAACATATTTCCAGAAATTTCTGTCTTTTCCAGCCACCTCACAAATTTGAATTTGAGATCATCCAGTTGTCGAAGATAGAGATCAGCCTAGATTTACGCATCAAAGAATTTCATGCAGCCGTCGAAGACTTAAGGGATTGAAGACAAATCAAGTTCTAGAAATGGACTAGGTCCACTTTTTGTTTGAAAGATTTTGTAAGAGTTTTTTCTATTATTAGTATTTCGGATCCAATTTATCAGGATCTGAAACTGTTTGTAAAAGGCCATAAAGCCTGTCGATTTTATAGGCTAGAGGTTCGACTTTGGAGACTAGACTATATACTTTTGTATTCCTTAGAATTTTTGAATATATATCAGAACATAAGCTTATTTTGCCATCTATGTTCAGACTTTCATATTCTCCCTTATCTATACTTGTATTGGAATATAATGTTCATCTGTTTATGTTCATTTGATGTATGATAACTGTCAACTTGTCATTACATCCATAAATTATAATCTGCAAGTATTTCACTTATTTTATATGGCCATTCATATATGCCTTCTGTATATGTTTATGCTAGTATAATAGGTATTCTCCATATATTCATCTTCTATTAAACCTTTTGTACATCTGTGGTTGAAATCCTTGTCTATCTGAATATGTTTGTAGATGTCTAGAGTGTGTGAGGCTTGAGTGAGTTCTCCATCTTAATCCATTTGATTAAACCATTGCAAGATTAGTTAAGTTACCAGGCATCTCTGAGATACAACCTAGGAGAGTTTCCTGGAGTGATAACACCACCCATAACTTTTCTGATTTTAATTGAAGTTGGGACCCAAGCCAACTCTTGATTCAAGTATACCGTTCGTAATTGTGGGATGTTAGTTATAAAGAACATATATACAACATTTGTGATTACTTTCTGGCCCCTTTTTACAAAGCCATCTTTTGGATTTTATCCACATAGAATATCTCAAGGGGTTATCAATGCCTTAAGGGAAATTGGAGACTGGTACACAAAGAAGTACTATACCTATGTCAGAATATATGGAGTTATCGGGCCACCTCATCTACTTCCAAAGTATGTGCCCAATAACGTATTGGAAAGAGAAATACATTATCAAACAATTGAGAAGGGAGTCACTGCCTACTTATTGGAGAAGAACAAAAGGTATTGGCCAATATTCTCGCTCCATATAGGCAGGCACACTCTATCAAACAAACCTCATGCTGAAAAGGAAGCCAAAGCTTTAAGAGACATATGTTTATGCACAAGAAGCATAAAAGGGCATGATCCCTAGAMTGTAGTATATGAACATATAAAAGTAGTCAAGATTGCCTAACAAGTTGTTCATCAAGCTAATTTTGTTGAAGACCTCCTCAAGGAGGCTATATTTTTCRATGAAGAATTAGATAGGCTACCGAGTGAMTTAACCAAAGATAAACTCCAAAAGGAGGAGGATGAAGAGAGGATTATGATAAAAGAACAATTCAAGGATTTKCTCCAATAGGATAAGGAGAAGCAAGAAGCCAAAGAAAGAGAACAAAGAYGGAAAGTTGAGGAGAGGGAAAGAAAGACTGACGAAGCAGAGGAGAAATATCAACAAAGAAAAATAGCATAATTGGAGAAGAAACAAGCCAAACTGAACAAAAACAAAGATAAAGGCCAAACCKCATAGAAGGWTACCAAAGGGGAAACAAACAACACAAAAATAAAGGATGAAACTATAGCAAACGAAGAACAAGAAAAGTTAGTAGTTCAAGTTGAAGAGATGAGGAAGAAAGAGGAAGAGGAGAAGAGAAAGGCAACTACATCATTAGCAAAGGAACCAGAACAATTGAATGGAACTGTAGTGACAAACCCCAACACAAGTATGGTCATTATTCCCTTAGAAGAATGCATTCCTCTACCAGTGATACGAGGTAAACTATCATTTACCTCTCCAAGAATTGGAGTAGAAGGTGTTGTAGTGGTTGTAAGAGAAACTATTACAACCATAATACCAAGGCCATTGAAAAAATAACAACCAGGAGGAAAAGAGGAGAACAAGGCTCAAAACAATATTCTTATGAAAGGATTATCAAATGGAAGGCATGTCATATTCCGAAAGAAAATGTTATACAAACAACATGAGTCCTTAATGTATTCATTGGTGCAAATGCAATGTTAGTCCATGAAATCAGGTAAGCACTTGACATATCAAGAGCTATGGTAGCTAAACTTGAAGCTTCCATGAACACCATTAGGGAAAGTTTGGCTAGTGAATTCAAGAGGGAAGCCAGTCTAGCAGAGAAACTACATAGAGACGAAGTATAAAAGGAATTGTAGTTGCAGGAGAACAGATTATGTGTAAAATTTAAACATAAGGATAACATCAACCAGAAGTTGCATCAAGAAGATATAGAGAAACTTAAGGCCACACATACTCAAGAAGTGAAGAGGTTACGAGTAGAACAATTAGAAATAAGCACATATAACGAGAAGATAGAATATCAAATTCAACAACTGATGCAAGAAAAATGAACTTTTAAAGAAGACTGTAGAAGAAAATCGAAAGGGGATTGTGGTCATAGAAATAATTAGAGAAGTGGCCAATTGTGCCAATGAAAACTTAGAGATATGTAAAAAATGTTCTTTGGTTTATTGAATGAAATACAGAAGAATAGGGCAAATCATCTTAAGTTAGGTCAGCAAATGAAAAATATAAAGGAAAAGTATCAGAAGGTTTAGAGTGCCTTTGATAAGATTATAGATTAACAAGATTTATATGGTAACCCACCTAATACCCTACCAATATATAAAACCAAACAAAGAATCAAAGACCGAACGCTCCTAAATAATGGGAGGTCTATCATAAGTGATGTCAAGAGCACTGAGGAAGAAGTCGACAAGGCTTGCACAAAATTATGGATAATATCAAATCACTTACTCGAATAGTTCGGGATGGACACTCTGGCAGATTTGGAAAAATAATTGCCATCTCAAACGATGATAGAAGATGTAGAAACAAGAAGGAATCTCAAGAAGAAAGTTATAGAGGCAATAGACGAAGTTGATAAAAAAAATGCTAGAAACAAGGTTGATTAAGCTAGTCAAATTAATCTCATTAATTCAAGACTTCATACAACAAACAGAGCAAAGCATGAAGACAAAAGTGGTGACCCTGATATGCGATGGTGAGATAGATCTTGAGAATACATAACTAAACATAATAAATAGTATCTTGAAAGATTTCAAGTTGTGGAAAGATTATAGGGATAAAATACAACAACCCAAGACCATTTGATTATTGAAATTAACTCCCTTTATCATTGATCATTTTGTAAGTTTGTGAAGTCTTAATTTGGAATATGAAACAAAGAGTTGTAACTGACATCTGACAGGATGACAGTTACAGAATGTGAAAAGTGTTTTCTTATTCTATAAAAGAAATGGCTACATAGTAAAAAGGACTTTTGCACTTTGTATATGACGAACAATACTATTACTTCAAAATTAATGAAAAGTAAGAGGAATTTTGGGGATTTGGGATCTTGGTGAATGTGTTTAAGACTTTTCTTAATGCATTTATATTACATTTAAGTGTTATATTTTATGTTGTATGAATTACTTCTATAATCTTTTTTGTATGCTCATGTTGTCACATGTTTCCTATTGAATACAACCATAATGTTATCGAAACATATTGCAACCAATTGTACATGTGTATGTAATGTTGTTATTATATCATTTATCTTTTGAATATATGAATTCTTTCTAATTCAAATGATATTATCGTTCAATGTATTCAACCTTAGCCAGTTTGCTCCTAATCAGGATAGGATTATAATAGTTTTGCATTTAGATCAAGAAGTAGTTAACATTAGTCAATTTAGTTTTAGACTTTAATTCATTTGAGAATATTTGGTTCTCATATCCATGTTTATATAATTAATTAGAGTGGCAACCAAGCCCACATATTGGTCAGAAACGCCATCGCAAACAAGAGTAGGTCTAATTGGGACCTACCATCAAGTGTTCTCCCTTACTTGCTTGACAATCCATTTGGACCTGTCAACAAAAATGATGCTAGAATTAGGGCCATAGAACTAAATGGTTGCAAAGAAAACATAAAACCCTACTTGTTTTATTTCGCTTACAAAACCTGCTCAACCTATTGATTCTCGTTCGAACGAACCTGATCATGCTTCTCATCCTGCACTCTACTCAGTGAATACTCCAACTCATGGGTCTACTCATTGAATCCCCACTCATTTGGAACCCATATTTTCTTCTCTGATCCCTCGAAGATACACAATACCTTAAATCAACATGATAATAAAAGAATCTTGTGATCATGTGTTGAAATAACAATGGAGTAGACAGACTGGTCATCCTCCAATTAACAATTCGAGACCCCAAGATCAACAAAGTTCCCCAAGGGAAGACCCATTCTTTGAAAACCCTTCGAATTAAGAGGAAAACCCAACCATCAGGTCGCCCGAATATCGTTTAGCCCAAACTCTCTAAGGAGTTTCACTATCTTCGGACTTTGAATTAGACACTTCCTACTCATAGGCGGTGCTAGGAAACCTTTGTTACCTCCTGAATCTACACCTCTAACTTTTGGACGGATTTAAAAGTCGAATCAGAAGGAAAATAAAATCCTTGTAGTCCTCGAACCATGGATGGAAATAATCAAAACCCCCCACCTTATCAACCTTGGTTGATCCCAGACGCAGTTGTAGTACCTGGACAACTCCATGACATGCCTAAACATCTTGAGAAATTTCTACCAAAATTTGACCTTGACAAAAAAGACTATGTCGAAGACCACATCAATAAATTATTGCTTGCGGTGTTACTAATGAATGTTTGACATGAAGACTTCATTTGTAGGTTGTTCCCTTGTACTTTTGAAAATAAGGCTTCAACGTGGTTCTTTTCTCTGGAAGAAGCTTCCATCACTAGTTGGAGAATTTTTGAAGCCGATTTTATTGAAAAGTTCATGGAAGAAAAAATGCCAACGACTTTAGTCTTAGACCTTTTAAGGATTAAAATGGAATCTAAAGAAAAAATTAAATATTTCAATCAATGGTTTCTCACTTCAATGAAAAGCATTCCACAAGCCTCCAAGCCTGCAGAAGATGTTTCCACTGAATTCTATACTTTATCCCTCCCCGTGTTGATGGCAATGTTTGTCAAGAATGATGAGAAAGCTACCCTCTAAGCAACTTTTAAGGAAGCCCTAAAAGTCGAAAAGAACATGTTAGGCCTGAAAGGTAACCTTGGAGTTGAATCCTCTAAAGACAAAGTCAATCCTAAAACTAAATCAACTGTGACCTAAACCTCATAAGATAAGAAAGATATTGATTCCATGGATATGGAATCCCTCTAGAGAATTGTTAAAAAACTATCTAATGAAATCATTGACCTGAAAAGGAACCCCAGGGAAGGATCTTCTAACCCCAAGAAAATTTTCAAGTTCGAACCCAAGAAAGACAAGAGTACTCCTCCAACAAACAAGGACAAATCCTCTCCTACAGAAGGTATCAATATGGAATATATTGTCCAATCTCTCCAGTCTTGGGAAAAAAAAAAAAAAATTAAGCCTAAAGAAGAAGAAGGAGAGGGAACAAAACAACAAGATCTATCCCAAGAGGTTGATGAATCAGAAGAATAAAAAGTTAACTCCTTTTGGGACATTTCTTATGGACAAGGAGAAGAAGAGGGTGTAGAGTAAGTACATATGTCCCAAAATACATTTATTACAAGAAGTGCAAGTATATCTACATCTTTCGATCCTCCCAAATCTTCTAACTCCACTAAATTAAGACCCAATACACAAAAGAACCTTGTTGCAACTAAAAAGAACACTCCTTCTACTCCTCCAACCAAATTAGATCATGATTTATTAGAAGATCTAAAAAGCACTAAGGAAAATATTTCCTTGTTTGAATTAATGAAGCTTCCCCAAATACATGAAAAATTCATCAAAACTCTGCAAGGAAACAATCCCAAGAATGCTCCACAAACGAATGTTGAGGTAATAAATGGGAAAGGGAAAACTAATTTCACAATGGAAAAAAATGCACAAAACAGACAATCAATTGTAAATGCATCTCTGAATGGCCACAGATCAAGGTCTACCACCCCTCCTTTCTTAATGACCTTTGAAATCTTCAATAGAAATGTCCATAATTGCATGGTGTATTCAGGTGCCTCTTCTAATGTAATTCCATTCAAGGTATGTGAAAAATTTAATGTCAACCCTAAGGAATCTGACATCCAAATCCTACAACTGGATATAACCAGAGTTAAGGTAATTGGTGAGTTGAAATTTTTTTTAATAAGGATGTCATCTAACCCTAAAGCACATTAGAATAATGACATTATAGTGGCGGATATACTAGATACCTATGGTATGCTTATGAACAGATACTGGACCACAATACTTAATGGATGTTTTGCAACTGATTGATCACATTTATGGCTCCCATATAATCTAAAATCCAACAAAATCAGAGTTGATAGGGAAAGATACGTGAAACATATGGTAACCGAATCGAATGACCCCAATGAACCCATTATGTTTAATAATTCATTTTTGGGAAATTATTCTCATGATTCATTCTTTTGGAACCACACAACTGAGACTTCTCCTCATGCAGAATCTAACACACAATTTGAAATCCTTAATTGCACTCAAATTGTTGAGCCCCACTGTAACATATAATATAAAACTAATAATGATTTTGTATAGTCTAACATAGTTTTTGGAGATAGATTAGAGGTTTTTGCTAACTTCACTAATCACACTAATTCATAAAATAAATAAAATTTTGAGTCCATAAACAAACTGAAGAGAGATCCCAATATGTGGAGTTCATTTGTCGATGGGTCCGAGTCTCTTGAAGGTGGAGGTGTTGGTTGTATATTAAATGACCCTAATGGCAAGAAAATTTTATTAGCATGCAAACTTGAGTTTCAATGTACAAATAATACTGCAGAATATGAAGCCCTTCTTCAGGGCTTGAGAAAAACAATAGAATTGGGAGCAAAGAAAAGCAAGGTATTCAGTAATTCTGAAATTGTTATTAGAGAGGTAAGAAACACCATACATTTCCTTTCAAATCATTTGAAAAGCTTACTTGAGAATGAAATATGATATATTCATGTCAATATTGACCAATGGTATTATGAAATGAAGTATTATTTAACCCATATATCAGCACCACATTACATGGAACATAAGAAGAAGATGACACTTAGGCTTAAGTTATCCCAATACTAGCTCATCGAAGGAAATATGTTCAGGAAAAACTATGATGGAATTATGTTAATATGCCTTGAGAAAGAAGATGTTGATAAGGTTCTTGTTGAGCTACATGATGGTCTAGCTAGAGGACATTTTGGGGGAGATACCACAACACAAAGTCCTAAGAGTTGGCTACTACTGGCCTGCCTTTTTTAAAGATTCTCATGCTTATGCCAAAAAATGTCAGGAATGACAAAGCTCAGCTGGAAAAGAAAAGATGCTTACTTTTCCCCTTCATCCTATTACCATTGAATGTCCATTCCAACAATGGGGTTTATATGTGATAGGGGAAATTAATCCAAATTCCTCTCAATTACACAAGTGCATCATTACAATAATAGATTATTTCACTAGGTGGACTGAGGCAATCCCTCTGAAGATACTCAATGAAAATCTGGTGATATCTTTCCTTGAAACTTTCATTATAATTAGATTTTGTGTTTCTAAATATTTGGTTTTTGATAATGCCAAGTACTTTTCTTCTTTGAAATTAACTGAGTATTCTCTTGAAAGAAACAACAAAATTAAATATTTATCTAATTATTTTCCTCAAGGGAATGGGCTACCAAAATCTACTAATAAGAATCTAATCAAGATCTTGAAAATAACTGTAACTAATCACGAAAGAAATTGACATTTAAATCTCCCCAAGGATCCATGGGCTTATCGAATAACACCCAAATCTTCTCTTGGGAATTCCCCTTTCTTCCTTGTCTATGGGAAATAAGCCATTTTACCTACCCACACCTTTCTACCATCATTACAACTTGTTGAATCCGTCCAAGATCAAGAATGCCTAGTAATGCAACAAAAATTAAATATGATCATGAAAAATGAAGAAGAAAGGGAAAAGGATAAAAGAAACCTAATGCAACACCAAGAAATAATTAAGAGATAGTTTGATAAGTCATTTTTAGGCAATAAAAACTTTCAAGAAGGTAATGTAGTCCTTGATCCACAATTGGATCCAAGAGGCTCCCCAGTTCCAGAAAAGGCTCAAAAATGAAATTTATTGGAATCGGATGAAATCAATTCCATTGTGACTGGGTCGTTGCGTCCTTGATCCAGAATCGGATCCAGGAGGCTCCTCAGATCCAGAAAAGGCTCAAAAATGAAAGTTCTCAGAATCGGATGAAACCAATTCCATTGCAACCGATTCGTCGCACTGATTCCGGCCATATATTTACTTCCTCAAACGGACATTGTATGCGAGAGTTATCGCACTCCGATCGTTTTCCCAATCAGGTAAAAAGTCAAGAAGCAAAAAGTCAATGTTGACGTCAGCATGACATCATCATGCTGACGTAGCATTGAGACACATGGCAGCATAGCAACTGGGTGACTGAGTAGATGATAATGATCCATTCATATGTTGACAAGTGGCACTTTTCGAACAAATGAAGAGGTGCCACGTGGCCCAGACTAGGCTACCACATGGCACCCTATCATTTGATGGTTGTATAGAAATGTTTGGAGCTAGTGGGTTTCGACAACATGACTTGTTGGTAGAGGAAAGGACTTAGGAACATGTCAGATTACCAACGCACCACTTTAGGGCTTATTTTATATAACCCACTTTATATTATATAAAGTGTATAAATGTTAATTGGAGGAGGAAGGGGGTTGGGGTTAAGCCCCAGCCCGCGGATTTAATTGTTTGATATGACCACAGTCTTGAGAGAGCACTACACTACCATCGGGATACACTACAACAAGGGGGCATGGATTAAACACTTGCCCGCCATATACTTCGGAGCTAGAACCATGGTCTAGGCGCATTATGTGGGCGTGTTCCTATGTATTTGCGTCATATGACCAATTTGTTCGGGCTAGGGGCCAGCGCAAAGCCCTTGGGTTGGCGCTTAGCCACCTATATGCCATGTGACCCTAAGTTAGCATGCGTGCCCAACCCTTTTGGGATAAATTTGATTTTTTATACATAGGTGAGTATTTTTGTCTATAGTTTGGCCCAGATTGGGCATTTGTGGAGATGTTTTGGCCTTTTGGAGGGGGATTTGATCCAAAAAAGAGGCCAAATCTTTGTGGGAAGTTGGGATTCCCAAAATGAACCTAAAAACTATACAAATCAGGCCTTCTTGAGGCCATGAGAGGAGATTCAGAGCAGGTTTATACTGAATATTGCCAAGCCAAAGCCATTTTTATGCAGGGAAGCTGTTGAGGAGCACACCTTTGCGGGCCATTTATGGGAGCTCCAGTCATCCGATTTGAGTGTCATTTCTTCTATTGGATTTTGACACTCTGGTAGAACAAGACCAGATTAGTTTTGTAACTTTTGGCACTGTTGCGATGTACTTATTGAGCTTTGAACGTAAATAAGAAAGCCTCACCCACTGAGACAAAGGCCCGGAGACGTAGGCGAGATTGTCGAACTTCGTTATCACATTGGTGTTATTGTTTTCTATTTTCTTATGCTTCATTTCAGTTATGTACATGTTCATATGGTTGTGATAACTTCTCATATATTATTCCTCTTTCATTAAGCTTCCTAAATGGTTAATCAATTCATGCATAATAACTCAACCATAGTCATTTAAAAGATCTTTTTGGATTAGTCCTTAAGTGGGATAAAGCAAACGAAATGAAATGAAAACACACAAAGTTTCAAAACTTCTAGCTAGGTCCATATCAGATCCACCAGAAAATTGGGTCAGGAACTTTTAAACTTGTGTCATTGGAGGGAGACATGGAGGAGCTCTCTATTGTTACGAGGAAAATCTCTCTATGTCTAGGGGAAAACCACAACAGACGAAATGACACCTGAAATCAACTCTAATCTCAAGTATGTTGTATAAATGAAATGCTAACAAGAGAAGGCTAGAACCCTACCTCGTACGGACATCCAAAGAAGATCATCGTTGAGCACGCGACCCAAAGATTTACACCTGCAACTTGTCTTCAAAAACCAGGATACACGAGCATGTGGTATTGATATATAATGTTATCTTATAAATCAACATAATCTATTTGTTGGAAGATTGGTTATTGTCATTGATGTCAACCCTAGTAATGGGTTTTGGACACAAGATTGATGAAGGTATTTGGACATGAAGGACAATGCACATGCAAATACAACACCCATGGATGGATACTATACATCATGTTGTTTCCGGTGGCATGTGCCACGTCACGTGGATCCTCATGGTTGAGGAGAAATGAATTTTTGAAGATGACAAAGTGAATTGAAGAAGGAAGTACATGTAGGCCCTGAAAATAATTAAAGAAAAGACTTACAAAATAAGAAAGTGT
>ML800758.1:151168-184542 GCA_009831015.1 Picea engelmannii
TATACCGTTAACAAACATGAGACAATCCACTGATAATGAAAGTAGGTGTCAAGGCATTGAGTACATTCAACAAGTGTGAATAAGGGTGTTGAGGTCAAACACTTGAAGAATCCATCGATCAAGAGACATTGATGTATTCCCAACTGTGGATGGCAGGAGAACCTGCCACTGATGACTGCAAGCATCTAGGTACTCAAAGGATTCTAGATCTTGATTCCAGAATAGATGAGTTGAAGTCAATGGAAGGAGACCTGTTTAAAGGAGAGAATTAAGTCATCTCTCATAATCCAACACGAGGTACAAATCAATAGCTTGATAATTAGGAGGAGCTCAGACAAATAGGATGTTCATGAACCAAAAACCATGAGTGTCTCTTGCATGCACCAGATGCAAGTAGTGCATGAAAGAGACCCTCTGAATAATAGCCAATAAGGAAAATTGTTGATAAAGTCAAGGAAACCACCAATAGGGATAATGGAATCCAAGACATTGCACGAATCCCAATGTGTGAATAAAGTTCTTTCCATCAAACACAAGGGAAACACCCCAGTCAACAACCAATGAGGAGATGTCATCTGTTGGGTTCAAAGTTACCTACCAATGATGAAAGTAGGCCTGGGGTGCAAGGTAGGACAACAACTTCATGTGATTTTGAGCTATACTGAGGGTATGGATGACATTCAAAGTCAAGATTTTTTAGGAGTGGTCGACACATGCTTTATACTTCCTTTGAACAAGAGCATAAGAGATATTGATAACTCAGGAAGCATATAATTAACACATATCATTGACAAAATTTTGCGACGCATGAGGCATCAACAAACTCTCCATAGGGACTCGAAGAATAACTAATCAGAGAATAAAACTCTAAGTAATGATGTCATCTTCCTAAGGTCATGCTAAACCCAAAACTTGGATGAAAATGTACTCAAGAGTTTGTGCTCTATTCAAAGGCGACACGGCTACTACTGATAGAAGATAATATTATTTTCCCACCCGTCTTTTTTTGTTTTTTCATAGGCAAAGAAATGTTATGATATAGGAGAGGAAATGGGTTTCACGAGTAAGAAACTAGTTCCAAGCAATGGAACATACCAATTCTCAATGTAAGGGAACACATGTGGGGCGTGTCACTCGGGGGGATGTTTCCTCTATGGGGAAAGGGTTTCAAGCTGCAAAGGATATATGAAAGGCACTGCTTGGATAGTGATGAGAATTGTTGGTGAAAAAGGACTTATAATGATAAAGCGATAGCTGACAATAGGCTCAACAATGCAAGTAGGATAATGGGATGCAATTACAACTTAACTTGAAAAGTGTCATTTTTCGTAGATTTAGTCCCCTAGGCCCGAAAAAGTATAAAATAATATCCAAGAGAACTCTTCTAGCCAATGGTGACTAGAGTGTTCCTTTTTCGTAAATAGTCTACTTGGTCCGAAAAATGGTTAAACTTATACCAAATAGACGTCCTTTCAAAACCATTTAACAAGTGTGAAAGAGACAAGTTCACTTGACAATCTTTTTCGTTTTTTCAAGAGTCGTAAAAGAGCTTCACCAAGACTTGAGGGGGGGTCCCATAAGTAGTAGTCAGGATGATATTAAGTAATAAAATGGGGTTCAAACAAAAAGTCATATTGGGAGTATAAGGAACTCCCAATCCTATGGAGTAACTTCTGCATGGACATCAAATGAAAAAAGGGGTTCTAACTAGGGTACCCATGTTTGGTGAGTCTATACCACTTAATGAGGACACTTCTAATAGCAGTAAGAAGGTTTTGTGTCACTAACAAATGGGTTCGTACCTAGGGAATATGAATCATGATCATAGAACAATGCATAAATGTAAAGTGGGGTGAGTACCTATCCTATATGTCGGTTATGGAATATACCTACTGGAGGCACAAACATGTGATATGATGCGGGGAATCTATTAAAAAAACCTAGACAAAACCACTTCAATCCTACAAAAAGGCAAGCTCACATGTAGGATTCAATGAGGTTCTCCATCACGAGATATGAAGAGCTTGGGGGTTGAACACAAGAAGTCCAGGCTTTCAAGGACAAAGGGATGTAGACTCATTTGAGGTGAAATTTCTCTTAAGTATATTTTCTCTCTATGATGTGTTCCATATCTTCAAGGCTTGGATATAGCTCAATTTATAGCCTCCAAATGGAATTTAAAGGTCGACTCGGAGCGTTTCCAGTATATGGAAGGTCAAGGATCACAGATCTCGTGACATGGCATGGAAACCCGACGCAATTTTAATTTTTTGAGTTCCAAACCCAATGTACGTGGGATGTCATGTTGAAGACCATGTATGTACACATGCTACATAACTTGTCAAGTCGCGTACATGTATACAAATATGAATTTTTAGCTCTGAAGTGAAGGGAAATGAGGTATGTGGAGGGAAATGGAAGGCCATTAGAGCAAGATGCATGGAGTGTGGAAATTTTTTCTATAACACCTGTCAATAGATAGATGCTCAAACGATACTTCTCCTAATCACTTAGGTGATATATTATTGTACATAGTAGGTTTTCTCCTGATTTTTTGTAAATATTTTCTGAGTAAACTTCCCACATTTCTTTTACTGTTAATTCCACTACTATTGCAATAACGCCTTTGTTGATCTATCATTCTACTCATGCACTAAATTTGACTTATTGGAGATTAAGTTACAAAATATATGGCCAATCTATGTCAAACTAATTATTTTGGTGCCCAAATAGTGACAGAAATACCTTGTATTTTGTGTAAAACAATCAAGATATGACATATGGTCACGCTTGATGGGAAGAATTCATAATGATATGTTTCTGATAAAACCCTAGGTTATCAGTAAAGAAAAGACATGCATTGTTATAACCCTAAATTTCCCTACACATGCATACATGGCATTTGGCCCTCTTACTTGCATTTTTTGTCAAGCCATCACTGAGTTGCTCTTCTAAAAACCCATTTTTTGAACATGTACGTGCCCTGCACCACTACTGCCCATGTACATATGCTTGTTGCACAACTACAGCCCGCATACGTACAAATTTTGCACCACTACAACTCGCGTACGTACGAATGTTGCACCACTACAGCCCGCGTATACTTGCAAAAGTTGCAAAATATAAAAAGTTGCGAGGAATTCATTGAGATTGCGAGTTATTGGGTAGTTTCCCAACTAATCCTCCGCTTATAGCCCGTCACCCAACCGAATAAACATATTTTTTTCATATAAAGGAGGTGTTGGGGTCTCATTCCACATCTAGACATAAGAACAGTGAAACTATGCCCGTTTCACATCCCCTGCTTGCCCCAAGCATTTGCAACCTTTTTGTGAGAATTGCCTCAGAATTCCCCAATTTGCCTTCCTTCCTCCATCAGAAACCCATTATACTTCCCAAGAAGAAGGTTGAGAGGAGAAGCCATACGGAGGTGCACTTGGAGATTGGTGAAGAGGAGCCCGAACCAAGTTCGTGGAGCAGTATCCGGCTTTGGTTGTAAGTGATCATTGTATTATCAATAAAAGAAGTACTTTTCCTGTCCCAAATCATGATGTATGGAATGTTTGCATTTTAATTATGTTTTTATTCTAACAAATAACCCTTATTTCTATATGAAATACATGCTTGTAGCTTTATGTTTGTTTGTCTTTGAATGCAATCCATCCTTGGGAGGAGGCATGCAATTAGTGAAGCTTTCAAGCATGAGAGGATCATCATTAGACGCGGAGTAGAGGTACAGTTACCCGATCCTTCTCATTTTGATTTTCTTGTATGAGTCAGGGGTATGTTTGGGGTAGTTAGAGAAGTAGAAGACTTTTAAATGTTTATTGATCTGCCTACATTGTAAAACCTGGTGTAGCCATAGGGGGTTTTTTCCCGCTAGTAGAACTAGCGACCATACTCGGGAAGCCTCTAGCGTTTTAGGGGATTTTTTGGGTGTTTGATTGGTTTTTGTACCTTTCAAGTTTCTTTTGAGTCTGATGAGTCTTTTAAGGGATTTTGGTCACCTGTTGGTGCCATACCAATTCTCCCTACCCTATCAGTCAGTCTGTTTTATTTATTTTTTCCAAGAAGAACAAAGGTGTACGCACCCTGCTATGGGTCAGCACGCATACATACGTGCCCTACTATATAGACAACCCACGTACATACGCATGTTTCTTAAGCATCAGTAGTGTACTTGTTTCAAGAAACTCTTTTTAAGAAGAGGCAATCAACCTCTTCCCTGATTAAGGTTTTACTTCCCAGGGTTTCTTGACAGAGTTCAGTGTCTCTGTATTTACAGTCATAGCTTGGGTTAGATGTCAATTTGCTTGTCTTTTGAAGATTTCTTATGTTTACTTTTGAAAGGGTTTTAGGCCAGTCTTTGAGTTTGTTGATCAACCTATTTGGTGTCTTTAGTGACTCCCTGCGATCCCCAGTGGGCCATAGGTCAGTTTCAATATTGTATTATATTTTCTTTTCCCCCTTTCATTTGCTTTAAAGAAAAGAGAAAAAGATTTATTTCAAGTTTTTCATGTTTAAATCATTTCCAAAAAGAAGAAGATTTTTCATTGTTTAGTTTGGTAAAGTAGTTAGGGTTAGTTATTTTACTTGAAAGGAAAAAGAGTTCATTTTTTAAGTTCTTTACTGATTTCTTAGAACTTAAGTAGCTCGTATTCGAACAAAATTTCGTTTTAGGTCTTCTTTTTAAATATCTTGAAAAGAATTAGTTACGAAAAATTTGCTTACAAAGAGCTAGTTGTGAATCTTTATTTTTCACTAGAAGTAATTTTTCTTTCAGTTTCATTTATTCCTCCTCTTTTCATCTCTTATACACATAACTAGTTTCACTGCCATATCCTTTAAGTTAAAACAAGCCATTTAAAATTAACGCTAAATTTAAAATTAACTAGACTTTTATGTTTGTAGGGTCAATCAACTAGTTTAGGGTTAGAGCCTTCAATTAGGTTGGAGAGAAAAATCTTCAAGGCTTATAAACAAACATTGAAGTCAGAGCTAGGGAGTGTAAAAGTCCAGTGACGTGAAATTTATCCGGGACCCCCCTCTAACACAGGGGCTAAACATGAGGTCGCGTGAGGAAAGGCAACGGAGATAACCCCTCCAAAGTCAGACTAAACATAGTGGGGAACGCATATTGAGGATCTGTCATGGGATACTATCGCTTGCATTTGCCCATAGAGCTTCGTGGACCTCGAATATGTTCAAGATCCTTAATTGTCTTCCAAACCACTTTCTTTTGATACCCTGGGTGGGTTTCAGACTTGTTATCTTGCTCATTTTGGTGCACCTGACTGTCGACTGTACCTGCCCGATGATTGTTCATGAGCTGGAAACTTAGTTGCTTTTATTCTAGGGACTTACACATGTGACTATGGGGGTATACTGTGGTACCTACGACAGACGTTGGGTCACACTTTGTAGAGTATACCCAGAGGGTGCTTCCATGTTTGAGTTGCACTTGCACCGGTAAGTTACTCTAGTGTTGGCTGGTGTAACTGTTCTTCCAACTAGATAGTGGTTTGCTTGGTTTATCTTATAAGAACTTTTATAATGTGTGTTTGGTTTTAAATGTTAGTTAAAGCCTTACTATGTCGTTGATCTTTTCACAAGGTGGAAGATCAATAGCTTCATCGGTCCCGAAGGCTTCAGGGCCTACCGCCGGTTACATTGGAGCAACCACCGCCATTGTTACGACGAAGACTTGACCAGCAACGGTCATTCAAAGCGACCAAGCAGCAGGAAACTTTGCTCGAGCCAGCTCCGAGAGGATATTACTCGAATGCGGAGGAACTCACTATTTCTGACCTTGGAGCGGAAGCTCTCAGGTCGGCTAACCCTTCAATCACTGACTTGTCGATGAAAATCTTGGTACAAGTTGTCCCTCTAAGGGTAACACCTTGCGAGCGTCTTACAAGCAGCTATGGAAGCAAATGTTGCTACTTCATCAGGGAGTCCTCATACTCCCTTAACAACTGCCACCATAGGGGGTATTCTGCATCCTAACCCACCTTTGTCGGTCTGTACCATAATGGTCTCGACCCCCTCTACTTCAGGCAGTGGTCCGATTCCATCATCAATGATGACCATTGCTCTGTTCACACAAAGTGTGATGGGCCCTCCATTTTCATATGGGATGCCCGACTTTGATTCGAACTCCATCATTACCTACTCCACCCTACAAACCATGGGTCTAGGGGCAAGGAGCTAGAATGCTCTGTTGCAAGGGTCCATTGGGGTCACCTCAGCCTCCTATAATGCTATCCTTTGTGGTGGGGGTCATATACCTCCTCTGCCCCCTCGCTCGGAAGCACTTCCCAGCCACCCGTCGGGTCGAACACAAACTACAACTTGTTTGGAGCAGGCAATATAGGACCTTCTTCTTACACCATGCAGGTGGGATCCATGCAGTTCTCTTTGTTCGACGTGTTTGGTAATAACACTTTTTCGTCAGTTGTCATCTCGATCGAGGGCAACTCTAGTTTTGGACAACAAAATCCTGTGCAGTGTATTATTCCTATAGAGAGGGAAAGTACATGAGTTTTCTCCTCACAAGGACTTTGGAATCCCTGGTAGGGATCAGTTCCCTCACAAGGGATGTCGATCGGGGGTAACCCCTTCCATGGTCAATGGAACCCTGGGCAAGGGTTAGTACCTATGCCCGTCGGATCGGTAGGGGACAACCCCTTCCAGAATCTTTGGAACACAATGCAAGGAGAAATCCTCGCCCAACCCTCGTCGTCCAATTATGGGAATCAACTGATGATATCCCAACAAACGCAGTTTTTGTACGTTGGTCTACCAGAACCTTGGCCAACAAACCAACTTTTCTGGGCAACCTGGTGCCAATCAAACTCCGGGATCCCTTTTTCCTGTACATAGTACCCAACCCAAACTACCATTTCTGGGAACGTTACATCTGCTAGATTTGTCAAGGTTGCTTGAAGACCTGATTTGACATGATCCACGTTGGCCCTCAATGCTTAGTAAGTTGTCCTCGAATATTATGAAGTTCGTAGGCAAGCCTGGCGAAGATCCAGGTGATCATGTGACAACTTTCCACCTATGGTGCTCGTCAAACTTGTTGCGAGAAGACTCCGTACAGTTGCGCCTATTTCAACGCACTCTTATCAGGGGTGTTGCAAAGTGGTACATCCAGCTCGACCTCTCAAGATATTCTTACTTAAGCGATTTGGCGATGGTTTTCCTAAACTATTTCCAAATACACATGAGACACGATGTTGACACCGAGTTGCTAGCCAACTTTGAGCAGACTAAGTCTGATCATATCTAGAATCACATCCGAGAATGGCAGCATCGGAAGAGTTTTATTAAGGTACAGTTCCCACCGGCTTTCCTGCTGGAGTGGTTCCTGAAGTCTTTCGTACCACAATTATCCAAGGACGTTGCAACTTCAGGAGTGTTTTCAGAGGAGGAGGCAATAATGAGAGCACAACAACTCGAACTAATATACTCTCAGTCTGGCTTATTCTATAATATTTTGCTAGATGTGCCACGGTCCATCCATGACAAGGCCAAACAAAAGTCTAGACCACATGCCAATGGTATAGTTGGTCCAACACAAGGAAAGTCCACTGATCATTTGTCAAATCAATTACAACAATTGTCGATACAATAGACATCAGTCAGCCAGACCTCCAGTAAGGTTGCTCCCCCTACCCAAATATCGGACGTACATAGTGTGCAGTCGACGAACCCGAAGGCCAACCAACAGCCTGAAGGGAAGAAATAACAACGAAATAAGAAGGGTAAGTGGGATAAGAAACCAAACAACAATGTTGGCAAGGGCAACACATAGAAGAGAAAGTTGAAGTATTTGTGTAACCTTTGCACGGAGGACCATCTGACTCACCTATGCACTTGAGTTGCGGAGGCCCAGAAGTTATTGGTGTAGCAACATCCTGTTGTGCTAACAAACCCATTTCCATGTGGGAAAACTATGACTCAAGCCTCTTCGAGCGCGGATAGGGGCAGTCAGGGACCCCCCGCGTCTTCTAGTAATCCCTCAGTCGCAAACTTTTATATGATGAAAGGTAGCGCTTATATATCGACCAAGGCACATGATTACAGAATTCTGAAATCTGTCGAAAAGCGTAAAGAAGCCACAAACCCACTTGTTCCTCTCCAAATCGAGAGGACAATGGGAGAAACAATGACACGCATCCTGAAAGGGGCGTTCAAGAAAGCTTCTCATAATCCGAACGCGAGGGCCTCCCATAACTACTCTATGGTGGAGGATTTCTCACAAACCCCTTGTGCGATGTCTGCTTTGGAGGTCCTCTAGAGCTTCCCTTCACAGAGAAAGGCTCTATTATCCACCTTGGGATCTGCAGAGAATTGTAATCCGGGAACGATCGTTCTCGATACAACCGACTTGAAACCTCGTTTCCCTTACCACGTTGTCTTTCAGATAGTAGTGGCTTACCCCACGAAATATTTACCCAGAATATCTTCCAGACGGTAGTTGATGATGATGCCTCGATCTGTGTGACATCGTTGGTATGTTGGAAGGCCATCGGCCAACCCATTTTGTCTCTGTCACCTACTTTGCTTATTTATTTCGACAGTCTTTCTTTTAGACCACATGGAATCATCCCTTCTTTCCCCATGCAGTTAGGAGGGAAGACCGTGTGTGTCAAAGTTGAAGTGGTTGATGCGCCTCTCGACTACAACCTTATGTTAGGAAGGAGTTGGACCTATGCAGTGCATGTAGTGGTTGCCACAGTTTTTCTGATCTTGTTGTTTCCACACGAGGGTTGAATCGTAACCATTGAACAATTGTCCTTCTCCCGGCCTGACCCTTCATTGGGGGCATCCATGGTCCCGATGATTGCAACCCTCAGCTCGACGTCATCAACGTAGGAGTCGGTTTGTGCCCACCCTTGATGGGTACTTTCAATTAACTGACTCCTTCTGGTGATGTCAAGCTTATATCGATTTCCCCCAACCAACCTAGGGCTAATATTTTTAAAGTGTTGTCCTTCTGAACGACTTACTTTCACGATATGTGGACTCTTCCTTCCCCATCAACTACGATGGAAGGGATAAGACATTTTGGCATGGCTATGCCCTTGTCCATGGCAGAAGTTGCGTAGAATATTGTCCAGCAAGCTTCGGCCGACCTAGATTTGACTCCCGCACAGGAGTTAGATCCAATTCTCGATTCTATTTGGGCTAAAGGTTCCCTCGCCACTATAGATTCTTTAGACTTGGTCTTTCCCTCTGATGAGGTGATTATAGAGGCATTGATTAGTCCAGACAGACCCTGGGATGATCTCCATCACAGATCTTATTTCCTCTCGGAGTTAAGAAGAATAGAGGCAGGTGAATTTGTGTTGACTATGACTCAAGAAAAGCCTTGTCCTGTTAGTCCTCTGGCTATGCACGCAGTTTACACCGAGGGTAATATGGCAAGTATCATTGAAACAATTCCAATATATATCTCTAGTGATGGAGAAACAATGATTCCTTTCTTTTTAACCAGATAGTAGCAAGGTTCGGCATCCCGAAGGAGATTGTCATTGACCACGACAGTCACTTCCAAAACAAACTGATGTCTGAGTTAACATCAAATCTTGGATTGAGGCAAGAGCATTCATCACCCTACTACCCACAAGCGAGCGATCAGGTGGAAGCTGTGATTAAGACCCTAAAGACTATTCTGCAGTGAAAGATCAATTGTGCCAAGTTAAATTGGCATTTGATGTTGTACTCGTTGTTATGCGCCTACCGAAAGTTTGTAAAGACTGCCACTGGTTTCTCACCTTTTCAACTCGTTTACGGGCTAGAAGCAATCTTGCCTATAGAGTGACAAATCTCGTCTTTAAAGTTGGTATTAGAGTTAGTGCCAGACACTTCACCGCTTGAGAAACGCCTATTATATCTCGAGCAACTCGATGACCAACACCGCGATGCAACCTTGGCTAATGAGACTCACAAGAAACGAGTCAAGTGTCAATATGATCGGTCCGTTCGTCCTCAGATTTTCTCCGAAGGTGACATTGTCCTAGTCTACGACCAAGATAAGGATCCCCTGGGGGCAGACAAGTTCAAACCCATGTGGTTCGTACCTTTCATAGTGAAAGAGGTCTTAAAGACGGGCGCTTATTGTCTGGTTTACTTTGAGGGGAATGCTTTGGCGGATTCTAGAAATGGGCTCTACCTTCAAGAAGTATTACTCGTAGGTTGGTCGCTTGGGTGACTTCTTGTACATATGTATAGTTCTTATACAGTTTTTGGTCTTTTTGTTTTATGGACGTGTCGTTATTTATGTCGTATTTTTCACTGTGGTAGATGTCAAGTGAATCAGAGGTGTTCTTTGAGTTCGCAGATGGCGCTAGCCGACACACTCAGAGGCTTGCTTCCACAGCTTGGGTCATTTTCATGCCTCAAGAGGCTTGCTTCCGCAGCTTGGGTCATTTTCACACCTCAAGGCCATTTGCTATCTTACAGAGGTATCTGTCTAGGGGACGCCACAAACAACGTCGCCAAGTACAACGCAGTGATAGAATTGCTTTGTGACGCTTTGTCTCATGGTATCTCTCACCTCCGGGTCTACTTAGATGCTCAGTTGGTTGTGTCCTAGTTAAATGGATTTTATCGCGTTTATGATCCTACTTTACACCGACGTTTCCTTAGGGTACGTCTCTTAGAACGTCGCTTTGATTACATTACGAATACCCATGTTCCTAGGAGATTAAATCAAGTGAGAGATACTCTAGGTAATCAAGTATTAGATTGGCATGTTGCACACACATAAAAAAGAAACACACACATACACATGTACATACATTTGTAAAGAAATGTGATCCATTAGACATAAAAGATGTAAATATATATATATATATATATATATATATATATATATATATATCTCAAAAAGTGTCAGAGTACATAGGTGGGCGTGAACGCCTCAAAAATAATAATCCGGTATACATCACAAGGCTTATGCCTTAAAAAATATACAAAAAGAGTGCCCTCGGCACATAATGAGTCTATCCTATCTAAGCTCGGGGCCTATTGGCCCTATCATAGCGAACGATGGCATTTTCCAAACGCCAAAAGAATTGGGCCCATGTCCGTGGCACCCCAACTACATGAGGTTGCATGGATAGCGGGATATCCTCGATCTCAGCCATGGGAACTACACGAGTGATCGCGGTGAGGTTCTGCTCCACCCGTCTCAAAACTCTCTCAGCCTCTCCAGCTGGAGGTCCCCTTGCGGCTGTTGGTCCGCCTGTTGCTGCTGGTACTACCTCTAGTCGAGGACATCACCTAATCCTCGAGAAGTCTGTCGGGCGCATTGGTCCCACATCTGTACATAAAAGATACATAGTTGTCAATACTCTGATACATATAAAAAATGATATATATAAAAGAAACTAAAAATTAATAACTTTAAAACACACGTACCTATCTCTCCTCGTTCCTCTCCAGGAGGTACATGCATGTTTGGATCTCTGGAAAAGTTGATTCTAGCGTAGGGGTAGTCCTCTATCGCTTGAATCTGTCGTGCTCACCAGTCAAATAATTTGTCATTGAAGGCCTATATGGTCCTTCCTCCCCCCTGTCATTGCAACAATGCTCCCCATCTACACACCGCTGGGAAGGAGGCCACATGCCCCCATACTATCTCTCTGGGATTTAGACTAGGTACCCTCTCAAAGAATAACGAGCACAAAACGGTATCGAACCTGAAGTTCTTGTTTCTATGCTCGCGAAAATCTGTAAGTTGCCTCTTCATGCAAGTGAGCATGGGCGTACTCCAGCCAAAAATTTGTGCATCTAGGCACTACATTGCACAATACATGTGCGCCCGGGAAGCCTGGTGGACGGTCGCAGATCCAGTGATCCGCATAATGAGAAATAGGATCACCTTCATTGATAAATTGGTGATCTTGTTGATGGGCACTTGAGAACCTACTTTCTCACTGCCAGCCTCACAGTGCATCTCGATGTAGTCAGGGATGTTGAAGGGCCCAAGGGGAAATGTATGCAGGTTGACTGGTTCCCCTCTCCTCAAGAGGCCGGTCAAGAAATATATATCTAATCCAGGTGGATATCGGTGGCCACCCACCTTCTCCAACTGGCTCAAAACAATTTTCTGGCAATTTTGGTAATTTACTATTTTTAGCAATTTTTCGGGTCCTGAACTTCTAGAGCCGTTTTGCGGCCCTACACGATATGTTTTGAGAAAATAGGGACCAGCATGGATCATAGATCGATGTTTCTCACCCACAAGTTTTATTCCTCAGATATATCTTTCCAACAAGCTATCGAGTGCCCCAAACGGAGATCGTATGCAAAAGTTATGCCCCTGGGAAGTTGATGTATCAACTACCCTCATCGGGGCCCACAAACCTTTTGTCTTTTCATCTTCCAAGGTTAGGGTTTTGGATTTTACTTATGTTAAAAAAGGCCCTTAGAGCCTCATTGTAAGAATGATCTTCTTGCGAATGAGAGTAGCCATCACATCTCTTCTCAGAGATAAGCTACCACCATTCTAGTTAGTCCTTCACTCTGTATTTTTACAGTCTCTGTACATTTATTTCATTAATAGAAATTGTGTATTACTGTATCTCTGTGTTTATGGTTGCATCTCTGATACATTTATGTTATATTATTGGATATCCGCGATATCTCTGTGCATTTCTTTATTATATCTCCTCTCTCATTTCGTTCCAAAAATAATCTGGATCAGTGGTATCAGAGCAGGCTGCTCTTGATCGTTTTTTCAGTGCATGTCCCCGACGAGGTCCGAGTATAGAAAGTTAGGTCTCAAGCTTGTCTCTCTTAAAGACAATCGCTCTCGCACAACCAAGAAACCCTCAATGGTAGAAGAAAAGAAAAATGACAAAGCAGACGATCTTATCAGTCTGTTGCTTGAGCAAGCTCTCATGTGACTGAGGGACGAAATGATGGAGAATTTTTCCCACATCCTTCAACACTTACCGATAGAATCAGGCACATCTTCATCAAGAAACCACTTTGGAGGCACCTTTCCTTTTAAGGTATAGGTCAATTTTGATATTCCTATATTTGAAGGTCAGATAGATGCAGATGCCCTAGATAAATGGTTAAATATGTTAGAAGGTTATTTATCTGTTCACAATTTTTCCGACAGAGAAAAGATCATCTTCGTGCTCCTTAAGGCTCTCCCCCATGTCAAACATTGGTGGGAAATTTACTGGGATCAAAGTTCCAAAGAGGAGTCTGGAATATATGGGGTCGAGCCCACTTGAGTTTTTTTTGTGGATGCGGTAAAGGAACAGTATTACCCTGTTGGAAATGATGAAGACCAGTACATGAGATGGACTACACTGCGGAAAGAGAGGGGCCAAGTAGTTCTAGAGTTCACCAATACCTTCCATACCTTGCGCACCAAGCTGGGTATCAAAGTGGGGCTCTACACAGATACATCCAAACTGAAATGGATTTTCTGGACATCTCATCGCTCGGTGTTGCCTATCGATATACTGTTAAAATCGAGCAGAAATTTAAGCACCAAAACAAACAGGAGTTCGAGTCTGCAAATCCACAACAACCAAAGTATGACAAAGACATCCCTAACAAACAGTCTTCCGAAAACTAGTCCAAGCCATAGGAAAAGAAGGGTCACAGAAAGACAAAGAAGGACACCGGAAAATGGTGCGATTTCCACAAAAGCCCCTGGCACAACACCGATGAATGTCGCTCAAATAGTCATTGGTGGCCGAGATAAAAGACAAGGAGTCGAACCCTAATTCAGAATCTGATTCTGAAAATACTGGTAAAAGACAGATCATCGATGCAAACCCCACTACTATTGTCGTGACCGCAACAATTCAACCAGAAGAACCAACAGATCTAGAAGAGGGGGAGCGCCTTTTTCATTCACAGATGTGGGTGAAGGGGACCCCACTGCATTTTATTGTTGATAGCAGAAACCAGAAGAACATCATCTCAGCAGAGATCATCAAACAGTTGGGATTGTCGACAACACCACACCCGCAACCATACAGCATCGGGTGGTTTCGCCAAGGACGAGATATTTGTGTCAGCCAGCAATGTCGATTGTCATACGACATCCAACCCTTCAGGGATGAGGTATTATGTGATGTTTCCCCACTAAATGTCTATGATGTTCTCTAGGGCCAACCATATATGTGGAAGTGCCATGTTATTTATGAGTCTCGACCTCATAGTGTCATTGTTACTTTGGGGGTTCATCTCTATAGAATACCTGAGGTAGTTCCAACTACTACCCCACCTAAACAATGCCACAAGGTAGTATCTCATACTGCAAAATTCATCTTCTTTACAATCTGTTCAAAAGGGGAACAAAAGGACACTGCAATCGCTACAGCCTCGCCCCAAGCACATTCTATCCAACAGAAGCAGGTCGACAAGGTTGTAGCAAAGCGCACAGATTCCTTTTGCACACAATCATCTCGTGTAGCTAGACTGGTTAAAAAGGTCCAACCCTTCCAGCCACAGGTTCGTGAAAACCTTCAACAAACCAAGTAGCTCGACGTCTCTAGCAAGGCAAGCATCTCACCAAGATTCAGATTCAACAATCGCTTTCCCCTCTCCCTCGGGAACTCAACACAATGGAGACCATTGCTTCCTAAGGAGGGAGGATTGATCTAGGTGGATATTGATGGCCACCCACCTTCTCCAACTAACTCAAAACAGTTTTCTGGCAATTTGGGTAATTTACTATTTTTAGCAGTTTTTTGGGTCCTGAACTTTCAGAGCCGTTTTGAGGCCCTAAACGACGTTTTTTGAGAAAACGGGGAGAAAAATGGATTGTAGATCAATGTTTCTCACCCAAAAGTTGCAGTCCTCAGATATATATTTCCAATGAGATATCGAGTGCCCCAAATAGAGATCGTATGCAAAATTTATGCCCCTGGGAAGTTGACGTATCAACTACCCCCATTGGGGCCCACAAACCTTTTGTCTTTTCATCTTCCGGGGTTAGGGTTTTGGATTTTACTTATGCTAAAAAATGCCCTTAGAGCCTCATTGTAAGAATTATCTTCTTGCGAATGAGAGTAGCTGTCACATCTCTTCTCAGAGATAAGTTGCCACCATTCTAGTGAGTCTTTCACTCTGTATTTTTATAGGCTTTGTACATTTATTTCAATAATAGAAATTGTGTATTATTGTATCTTTGTGTTTATTGTTGCATATCTGATACATTTATGTTATATTATTGGATATCCACGATATCTCTGTGCATTTATTTATTATATCTCCTCTCTCATTTCGTGCCGAAAATAATCTGGATCAATATCCTTAGTCGTTGGAGTCAACCACACCCCTCAATCATGAACACCTCTGTGTCTAGGTGCCAGTAATCCACTAGGGCATTCAGTAGCCTGGGTTGTGCCCTCATAAGTGGACACTCGTAGAACTTCCATAGCCCACATTGTTTTAATGTGGCAAGGGCAGCAGGGTCCTCATCGACCAAGATATCGATCTACTTGTGTTCCCTCTCCCTCCAATGGACATACATCCTGCTCCATGACAGTTCAAAGGGGGAATTAGCTCTTGCATATTTTATTTTTCCATGCTTTTGAGGGTGTACGCAGGTTGTTTTGGACACAGTCATGTATCTACGTGAGAAGATTTTCTGCCCACGAACATATGCGGGTTGTCCTTGGACATCCCGCGTACACGTATGGCCTCCCTTTTTTAGGAGAGCGCGCCTCCCAAAAAAACAAACTAAAAACAATGCTAAAAGGAAGAATTGACATGCAAGAGGGATGAGTTTATACTTACTTGGTTCGAGCGAAAGTTTGTTTCGGCCTTTGAAGCTCCCAGACTCAACTTTTTTTCCAAAGGGGTATTTTTTACCTTCTAGTTAATTTTCAAATTGCGATGGTGAAAATGAGCTGTCAAGTTCTATTTGTAGACTTTTTTGGCCCTTTTTACCACTTTTTTGAACCCTTTTGTCATTTTTTCTAGCTTAAAAATCATTTAATTTGGTTCTTGAGTTTCTTATTGGATGTTACGATGCACTTCGCCTTTTGGTTTGGTAACTTTTGAGGGAGATGGGTCACTTTTAAAGGTCCTTTGGCAAAAGTCATTTTACCAACTTTTGCATATAAGTTAGGATTCCACCTCCACTTTCTGCATCTCATTGTCTTTTATGATTTGCCATAGGATCAATCCAATCGAAGTGCAACACAGAACCATCTTTGTTGTTTTAGAAGTGTCGTGATTATGTGGTATATCCTACCTTTACATGGATGCCCTGGATAGATCCTTGTTGCATTTTGGCATCCTTGCTCGAGAGTCCTTGTTAGTCCTGTCATGATTACGAGATTGAGCCTCATTTGTATGATGCATCATAACTCTTGGCCTCACCCTCGGGACTCCAAAAAATGAGCATGCTTTGTTTTCTTTCAATCTCGCTTTGAAATCCGAAGGCAACATTCGACGAGACTAAATTTATGTTTTTCAATCTTGTCTGGATTAACTGAGAAAAGTAAATTCTTAGAGTCTTTTTTAAGCCCTTTTCAGACTCTCTAAACATGGAAATATTGTCGAGAGATCTTGTTGTCCTTCACGCTCACCAAACTCAAATTTGAAGGCACGTCTGTCCGATGGTAGTTTACCCCTTTTTTTTGTCTAGATGGTCAATTTTACAAACAAAGGTATACTCTAGGAGCTTCGGTTCGCTACAAGAGCATTCTCAGGTATAACTTTAACCTTTTTTCGGGCATGAGGGACTAAATTTATGAAAAAGGAACCCCCACGGAGTCCATAGTTAAGCTTTTTTCAAATTCCCTAAAATTGAAAAGATCGTCGAGTGACCTTGTTCCTTCACACTCGTTAAATTGGTCCAGAAGAACATCTACTGGCATGAGTTTACCCCTTTTTTCGGCCTGTAGATTATGGAGGAAAAAGGTACACCTTGAGAGATTCATCTCACCGAGAGAGTTATCCTCATTAAATTTTATACTTTTTCAAGCTAAGGAGACTAAATCTAGAAAAAGGCAGTGAGTCCATAGTTAATCTCTTTTCAAACTCCTTAAAATTGAAAAGATTATTGAGTGATCTTGTCTTTGTCACACTCATTAACATGGTTTTGAATAGACGTATTTTCGGTGCTGGTTTACCCCTTTTTCAAACTGACTAGACTATTTTCGAAAAAGGTACCCCAGTGGAGTGTTCTATTACATTTTTTTTAGACTCTCTTAAAATGAAAAAACTATCGAGCTTACCTTCTTTGGGCTCGTTAAAATTAAATTGAAGGGGGTTTCATTATGTCTTGCTAATCACATTTAGATCTCTTCATCTTTGGCCTAATTTTGGCTCCATGTTGCTCCCAACTGAACCTTTGAAGCATGCCTTATACGCAAGCCTTGTAGCACTTTGCCTATGCACCCTGACACCTTGACCCATGGAGGAATTTTTCCCAAGTGTCCTTTTCTTGCACATGTCTCCTTGCTTTGAGAATTAGTATCTTCCTTGCACCTGGAACTAGTATGCTTGTGACACTCATTCCTCCTTTGTAAAGTAACATTCTTTTATTATTTTTCAAGCTCTTTAAAAAATCGAAAAAGACAAAAAAAAATAAAAATAAAAACCCAAAAAGAGGGGACAGGAAATATATATTATTTTTTCGCAACACAATGAGTCACCCTTGGACAAAGCACATCCTTCCATTTGTTCGTCAAGCATTGGGATCTAATATGACCTTAGGAAGTTGTTCTCGCTACATAGAGTTGTGTCCTCCTCTGTTTGGTTACTCTTTCAAACACATGGAGAGTTTGCATTGCCTCCTGCATCGTAAACTTATGTCAATGTCATGTTGCTTGAGTCTGATCATCTTTCGTGCTCTTGTCCAAGGGAATTTTCACCCAGCCTGAATCGGCCTTTCTGCAGTTTGTCTCTTGACCTCATGCCAGGCCATCCCAAAAGTCCAATCAAGTACTTGTTCGAAATCAATGAAGTTCTTTACCTGATCATTGAGATCCTCTTATCTTTTCCCGACGATCCGTCGAAGACCTCTGGTTAGTGAAGTCATACACTCACATTGCACTCCTACATGAGTATTAAAGATCTTGAAGTTGTTGCTCGAGCTATGAAGACGTCATCTCCATCCATCACGTGTTGTTGGATTCTTGCAAATGGATATTATACTTGTATATCTTTGATTTTGAGATGTAGATCCGATGTGTATTGATCGCGGCTACACTTTATATAGTTATATGACATGGATCTATTGTGTATTTGATTGGAAGCCATGATTTATTTCATCCTGAGCATGGATATGCCCGCCTCAGTGAGACATTTGTTATTTTTGTAGATGGCACCTCCCGAACTCTGGTCCCGAGCTCACTCATTTCGTTCATTGGTGAGTATTTTGTAATGATTTCGGCCATCAGATTTATCTAGAGCCAAAAAATAGTGGAACTAACTTACCTCCAACACCATGCTCTGGGAAGAGCTTTGGAATCACAAGTACATGACTCAGTGGCTCACCAGTGATCTTGTCTACTTCAACCAAGAAATCAAAGGATCACACATATGGAACCATGCTCTAAAGCAAAGAGGTCTCATTCTACGACATTTTTTTTGGGAGGTCCGAGAGGGTGCGTTGGCTCAGTTCTGCGATGAATCCTGGCAACAACTGCCCAATCTGGCCTCCTCCTATGACTTACCTCTTTTCCAACAACATTTTCGCAACACCAAGATCACCTTCGTTAATCATTTTTGGCTCCAAACTGATTTGTAGGCCTTTCGAGTATGGAAATACCGTAGCCTATGGTGGGATAGATGGGGCTAGGAATCATTCGAGGCAACATGAGGAAGACTTGCAACGTAGGAAAATCAAAACTAGAGAAGGTCCAGACATCCTATGCTTGGGTTACACCTCAAAAGAAAGGCAGGTTCAACATCAATGAGGCCCATTGTCTTACTATCTCAGAGAACGTCGAATGGCCTAGCCACAGCTGGAGTAAGATCTGGAAGGTGAAACTATGGCCCGAAATCATGTTGTTCATTTGGTTGCTCTTTAGAAGATGAATCCCACGTGGGAGAATTCTCTCAAAAGGGGGTTCAATGGTCTGTCGCATTGTGCTCTCTGCTTTCAGAATTCAGAAACTATAGAACATCTGTTGGATGAATGCTTGTTTGCTTCCTCTTTATGGGACAATGCCTCTATCATCTTTAGAAGATCAGATCGCATCAGAGGCAACAATATGTGGACACTCAAAAGCTGGAATCCTACCCCTTTTCAAAATGATTTCTTGAACATAGTTTGGCAACTTTTTCTGGGATTCTTGGTCTCGGAAATATGGAAAGATTGAAACAATAGAATCTTTGAGGACAGAGCCTCATAAGTGGAGTCTGTTTTGAACCTTCTTAAGACACAATTGTAGGAAATTGTCTTCATCCACCCCTGGATGGATAAAGAGCTTCAGGCTCTACCACCAGAAAAAATGATCCTTTCGGAACCCGCATGGATCGTTAGTGCACAAGGGGCTCAGGATAGCATTCACCAGCCCTGAAGTTTGGTCCTCTTCGCCCAGTGGATTCTATAAACTAAAATTTGATGGGGCGTCAAAAGGTAATCCAGGATCTTCGGGGTTTGGAGCGGTCCTTCATGACGCAAATGGGAAAATCATTTGAATCCTCTTTGGAAACTTAGGTCGAGATACAAACAACATTGCAGATATTGAGGGCCTCATTTAGGGACTGCGAGGTGCCATGGCTTGGAATATAATACCCCTCGTTGTAGAAGGAGACTCAGAATGGGGTTAAACCAAGTGTTGTCTCACCACGTTGGCGTCTAGAATATGGCATCGAGCAGATCTATGCTTTGAGACAACAACTTCTGACAATATGATCTCACCATGTCCGACATAATGCAAACAAGATGGTGGATATATTGGCGAATGAGGTCGTGGACCGGGCCTCCCATCTAACAGATCTATCTATAGTAGATATAACAGATGAAGCCCTAAAATGCAAATGTTCTAGCATTGCACAACATGACCCCCGTCAAGTCCATCCCACTTCCGGTCAAAGATAGTTGCTCTGACAACTTGAGCGAGGAATATAAGGAGGAGCAAGATAATAAATTTAGCACAAAGCGTGACAATGCATAATAGGTGGAAAACGTTAGACCACGTCCTCTCCGTCCTTTATATTTTGTTTCTTGATTTCTTATTATGCGATGCTAAGTCAGATAAATTTTTTAGGTTTCTTAGATCTTCAAAGTTATAGTCAATAGCAATTAGAACAGATTTTTTACACACCTAGTTTACCGTAAATAGGCAAGCAAGACATGATTCATTTTTTAAATTTTTGAAAAGAGTTAGTTATGAAAAAGTTGGTTACAAAGATCTAGTTGTTAATATTTATTTTTCACTAGAAGTAATTTTGCTTTCAGTTTCGTTTATTTCTCCTCTTTTCATCTCTCATACACATCACTAATTTCACTACCATATCCTTCAAGTTAAAACAAGCCATTTAAAACGAACGCTAAATTTAAAATTAACTAGACTTTTATGTCTGTACGGTCAATCAACTAGTTTAGGGTTAGAGCCTTGAATTAGGTTGGAGATGAAACTCTTCAAGGCTTATAAACAAACATTGGAGTCAGATCTAGGGAGTGTAAAAGTCCAGTGATGTGAAAGTTATCTGGGACCCCCCTCTAACACAGGGGCTAAGCACGAGGTTGTGTGAGGAAAGACAGCGGAGACAACCCCTCCAAAGCCGGACTAAACGTAGTGGGGAACACATATTGATGATCTGTCGTGGGATACTATTGCTTGCATTTTCCTACGGAACTTAGTGGACCTCGAATCTGTTCGAGATCCTCACTTGTCTTCCAAACCACTTGCTTTCGATACCCTCGGTAGGTTTTGGACTTGTTATCCTGCTCATTGTGGTCCACCCGACTATCGACTATACCCATCTAGTGACAGTTCACGAGCTGGCAACTTAGTTGCCTTTATTCTAGAGAATTACACAGGTGACTGCAGGGGTATACCACGGTACTTAGGAAAGATGTCGGGTCACACTTTGCAGAGTATACCCGGAGGGTGCTTCTATGTTCAATTTTCACTTGCACTGGTAAGTTGCTCTAGTGTTGGTTGGCGTAATTGTTCTTCCAACTAGATAGTGGTTTGTTTGGTTTATCTTATAAGAACTTTTCTAGTGTGTGTTTGGTTTTAAACGTTAGTTAAATCCTTACTGTGTCATTGATCTTTTCACAAGGTGGAAGATCAAGAGCTCCATCGGTTGCGAAGGCTTCAGGGCCTGCCACTGGTTACATTGGAGCCACCACCACCACCGTTATGGTGAAGACTTGACCAGCAAGGGTCATTTGAAGCGACCGGGCCACAAAAAACTTTTCTTGAGCCAACTCCTAGAGGAGATTACTCAAATCTGGAGGAACTCACTATTTCTGACCTTAGAGCGGAAGCTCTCGGACCAGCTAACCCTTCAATCACTGACTTGTCGGTGCCAATCTTGGTGCAAGTTGTCCCTCCGAGGGTAACACCTTACTAGCGTCAGATATTCAAACAAGCAGCTATGGAAGCAAATGATGCTACTTCGTCAGGGAGTCCTCATACTCCCTTAACATCTACTACCATATGGGGTATTCTGCCTCCTAACCCGCCTTTTTCGATCCAAACCACAGTGGTCTCGACCCCCTCTACTTCAGGTAGTGGTTTGATTTCGTCATCAGCGACGACCACTGCTTCGTTCACCAAAGATGCGACGGGCCCTCCATTTATATATGGGATGCTCAGATTTGATACGAACTCCGTCCTTACCTACTCCACCCTACAAACCATGGGTCTAGGGGCAGGGAGCTCAAACTCTCCCTTGAAAGGGTTCATTGGGGGCACCTCAGCCTCCTATAACACTATCCCTTATGGTGGGGGTCATATACCTCCTCCACCCCCCTCGCTCGGCGGTGCTTTCCAGCCACCCATCAGGTCGAACACGAACTACAACTTGTTTGGAGAAGGTAGTCTAGGACCTTCTTTTTACACCACGCCGGTGAGATCCATGCAACTCTCTTTGTTAGACACATTTGGTAATAACGCTTTTTCATCGGTTGTCGTCTCGGTCGGGGGCAACCTTGGTTTTGGACAATAGAATCCTGTGCAGAGTATTATTCCTACACAGAGGGAAAGTACATGAGTTTTTTCCTCACAAGGAGTTTGGAATCCTTGGCATGGATCAGTTCCCTCACAAGGGATATCGACTAGGGGCAACCCCTTCCATGATCAATGGAACCCTGAGCAAGGGTCAGTACCTATGCCCATCGGAATGGCAGGGGACAACCCCTTCCTGAATCTTTGGAACACAACATAGGGAGCAATCCCCGCCCAACCCTCATCGTCCAATTATGGGAATTAGCCAATGATATCCTAGCAAACTCAATTTTCGTACGTTGGTCAAGGCCATGGTGTCTACCATAACCTTGGCTAGCAACAAAACTTTTCCTGGAAACCTGGTGCCAGTCAAACTCCAGGCTCCCTTTTTCCTGTACATAGTACCCAACCCAAACTACCATTTGTGGCAATGTTACATCTGTCGGACTTGTCAAGGTTTCTTAATGACCTGATTTATCATGATCCGCATTGGCCCCCAATGTCGACTAAGTTGCGATCGAATATTCTGAAGTTCGAAGGCAAGCGTGGCGAAGATCCAGGTGGGCATGTGACAACTTTCCACCTATGTTGCTCGTCAAACTTGATGCGAGACGACTCCGTAAATTTGCGTCTGTTTCAACGCACTCTTGTCAGGGGTGTCACAAAGTGGTACATCGATCTCGACTGCTCAAGATATTCTTACTTTAGCGATTTGGCGATGGTTTTCCTAAACCATTTCCAACTACCTGTGAGACATGATGTCAGCACCAAGTTTTTGGCCATCTTTGAGCAAACTAAGTTCGATCATATCTCGAATCACATATGAGAATGGCGACGTCGGAAGAGTTTGATTAAGATACAGGTTCCATCGACTTTCCTACTGGAGTGGTACCTGAAGTTTTTGGTACCACAATTATCCAAGGACGTTGCAACTTCGGGAGTGTTTTCAGAGGAGGAGGCGATAATGAGAGTGCAACAGCTCAGACTGATATACTCTCAGTCTGGCTTACTCCATGAGATTTTGTTGGATGTTCCACAGTCCATCCTTAACAAGGCCAGACAAAAGTCTGGACCACATGCCAATACATCGATCATCCAGACCTCCGATTCGGCTACTCCCCCTACCCAAACATCGGTTGTACACAATGTGCAGTCGACGAACTCGAAGGCCAACCAGCAGCCTGAAGGGAAAAAAAAAACAGCGAAATAAGAAGGGTAAGCGAGATAAGAAACCCAACAACAATGCTAGTGGGGGCAACACAGAGGAGAGAAAATTGTAGTATCTGTGTAACCTTTGCACGGAAGACCATATGACTCACTTGTGCCCTCGACTTGCAGAGGCCCAGAAGTTATTGGTGCAACAACATCCTGCTGTGCTAACGAACCCATTTCCACATGGGAAAAATATGACTCAAGCCTCTTCGAGCACGGATGGGGGAAGTTAGGGACCTCCCGCATCTTCTAGTAATCCCTCAGTCGTGAATGTTTATATGATGAAAGGTGACGCTTATATAGAGACTAGGGCACATGATTACGAAATGCCGAAATCTGCCGAAAAGGGTAAAGAAGCCACAAAACCACTTGTTCCTCTCCAGATCGAGAGGACGATGGGTGAAACAATGACACACATCCTGAAAGGGGCGTTCAAGAAAGCTTCTCAAAATCCGAACGTGAGGGCCTACCATAACTACTCTATGGTAGAGGATTTCTCACAAACCCCTTGCATAATTTCTGCTTCGAAGGTCCTCCAGAGCTGCCCTTTGCAGAGAAAGGCTATGTTATCCACCTTGGGATCTGTAGAGACTTGTAATCTTGGAACGATCATTCTCGATAGAATCGACTTGAAACCTCTCTCCCTTACCACGTTGTGTTTCAAATAGTAGTGGTTTACCCCACAGAATCTTTACCCATGATATCTTTCAGATGGTGGTTGATGAGGGTGCCTCGACCTGCGTGATGTCGTTGGCGTGTTGGAAGGCCATCGACCAACCCATTTTGTCTCTGTCACCTACTTTGCTTACTGCTTTCGACGGTCGTTCTTTCAGATCACATGGAATCATCCCTTCTTTCCCCATGCAGTTAGGAGGGAAGAACATGTGTGTCAAAGTTGAAGTGGTCAATGTGCCTCTCGACTACAACCCTCTGTTAGGAAGGAGTTGAACCTATGCAATGCATGCAGTGGTTGCCACAGTTTTTCAGGTCTTGTTGTTTCCACACGAGGGCCAAATCATAACCATTGACCAATTGTCCTTTTCCTGGCCTGACCCTTCATTATGGGCATCCACGGTCCTAATGATTGACAACCCTCGACTCAACGTCATCAACGTAGGGGTCAATTTGTGCCCACCCTTGATGGGTACTTTTGATTACCCACCTCCTTCTGGCAATGTCAAGTTTATATCGGTTTCCCCCAACCAACCTAGGGATGATATTTTTCAAGTGTTGTCGTTCCAAACGACTTACTTTCACAATTTGTGGACTCTTCCTTCCCCATAAACTATGATGGAAGGGACAAGGCATTTTTGGCATGGCCATGCCCTTGTATGTGGCAGAAGTTGCGTACATTATTGTCCAGCAAGCTTCGGCCGACCCCATTCTGACTCCCACAGAGAAGTTAGATCCAGTTCTTGAGCCTATTTTGTCTCAACGCTCCCTCACCACTAAAGATTCTTTAGGCTTGGTCTTTCCCTCTGATGAGGCGATTATAAAGGCATTGACTGGTCCAGACAGACCCTGGGATGATCTCCATCACAGATCTTATTTCCTCCTGGAGTTAAGAAGAATAGAGGTAGGTGAATTTGTGTTGACTATGACTGGAGACAAGCCTTGTCTTGTTAGTCCTCTGTCTACGCACGCAATTTACGCCGAGGGTAATATTGCAAGTATCGTTGAAACAATTTCAATAGATATCTCTAGTGATGGAGAAACAACGACTCCTTTCATTTTTAACCAGATAGTAGCAAGGTTCGACATCCCGAAAGAGATTGCCATTGACCATGGTAGTCAATTCCAGAACAAATTGTTGTCCGGGTTAACATCAAAGCTTGGGTTGAGGCAAGAGCATCCATCACCTTACTACCCACAAGAGAACAGTCAGGTGGAAGATGTGAATAAGTCCCTCGAGACTATTCTGGAGCGAATGATAAATTGTGCCTAATTAAATTGGCATTTAATGTAGTACTCAGCATTATGGACCTACCGAACATCTATAAAGACTGCCACCGGTTTCTCACATTTTCAACTTGTTTACGGGCTGGAAGCAATCTTTCCTATAGAGTGTCAGATCCCATCTTTAAAGTTGGTCGTAGAGTTATTGCAGACACTTCGTTGCATGAGGAACACCTATTATATCTCGAGTAACACAATGAGCAACGTCGTGATGTAGCCTTGGCTAACAAGACTCACAAACAATGAGTCAAGTGTCAATATGATTGGTCCGTTCGTACTCGAATTTTCTTCGAAGGCGACCTTGTCTTGGTCTAAGACCAAGAGAGGGATCCCTTGGGGGCAAAAAAGTTCAAACCCATGTGGTTCGAACCTTTCATAGTGAAAGAGGTCTTAAAGAAGGGCGCTTATCATCTGGTTGACTTTGAGGGGAATGCTTTGGTGGAGCCAGGAAATGGGCTCTACCTCAATAAGTATTACTTGTAGGTTGGTCACTTGAGTGACTTATTGTACATATGTATAGTTCTTATACAATTTTTTGTCTTTTTGTTTTATGGACGTGTCATTATTTATGTCGGCTTTTTCACTATGGTAGATGTCAAGTGAATCGGAGGTGTTCTTTGGGTTCACTGATGGCGTTAGCTGACACACTCGGAGGCTTGCTTTCGCGGCTTGGGTGATTTTCACGCCTCAAGGCCATTTGTTATCTTCCGGAGGTATCTGTCTAGGTGACAGCACAAACAATGTCGTCTAGTACAACGCAGTGATAAACTAGCTTCGTCACGCTTTGTTACATGCTATCTCTCACCTCTGAATCTACTTAGATGCTCAGTTGGTTGTGTCCTAGTTAAATGGAGTTTACCACGTTTATGATCCTACTTTACACCGACGTTTCCTTAGGGTACGTCTCTTAGAACGTTGCTTTGATTACATTACGAATATCCATGTTCCTAGGAGATTAAATCAAATGATAGATACTCTAGCTAATCAACTATTAGATTGGCATGTTGCACACACATAAAAAAGAAGCACACAAATACACATGTACATACATTTGTAAAGAAATGTGATCCATAAGACATAAACGATGTAAATATATATATCTCTCAAAAGGTGTCAGAGTACATAGGTGGGCACGAACACCTAAAAAATAATAATCCGGTATACATCACGGGGCTTATGCCCTAAAAATATATACAAAAAGAGTGCTCTCGGCACATAATGAGTCTATCTTATCTGAGCACGGGTCCTATTCGCCCTATCATAGTGAACGACGACGTTTTCCAAACACCGGAAGAGTTGGACCTAGGTTCATGGCACCCCAACTACATGAGGTTGCATGGATGTTGGGAGATCCTCGATCTCGGCCATGGGAACTACACGAGTGAGCACGGTGAGGTTCTACTCCACATGTCTCAAAACTCTCTCAACCTCTCCCACTGGAGGTCCCCCTGCGGTTGTTGGTCTGCTGGCTACTGGTGGTACTACCTCTAGTCGAGGACATCGCCTAGTCCTCGAGAAGTCTGTTGGGCGCACTGGTCCCACATCTGTACATAACAGATACATAGTTGTCAATACTCTGATACATATAAAAAATGATATATATAAAAGAAACTAAAAATTAAATAACCTTAAAATGCATGTACTTATCTCTCCTCGCTCCTCTCCAGGAGGTACATGCATGTTTGGATCTTTGGAAAAGTTGATTCCAGCATAGGGATAGTCCTGTATCGCTAGAATTTGTCGTGCCCACCTGTTGAATAATTTGTCATTGAAGGCCTCTATGGTCCTTCCTCCCCACTGTCGTGGCAGTAATGCTCCCCATCTACACACCGCTGGGAAGGAGGCCACATGCCCCCGTACTGTCTCTCTGGGATTCAGAGTAGGTACCCTATCAAAGAAGAATGATCACATAACGGTACCGAACTCGAAGTTCGTGTTGCTACGCTCACGACAATCTATAAACTGTCTCTTCATGCAAGTGAGCATGGTCGTACTCCAGTCAAAAATTCGTGCAACTAGGCACTGCATTGCACAATAAATGTGCGCTCGGGAAGCCTGGTGGACGACCGCGGATCGAGTGATCCGCCCAATGAGCAGTAGGATCACCTTCAGTGACAAGCTGGTGATCTTGTTGATGGACACTTGAGAACCTACTTTCTCACTGCCAGCCTCACAGTGCATGTCGATGTAGTCGACGATGTTAAAGGGCCCAAGGGGAAATGTAGGCAGGTTGACTGGTTCCCCTCTCGTCAAGAGGTCGGTCAAGAAATATATATCCTCAGTCGTTGGAGTCAATGAAATCCCCTTGATCATGAACACCTCTTCGTCTGGGTGCCACTAATCCACCAGGGCATTCAGTAGCCTCGGTTGTGCCCTCATAAGTGGAAACTGGTAGAACTTCCATAGCCCACATTATTTCAATGTGGCAATGGCAGTAGGGTCCTCATCGACCAAGATATCGATCTCCTGATGTTCCCTCTCCCTCCAATGGACATACATCCTGTTCCATGACAGTTCAAAGGGGGATTTATCTCTTGCATATTTTATTTTTCCATGCTTTTGAGGGTGTACGTGGGTTGTTTTGGACACAGTCATGTATGTACGCGAGCAGATTGTTTTTTGCCCGCAGATATATGCGGGTTGTCCTTTGACAGCCCGCGTACACGTAGGGCCACCCTTTTTTAGGACAGCGCCCCCAAAAAAAAAACTAAAAATAATGCTAAAAGGAAGAATTGAAATGCAAGAGGGATGAGTTTATATTTACTTGGTATGAGCGAAAGATCATTTCGTCCTCTGAAGCTCCCAGACTCAACTTTTTTTCGAAAAGGGTATTTTTTACCTTCTAGTTAACTTTCAAATTGCAATGGTGAAAACGAGTTGTCAGCTTCTATTTATAGACTTTTTTGGTCCTTTTTGCCACTTTTTTGAACCCTTTTGTCATTTTTTCTGGCTTAAAATCATTTAATTCGGTTCTTGAGTTTCTTATTAGATGTTACGATGCACTTTTCCTTTTTGTTTGGTAACTTTTTGGGGAGATGGGTCACTTTTAAAGGTCCTTTGGCAAAAGTCGTTTTTCCAACTTTTTGCATATAAGTTAGGATTCCACCTCCACTTTCTGCATCTCGTTGTCTTTTCTTCTTTGCCATAGCATCGATCCCACCGAAGTGCGACACAGAACCATTTTTTTGTTTAGAAGTGTCGTGATTAGGTGGTAGATCCCACCTTTACATGGATTCCCTAGATATATCCTTGTTGCATTTTGGCGTCCATGTTGTCTCTAATGAATTTAGGCTCGAGAGTCCTTGTTAATCCTGTCATGATTACGGGATTCAGCCTCATTCGTCTGATGCATCATCACTCTTGGCCTCACCCCTGGGACTCCCAAAAATGAGCACGCTTTGTTGTCTTTCAAGCTCTCTTTGAAATCCGAAAGCAACATCCGACGAGACTACATTTATGCTTTTCAATCTTGTCTGGATTAACTGAGAAAAGTAACTTCTTGGAGTCTTCTTTAAGCCCTTTTTCAGAATCTGTAAACATGGAAAGATTGTTGAGCGATCTATATGTCCTTCACGCTTGCCAAACTCAAATTTGAAGGCACATTTGTCTGATGATAGTTTACCCCTTTTTTCGGTACGTATGGTCAATTTTACGAACAAAGGTATACTCTAGGAGCTTCGGTTCGCTAGAAGAGTATTCTCAGGTATAACTATAACCCTTTTTTCTGGCATGAGGGACTAAATTTACAAAAAAGGAACACACACAGAATCCGTAGTTAATCTTTTTTCAGACTCCCTAAAATTGAAAAGATCGTCGAGTGACCTTGTTCCTTCACACTCGTTAAATTGGTCCAGAAGAACATCTACTGGCATGAGTTTACCCCTTTTTTCAGCATGTAGATTATGGAGGAAAAAGGTACACCTCGAGAGATTCGTCTTGTCGGGAGAGTTCTCCTCATTAAATTTTATACTTTTTTGAGCTAAGGAGACTAAATCTAGAAAAAGGCAGTGAGTCCATAGTTAAGCTCTTTTCAGACTCCTTAAAATTGAAAAGATTGTTGAGTGATCTTGTCTTTGTCACACTCATTAAAATGGTTTTTAATAGACGTATTTTCGGTGCTAGTTTACCCATTTTTCAAACCGACTAGACTATTTTCGAAAAGGTACCCCAGTGGAGTCTTCTTTTACATTTTTTCAGACTCTCTTAAAATGAAAAAACTACTGAGCTTACCTTCTCTGGGCTCGTTAAAATTACATTGAAGGGGGTTTCATTGTGTCTTCCTAATCACATTTTCATCTCCGTGTCTTTGGCCTAATGTCGTCTCCATGTTGCTCTCAACTGAACCTTTGAAGCATGCCTTATACGCAAGCCTTGTAGCACTTTGCCTCTGTGACTTGACACCTTGACCCATGGAGGAACTTTTCTCGAGTGTCATTTTCCTGCACATGTCTCCTTGCTCTGAGCATTAATATGTTCCTTGTGCCTGGAACTAGTATGCTTGTGACACTCGTTCCTCCTTTGTAATGTAACATTCTTTTATTATTTTTCAAGCTCTTTAAAAAATGGAAAAAGACCAAAAAAAAAAGGAGGGGACAAGAAATGTATATTCTTTTTTGGTAGCACAATGAATCGTCATTGGACAAAGCACATCCTTTCGTTTGTTCGTCAAGCATTGGGATCTAATATGACCTTAGAAAGTTGTTCTTGTTACATAGAGTTGTGTCCTCCTCCGTTTGGTTACTCTTCCAAACACCTGGAGAGTTTGTGTTGCCTCCTGCATCGTAAACTTATGTCAATGTCATGTTGTTTGAGTCTGGTCATTTTTCGTGCTCTTGTCCAAGGGAAGTTTCACCTAGCCTGAGTCAGCCTTTCTGCAGTTTGTCTCTTGACCTCATGCCCAACCATCCCAAAAGTCCAATCAAGTACTTGTTCAAAATCAATGAAGTTCTCTGCATGATCATTGAGATCCTCTTTTCTTTTCCCAACGAGTCATCGAAGACCTCTGGGTAGTGAATTCATACACTCACATTGCACTCCTACGCGAGTATTGAAGATCTTGAAGTTGTTGCTCGAGCTATGAAGACCTCATCTCTAGCCATTAGGCGTTGTTGGCTTCTTGAAGATGGATATTACACTTGTATATCTTTGATTTTGAGATGTAGATCCGTTGTGTATTGCTTGTGACTACACTTTATATAGTTATATGACATGGATCTGTTGTGTATCTGATTGGCAACCATGATTTATTTCATACCGAGCATGGATATGCCCGCCTCGACGAGACATTTGTTATTTTTGCAGATGGCACCTCCCGAACTATGGTCCCAGGCTCACTCGTTTCGTACGTTGGTCAATATTTTGTAATGTATTTCGGCCATGAGATGCTCTTTCTGACCTCACACATTAGGGGGCGTCTGTTATAACCCTAAATTTCTCTACACATGCATACGTGCCATTAGCCCTCTTACTTGCATTTTTTCCCAATCCATCACTGAGTTTCTCTTCTAAAAACCCATTTTTTGAAGATGTATGCACCCTGCACCACTACTGCCCACGTACATACGCTTGTCGCACCACTATAGCCAGCGTACGTATGCATGTTGCACCACTACAACCCACGTATGCTTGCAAAAGTTGCAAAAAATAAAAAGTTGCAAGGAATTCCTTGAGATTACAAGTTATTGGGTAGTTTCCCAACGAATCCACCGCCTATAGCCCGTCACCCAACCGAATAACCATCATTTTGTCATATAAAAGGAGGTGTTGGGGTCTCGTTCCACATCTAGACATAAGAACAATGAAACTCTACTCGTTTCACATCCCCTACTTGCCCCAAGCATTTGCAGCCCTTTTGTGAGAATTGCCTTTTGTGAGAATTGCCTTAGAATTCCTTCATCCATCATAAACCCATTATACTTCCCAAGAAGAAGGTTGAGAGGAGAAGCCATACAAAGGTGCACTTGGAGCTTTGTGAAGAAGAGCCCGGACCAGGTTCGTGGAGTAGTAGTTGGCTTTGGTTGTAAGTGATCATTGTATTATCAATAAAAGAAGTACTTTTTCTGTCTCAAATCATGATGTATGGAATGTTTGCATTTGATTTATGTTTTTATTCTAACATCTAACCCTTATTTGTATACAAAATGCATGCTTGTAGCTTCCTGTTTGTTTGTCTTTGAATGCAGGCCAACCTTGGGAGGAGGCGTGCAATCATCGAATCTTTCAAGCATGAGAGGATCATCACCGGACGCGGAGTAGAGGTACAGTTACCAGATCCTTCTCATTTTTCTTTTCTTGTATGAGTCTGGGGTATGTTTGGAGTAGTTAGAGAAGTAGGAGATTTTTAAACGGTTATTGATCTACCTACATTGTAAACCTTGGTGTAGCCATAGGGGGTTTTTTCCGCTAGCAATAAGATGCCATTTTCTCAACTAAGATGAGATTTTCCCTAGTAAACATGCAAACTCAAAAACCAACCGTCAACTAGCTTTGATACCACTTGATCTAAAAAGATCTTTTAAACAACAATGGTTGAGTTATCTTGCCTGAGTTATTTTACCATTTAGGAAATTAATGAAAGAGGAAGAAACAAAGAGGAAACATATCAGCCATTAATCAATATACATATATGAAAGTAAGCATGCAGAACAACAAACCATAAACACCAAAGTGATAACGGAGTTCGACAACCTCGCCTATGTCTCCGAGCCTTTTTCTCAGTGGGTGAGGATTTCTTATTTATGTTTGAAGCTTTAAAAGTACATCATAACAGTGTCAAAAAGGTTACAAACTAATATGTTCTTGTTCTACCAGATCTCAAGAACCCAACAAAACTGATGGCACTGAAATCGGATGAACGAAGCTCCCATAAATGGCCCGCAAAGGTGCTCTCCTCAATGGCTTCCATGCATAAAAATGGATTTGGATCAACAATTCTTCAGCATAAACCTATTTTGAACCTCCACCATGGATTCAAGAGCCTCTAGTTTATATGGGCCTGAAGTTGGTAACCACCTCCCAACTTCTCCCCAAGATCTGGCCTCAAAAAGGGCCCAAGATATCCCAATATTGCCCAAAAATCTCTAAAAACTGTTGAAATCCATTAAAAATCATTAACATATAGTATAAACCCACTTTATGGAAAAATAAAAGGGTGCAACCCCCTTTCTCCGCGCTCCTGGGCATATGGGGCTTTCCCATGTGCCCAAGCGTTAAGGCCTTGGTGCGCTGGCCCCTTCACCATTTGGCTCTCAGTCACATCTATGGCCATGTGGCCTGGTGCTCTGCATCCACGCGCTTTGAACTTGGATAGGCCCCCAAAGGTTTAGCCCGCGGTTAAGCCCCTTAGTCGACGGGCTAGCCCGACTGACCGGGGCTAACCCCTAACCTCTGCGCCAAACTACACACAAGGGTCATATGTATACCGCTAGGGCTTAAAATGGAATATATTGGGTATATGTTATATTCTTTGCATGTGTGTGTGTGGGCGCGTCAGCTTCAACAACTGTGTCCAACGATTCCAACTCTTACCGTGGGATGTGTCGTGTGCGTCGGGTTCTTTTTACAGGGGTCCCAAGTATGGCCCCCCATGGTTACGCGCAACGCCCCAAAAAAAATTTTCGACCGGTTTTTTCTATTGCTACCGGATTTTGCTATTTTTAGCAGTTTTCTAAATTAATTATGGATTAAGCGATTAGGGTTTTGGTATCTGCATAATTCCTAAAAACATTGTATATATATTGTATGGTGAATGGTGAAATTTGATATAATGAATATAAGAAAGGTTTTCCCAGTTGAGGGTTTCCAGTATAAATCTCTGTGTACTATGTGAATGAGCCATTGATTAATTTCTGTTTTTCTTAAGAATCTATATGCATTACTTTATTTCGCAGGTTCAAAACTTACATGTGGTATCAGAGCTCATTTTTGGCTTCAGGGGGACACCTTTGTTGCTGAGGATTTGGCTCGGTCTTGATAGATCAAGTTTATCTTGGGTCTGTGATAAACCCGGGTTTAGTGGGAGCTTTTGCAGTGGAGATTCGAGTATAGAAAGAGGAATGGCGAGCTCATCTAGAATCG